>VZSR01000479.1:8420021-8474948 GCA_013398615.1 Brachypodius melanocephalos
CTCAGGTGCTGCTAAGAATCGAACACCACCTGCCACATAAGGTGTGTTATTTATCTCATTAACATTGACATCCATCTCCCATGAGCCTCATCTGACATACATGGGAGTGTGTGAACGTGCTACAAACCCAAGGGGATTGAAACTGGAAGTTTATATGTTATGACCTATTATGGCACCAAGAAAGTGGAGCTTAAGGAGTAAAGATGATCCACCATTGCTAAAAAATATGATCCCAGCTCTTGTTCCCTCAGAGCTGGCTGTCTCCTCACCCTCTGCATATTCAACTCTTGTTTCTGTATTTTTGTGCAGATGTCTTCCCTGATTTGGGAAGAATGCATGTAGTGTTTATTATTGATGTGTCTTGGAGATGCAGACCAGATGAAGAGCAGGAGTGCTTTGTTTACTACTTAATGGCAAAGTGGTTGAATTCTAAAAAGGGCACTGTTGTAATTATTTAAAGATGAGCAGAAAGCAGCCAGCAAAAAGAAACAACCTACTCTGAATTCTGCACTGTCTACAAGACAGTAATAACCTTCTGCCATGAAAGAGAAATAGAGGTAGTTAATGCCTTTAAACTCCAGTTAGTAACAGCATCCATTTCTTCCCATTCCTGCTGCTATTTAACACCACGAGGCAATACCTGAGCATGGAGAATGGCAGATCCTGGGACAGTTTCACAGGAAATGTAGCGAAATTACTGTGGTAAAGTTCTGAAGATGCAAAACAAATGTGTGTAGCAGCAAAATCCTGAGTCCACATTGCCTAATTTAGTGGCTCCTCGGCTTTGTGTATAGAAAGGATAAAACTTCTGTGAGGAAAAAAGGAAAAAAAAAATAACCGTGCAGAAATCACAGAGATAAGGAAACGATAAGGAAGAGCTTTTTGAAAACCCAACCTCTTCAAACACTTTATCTGCAAAATCTATTAGGTTCTTATTGCAGCAAATACTCTTAGGAAGAGTGCCTCAATTTCGTATAACCTTATAAATAAGAACCATTACTGCTCAGTGAATTTCTCCCTCTGGTGGGCACAATGTGATAAACAAAAGCTAATATTTCAATCAGAAGATGATCTTTCTATCAGCCAGAAAAGTGAGGCCTGGAAAACCCCATTGCTCAGGGAGGGGTTTGTGTGAATGAGTTCCCCAGTGTGAGGCTGAAGGCTCCAGGGCTCAGGGGCACAGAGCTCTCATCCTCTGTGTGAACAAACCCTGCCAGCAGCTCTTTCCTAAACACCCCCAGGAGTGTAGGGCTCACTTACCCACCCCAACTGAAGCCAAAAAAGAGAATATCTTTCTTCTCAGGAAAAAACCAAAACCCAAACAAAACCTACCACCGACAAAAAGAACAATGCCACGGTTTCTCTTGCTTTTTGTCTGAACAAAGGGAGGTTTTTGTTCAGCTGTGCGACACAACTTCAATTTGACTGCCTTGTGACCATTTGAGCTGCAAGAGGGAAGCAGTGCATGGATTGATGATAATTTCAGTCTCAGATTCCCCCTAAATCCTGCCTAGGAGCCCAGGGAGTCCTAGGAACCACCTGCAGTGGCAGGATCATATCAGGAAAAATAAAATTATGGTCAGTAAGAAGAGTATTTCAGTAATTTTTAGAAGTGGCATCAGAGAGTAAAGCAAATAAAGATGTTAATTACACACTTTGGCCTGCTTCAAATTTCCTGTCTAGCTGAGTCTAAGTAATCAACTTTCACAACACTCATTAAGTCTCTGGCAATGAATTCATACTGTGAGAAAAGCACCATAAACAAGCTAGCAGAAAAATTATTTGTTTCTACAGAGGGCCAGACCAGGGGGAAATGTCAGAAAAATGCAATGAAGACAGGGCCTGAACTCTAGCAGGCAGATAATTCTCCCAAATTGGCTCTCTGCACCAACAATAACTCCAGCCACCATTTAAATATGACAGGATTGATCCAGCCAGTGCTAATCCCCCAAATCCCTTCTTCTTCTGCAAACTGCATGACAGCTTAGTGCCTCCAAGTCACTCCTCAGCCAGTGAGACACAGCAAGTGTTTGATGGCAGCAAGGTGAAATACACTGAATTATTCCTGGCTGCTCGCCCTGTGGCAGTCACAGGGCTCTTTCTCGGCTGTCCTGTCACCTGTGTCCTCCTCCCTGTCACCCCTGTGCCAGAACAACAGGAAATTCCATTTTCTGGAAGGTTTGGGGGATGTTTTCATTATTTACCAGCAAACCTTGGCACTGGGGTGTTGCTTAAAACACATGAGAGGAGGTACAGTGAGCTGGCTCTGGGGTTCACCCTCCTTAGCCTAAATTTGTCTGTGTTTGCTCCAACAGGGACATCAACCTCCAAATAAAGCTCAGTCCCACCAGCCTAAAGCATAACCAGGAGGAGCTATCATATATAACATTAATGGTTCAAAAATGTATTTGTTCTTCAAGGAATAACTTCATAAAAAATCCCAAATGTGGCTTGAACTTGACATTGTCAAAAGCTGGACTTCCTTTAGCCAGATTTTTTTTTCTTAATATTTCAATTAGTGGTCTTTGGTTTTGTATTACACCCCGGATTTGTGAACATTGTGAAACACAAATTACTGCCCATGTAAAAAAAGCCAATAAACTTTTTATCATGTTGGAGGCTTATCAGACTTTCCTTTTAACTTCCCTTTTGTAGAAGTAACAAATTAATTTCTTTCTACTTTACACTGCAGCTTGACTTCCCCCAAACTCTACTATTTTCACGGTATTTAGCAGTTAACAACTATCCTGTAATTTCTGCAATTTATAAACTGCTCCAAGGCAATCATCCCCAGCATATTGATTAAAATTCAAAACACTATTGATTAAAATTCAAAAAGTATTTCAGAAGACTATCTGTGGACAGCAGTATCAGAATAGAAAAGATCATGATTTCATCATAAATATTTTTAAAAAATTGTTTAGGAATCTCCTTTCCTGCCTAAATAGTAACAGATGTGATGGCAAGAGAGGATTCAGTAGGACGGTGATGGTTGCCCAGCAGGGACATGGATAACTCTGTCCACTTCCACAGCCCTCTCAGAGATCATGAGCTGGAGCTGTCACAGAGGATGCTCACCCTCCTGGCTGTCCTTTTTCTGGGTGGGGAATGGAGAGATCTGTGGGGATTTGGGACTTTCTCATTTTCATCTGTGATGCAAAGGAAAAAAAATCAACCTCTGTATCCAGACAATGCTCCCCAGAAACACAAAAACTGTCTCAGGATACCCGTGGCCCTCATAAAGGCATTGGCAAAGGTTTCTATCCTTTTTCAAATCTTAATTGGCTCCCTAGAGCCTGTCCAACTTCTGAATAAATAGAACCCCAAACAAAAGGGAAGAAAAGCCAAAGAAAAAAAAAAATCTTAAAACTCAGAAAAGTTGGGGAACAACTTCAGCCAGTTTTTAAGAGCTCGAAAATATTTACTGATTCCTTTGCAGGTCTGCTATCAATACCTTTAGGCAAGACATCTTTCCTGGAGCTGTGCTGCCTCAGCCTTTGGTCACACTCTACTGATCCTTCCATGCATGCAGTTCCCCTGAGAGCTGAGGATCTCCAGGATGAATAACAGAAATATATATGAGTGTATATATGTGAGTGTATATATATGAGTGTATATATGTGAGTGTATATATGTGAGTGTTCCCGACTCTTCAGATGGAAATAGAATGTGCCATAAGATGCAGCCAAACGAATTCTTTTAAAAACAAAATCAAAGCCTGACACTGGCAAAAAACTACAGAAAGTGGAGGCAATGAGTCAGCCCTGATGAGAAGGGCTGGGGGGAGCAGGCAGGGGGCTTTGGCCCAGCACATTCCCCCATGGTCAGTCCCACTGGGGATCCACTGCATCGCTGCTGCTGGAACCACAGCACAGCCAGCCTGGGGCCAGCGATGGAGAGATTCATTGCTAATGGGCACATTGCTCTGAATCCCTCCGGGTTAAACTGGCTGGAAATGTGGCCAGCTGAGGCTTCCCGAGTGGACACAGAGATTGCTCACCACGGGGGGAGGAGGAGGAGGAGTGAGACAGAGATGCTTGTGCAGAGAGGAGAACAACTCTGGCAGGTTTTGGGGGGGAAACCTTCCATCCTGGAAGGCACTGTGTGATTTAAAATGCATTAGACAAATTGTAAGAAAGGGAATAGTATTTCAAAAAAAATTTTTTAAAAGGTTAAAAATATTCAGATGAAGAGTTATTTGGGAATATATCTCTAAATCGTGCAACTGCTATGAAATGGGTGTTTCCAGATGAGACAGTGCCCTACAGCCACCACAATGTGTCTGTCTGTGGTGCAACACCACTTTCAGGAAATATTAGCTGTGCTGCTGCTGTGAAGTTCAGACTTTTTAATCAGCAAATCATTTCCTTCCAGTTGTGTGCTGCTGTGCTAAATTGCAGTGCTGAATCCAGAGAAAATTCTCGTGGCACTACACGTATGGATTGGAAATTGAAGGCTTCCAGTCTCAGTGATTTCTTGGTCAATCAGGATGACAGAAAGCCAGGGTGGTTCAGAGTTGGTACAGAGTGAGCACAATTTCCTGTTCAAGCACAACATCCCCAGATTACCCAACCCAGGGTGGGTTGTTGCCTGTTTTGCTCATAAATATTGCCCCATCATGAAGATGAGCATTTACCATTAGAGCTCAGGCATTCAGTGTGTCTTTGGAGTGTGATTGCATTAATCTGGCTACTCCTCTCACTGTTACAGGACATGCAAATTGGCACACCCACAACTGTCCAGGGATCATGGCATTACAAGATGATACAAGTACGATTTTATTTGATTCAAACTGAAATAAATATTTCTGTCTCACTAGAAACAGCAACTAAAAGGGGTTTTTCATATTTTCTAATTTAAGAGGTTTAGAAAACCAACAGTAGGAGCTAAAAACAAAGCATCAGCTCCATGATCAAATCCAGAGGGAGCAACTCTTATTTTCCTCAAGTTAATAGCTCAGTACAGAGGGCCTTTTCTTAGCTCAGTTTGATTCCCACATCATCCCAAGACAGTCTGCCCTAATAACTCCTGCCTCCACAGCCTGTGAAATATTCCTTAATGAGGGTTTTCCAGTCTAACCTGCTAAAACCCTCCCATTTTCCCATTGATTATTGAACCATTATTTTTAGCAGGAGCGGGTGTTCTCAACACTTCCTTCTTTGTTTGACTATACAGGCAAAAGCACTCTTAACACTAAAAACCCAATAAATATTTATTTAAAGTAATAATTCATAGAGCAACCCATGCTTTTCAGATTATCAAAATGGCCATAAGAATCTAATTTTAATGTAAAACAAGAAAAAAAAAATCACATAATTTACTTACCAGAAAGAATAAACACATACTGTTTTTTTGAGGTAAGAGAAGAGAACTTCTTGGCAGATCCAGCTCACTGTCAGAGATCTGTTAATAAATCACATTCCTGAGTGTCTAAGGCAACACATCCGTGTTCCTACTTGATTCTCACACCCTGGCAGAAGGTTTATTTACTGCTTTTTCAGAGCCTTCAGTCAGGTTGTTATTTTGTTCTTCCAAAGCTGAAAATCCAGGTTCTGGAGGCGCTGGTTCATGGCCACTTCTAATCTGAGGACAATTAGAGATTTTTTTGTTATGGACAATCAGATCCTTCCCCTCTTCAGGAACCTCACTTTTATTTTCTCCATATTTATTTGATAACAGATAAACATTTGGCCTTAAAACAAAGTTCTCCTAGCTGAGGTATTTCTTAGCTGAGCAATATTAGTCCATAGTGACAACTGCAGCAACTAAGTAAAATCTGTATTTCTCAGAAGAAATATCTTTTAAAAGTTTTTCCCCAAAGGCTCAAAATCTGCTGGCAATGAAATATTTTAAACGTTTTATCTTATGAAAATGGAAGTTCATCACTGTCTCCTTAAGTCATCAAGCCAGGATTGCAGTGGAGCCATTCAGAGCTGCTCAGCAAACCTCCCACCCAGACCTTCAGACTGTGAATTAATTTCAGATTGCTGCTGAACGTGAGAATGCAGCTGGGACAGTGATGCAGAAAGGGCTGGAGGCTCTGCCCAGGCTTTGTGCAGGAAATGCTCGAGTTTAGGTATGGTACTCACAAAGCAGATGAAATAAATCTCCATTTCTCCCAAAACCTGATTTAGCTGAGTGGAGAGGAGGAATGACCACACCAGGTAGCTCAGCTTCTCTAGCTTGGCTCACCACGAGCCCAGAAAAGTGTAAATAAATTCAATCCACAGGTGGAAAATGATTGCCTGGACTGCTTGGGGCTACTGCTGGCTTTTCTCTCTCCAGCAGCACTGGAGAATATGTGAGAAATAATCAGTGTTTGCTGATTATTTCTTGCCATTACCGCTAAAACCTTTCATTCCTACCCACTTCTTTTTGGACATAATTTGAAAAGTAGTAGAAGGGCTTTTAAATTTTTTTTTATTTCAAGCAATTGGCTCTCTGGAAAGCTGAGAACAGCGAGGCCTTTGTGCAGTGGCAGCACCAGGGAGCAGATGGTGACACTGATGCCAGTCACTGGGAGGGATGAGGCTCCTGCTAAGTGATGTCTGTGGAGATGAGTGATTTTACACACAGGAAAGTCTCCCTGTGCAATCTGTTACCCCTTCTGCATATTCATTTCATTCCATACAATAGCCAACCACTTTTGCTGTGGCTCCCTGAATCTTTTTGCCATTATAAAAATTTCATTTATATCGTCTCGTGCATGTCGCTCACTCCTGCACTTATCTGGCTGGTGGAAGGGGACAAGCTGAAAGCACAGCTCAGGTTATTTGAGCAGCACTGACATAAAGGGTGCACAGTGCCAGGGGAGCTGCTCTGGGAAGGACAATGAGATCAGAGCCAGACCTGCAGAGGGGACACACATCCAGCTCTGCCATCTCCCTGCAAAGACAACCTCAGGCAGAGGCAGAGGTGGGAAAGCTGCTGTAAGGTGACAGGGCAGAGCTGTCAGAGCCCTAATCCCACTCTGGGTCTCAGGAAATGAAAGGCCACCCTGAAAAACCACCTGTGAGGCAGGCAGGGACAGGGGAACACCACATTTTCCAGCCAACATGGTTTTCCAAGCACTGTGGCTTCAAGTCACATATTTACTTTAATGGGACAGAAGAACAGGCAAGTTCAATAAAGGCAATTCCCCTTTAAGAAAAAAGAAAATACACTCTGATCAATTTGAAAGTTTTCACTGGTCTGTAATGGAAATATTTGATTTCCAGTTGCTTGCCTTAATTAGGTCAAATTTTAATGGAAGAACTATTTTTTTTTTTAAGAGCAAGAGAACAAAACTCACACTGGTTCTGATGTTAAAGCAAAACACTGTGGCATTTTCTGGTGAAAGATCCTAATGCTCCTCTCCCCAATCAGTAGACAGATGGTAGAGCTGGGTTATGACATCTTATGCATCATTGATGTTCACACATTTAGAGTGTTAAACCATGAAAGAAATGAGTTCAGATCCTGATATCTCACTGACACGACACCACTGCAAATAAACAAGAGCAAACATTAGAGCAGAGTAGATAAAGATTATAAAGATTTTGAGATGCTGAGCAGGGCGCCCGTGGTGCATCCTGAGCAGCCATGGGTTTCAGCAGGAATCACAAATATTCTATCAGTGCCAGTAATGAGAAGAAACAGTAGGTTAAAGAGTATAAAGATATTTAGAAATTATTATCGATGTGTGAGTCAATAAGCCACAGAGTATTAACCATGTATGATCTTCCTGGGCTGACTCTGGGCTCCCTCTCTGAGGGGAGGAATAAAAAACCCCATAATTGCTGGTCCTGGCAGGGAAACAAAGGGAAAAGAGCTGCTGCAGCAGCAGAGTTATAGGGTCCCAAATGTGTGAGTTACTGTGCATATACCTTCTATGGGGAGAGCCTGCACAATCCTAGAGCATAAACAGCAACAGCTGCTGCATCCTCACTCTGCTCTGGCAGGTGGGAGATCCTTCTTACCCCTAGGAGAAAGATTGAAAAGTATATATATACACACTTCTCAAAATATTTTTAATGGGATATACACACACACACACATATACATGTATTTTATATGTATATACATAATTTTTATATATATATATATATATATATACACATCATTTTTTCCTAGCAGTTTCCAAGTCTTTAAAAGGCCACAGGAAAAAAAAACCCTCAAAAACAAAGAACCAAAAACCAAATAAAACACAACCAAAATTCTGTCAATCTTTTATAAAAGCACATACTTTACAAAAATCCTCCAAGTCTTTAGTGATGTCTCGAAGGGATAAAAATAATTTTGTAGCAAACAAAAGTCAGTACTAACCACCACTAGTGGTTCCCAGCATTAACCAGTGAATTTCCATGGTAAAAACCCATGAAAACATAGTGAGAGGGTATAAAAATGAAGAATTTAATTTGAAGCCTTACTTAAACAATTTTAATTAATAATGCTGGGTTTGAATATGCTGAGTATCAGACAGCAATCCAGCCCAGGATAGCTGGACCCTGACTGTGTGCCTGAGACCTTTGCAGACTGAGCTCAGCAGTTTTCTGCTATGTTCCTCGAGAAACAAGGCAAGATTTGACACCAAGAGCTGCCAGGGCTTAGCTCTTACCTTGCTGCATCCCTTTAATATGGACTAAAATCCATGAAATTCATCCATGTTACTCCTTCGCCCGGTCAGTTTTAAAACTCCATGCCTTGCTGCTGCCTGCAAAATTTTCCCTGGGGCATTTCTCCCTGGGTTCTCTCAAACCCAGCACCCCAGAAGGGCAAAACCCACGGAAGAGGAGCCTGCAAGTTCTGAAAGGAGCCTTTGGCAGAGAGAGTTTGAGAAGCCAGGCATGGCTTGGGTTCCACCTGGTGGCCAGGAGACCACCTGTGACAGCCACAGGTGCCCAAATGTCCACCTCGGTGGCCACAGTTGTTCTAGAAGCATCCAAGGAGCACAGGGTGAAGGGCAGCAATGAGGGGGCTGAGGAGAACCCCCACTCTGCCCTGCAAATTTCCCTGGATTTGGCAAATGCTGGGCATCACCAGCTCCTGAGTGGGCACCAGGCTGCTGCCAGGAGCAAGGAATGGGTCACGGTGTTCCCCAGTTTGTCCCCAAAAGTAGAACCCCACGGAATTATTGCCACAGGGATGTTCACCCCCAAACAACTCCTGGCAAGACCCTTCTGTAGGAACCTCCTGTCAAAGGAAACAACCACCAGATGTCATTGCAGGATAAATTGTTTGAGAAATGTTGTTCAAACTGCACAAACAAATCTTAGATTATTCCACTGGTTCTCCAGCAACCCCATGCAGGGCATCATTGGGACCATACGTCCTGCTTTCCTTCGCTCACAATGAGAGGAACTGGAGAACCTGGATCACATTTACAGGCTGGATTTCTCAGTAAGTTAAAGTCAGAGCAAATAGCCACACACTGCACAGTCCCAACTGTACAGCTGCTTTTTTGGTGTAATATTTTTTAATTTATTTTTTTCCACTTGTCTCAGTGGCTCAGTGAAACATCACCCCTGTGTGCAGATATTTTGGTTCACTTCCTGCTCCTTGCTGGGTTTTCAGCACCACTGTCACTCTCAGAAAAACATACATCAGTGTAAATCAACAAATGACATTCAATATCAGGTTTTTTTGTTAAGAAAATATTGGGCAAGATAACTTCAGCTGTTAATTTTGACCTTCCAGCCATATCCCACAGGATCAGAGATGATGGGAGCATCCTGAATCTCCACCCCAACCTCCTTGCAGTGGGACACCAATGTGGAGCAGCTCCTTCTGCTGAATCCAACCACCAGGACGCTGGGGCTGAGCTACAAACCACATTTCAAGTCCAAACCACTTTTGTAGCTGTGGTCCCTCACTGTTCTCAGCTCAGACCTCCTTCCCTGCCAAGACCTGGACTGCTGCACTCTGTTCATGGGCTGTGTTTTGCCCAGTAACACACAAACCTGCTTTATTTTGTGAAGTGAATGAGCAAACATAATTAAAAACACGGGCAGGGATCATCTCTGCTTTATATCAGCTTTCTTTATTGGCTCTGCTGGCCATATTCCTGCTCCAAATGGGAATTTGAGTTACTGACCACCAGAGGTCCTCTCCAGCCAACATTTCTCTCATTCTACTCTTTTAAAAATATTTGTTCCCTTCTTTTTTCAGGGGAAGAAACTGCAAAGCTAGAAACATTATTTTTGGCAGAGACTAAGAATTTTAATATTTAGGATTTTATGCGTGGTATTTTGGATTCTTTTGCAGGTTGAAACCTGTTAACAGGAAGAGTGTCAGAGATAGCAATTATCAATATTCATATCCAGTTATGTAAGTGAAGGGAAAATGCTACTGGAGATGTGTCTGGCCTTCGTGTCCAACAAATTTCTCTGACAGTCAGTGGGGGAAGAAGAGGGGAAAGGATGTTTATAAAGATACTGCAGCCACATGAAGAGAAGAAAGGAAAAATAAGGAATGTAATTCCTTATCAAAAAATACATATCGACATTGATCTTTTAGCTATTTTTACAACTGAGTTTAGGACAGGGACTGCATGTCCAGGAGTGCCACTCAAACAGCTGTCACTGAGGCTGCACGGGACAATATTTCCAATCTCCTTTTGACCTGCAAAACATAAGCACAGCACATTTATCCTCAAGCCAACACGGCCTTTCCCAATAAATAAAAATGCTTTTCTTTTGCATGTTACAGGACACAAATTCTCTACGAGCCATGGGATAGGCCCCTGGTTTTCTATGAATCACATTCTCCTTGGTGTTTGCAGAATTCCGCAGAGCTCTGGAATGTGAGAGAGCATCTACAAACCCAGACCTAATAGTCATTTGTTGTACACATGTTGACATATTGGTTCCTTTTACCAGGAGGCAATACATTCTACACAACCCCTCCCTGCTGAACAGCTCCTTGTAGCTCATCACATCCACCAGGGATCTGGGATGAGGCAGTGGCACCTCTCATGACATTTCACAGATGGTGACACGCCGTGGTGCTCGAGGAATAAAAATATGTCCTCTCCATCTTTGCTGCCTGGGATCTGGCCTGACCTTTTGACATTCATATTTGCAGGTGGAATCAACTTCAAAATAAACGTTGTAATAAGTGAATAGTACAGCTAAGATGTAATTACACACAGAGCCAAAGAAAATTAGGGTTGCAAACTTGAGCTCTGCAGAGCAAAGAAAGGTGACCCTAAACCAGCTCTGTTGGATCACACTAATAACCATCATCATTAATTGCACAATCCCATAATGATTCTTCCACTGTCTCATCAGCTCACAGGATGGATGATGTTCCCTTAGTCAGCAGCTGTTCCTTGTTGTGTTTTCTCTTCATTCTTCAGTGTGTTGCTGTGTGTGTTATTTACTGCAATGAATTGCTGATGTGTTCTGAGAGGAGGATTGTTCATTTTTAACCTGAGATCGTGAGGGCAAGAACTCCTAGAATCAAACAAAACCCTCTCCTTTCCTGCCTTCCTTCTAGGGGCAAATAATCCGACAAATTTACTTCTCTGCACTCTCTCCTGTCTCATTATTTCATTATCTGCACACATCTCTGCTTGCCTTGTCTCCTGGTTCAGTCTGTAAATGGCTTGGGATGAAATTCCCTCGTGCTTTGAGCTGGCCAAAACCAAGCAGTTTGTCAGCAACATTTGATGCTTCTAACCTTTTCTGCTAACAAGTACTTTGTCTTCCTTCTTGCAGGACATTCTTTAGGCTTTGCAGTGAGCTCAGGGGGGCACAGGCTTGTCAGCAGGAAATCACAGCGAAGGATGATTGAGGAAACTCGGAGGTGGATCACTTGAACACAGTCACACTAAGATGCAGCAGGCATGGGGAGCCCAAATGGTCCTGGCATCAAACAGAATTTCTCAAAGGACATCACCACAGAGCTCAGAACCCACAGATTTAGGGACTGGCCCTGTTGTTGTCTTCCTCTGTCTCCAATTCCTGCAGTCATTGTATTTACACAAAGGGATTGGCCAAACTGGAAACAAAATCAGTAACAAACCCCCCCAAAATCACAAGAACCATTAAAAAAAGCCTTAGCCTCCTATGAATAAGGAAGCTTGAGGAACAGAGACAAGAAGCAGCCAGACCATCCTCTAGCTCAGTCTGTAGGGACACATTCACACAAAGTTGCTGTCTCAAACTAATTGCCTGTGCTGACTCATTCACAGAACCATGCTGGCCACAGCCTGTAATTATCATGTCATAATTATCACTTCAATAGCACAAAGAGTGCACTCTTATCTGATATGATAAAATAGTTCAATTAATTTTAAACAGAGGGAAACACTAGTACATCCTTAGAGCCTGGCCACAGAGACAAAGCAAGCTGTCAGAATCAGATTATCGATTTCATGTTCTCTCCTGGCTTTATTAATTTTTGCTCAGGCATTACAGTCACCACTTTTCATGCACTTAGGAGATTTTAATTTGGCATAATACAGGAGCAAAAGAGTAAGATTGAACATAAATTCAGGAGAGAGACAGCAATAATGAAGAGAGGTAAATTGTATGTAATATTTACAGTGGGGAAAGTGGTGATTTCAGCAAGCAGGAGTTCTATCCCACTGGGGGAAAGGGTAACAAAGTGTAAAAGTGGAGAGGAATTGCCCAGTCCTTCAGGCTTTTCCTCGTCCTTGGTGACAACATTCCCCACTCTGTCCAAAAAGGATGGAAATTTTCCTTGGCCATCCTTTTGTTAATATATTTTTTAAAACCCTTTTTAATTATCTATGTTTGTATTTGAAACAAGGGAATTGTACAATGGACCAGAAAGAAAAGCACCCTTTAATGATGATAGTTCCAGTTTTTCCAGCTTGATAGCTTTCAAAAGCAGATTCCTTTGGGCTTTTTCCTGTCATGTGCTCCAGGGGCAAATGCTGAGTATCAAGTCAGAGTGATTCTCTGCAATGTATCCTGATCGTTCAAAGGCTTCTGGGCATAAAAACAAAAAGCCTTGGAATATCATAGGAAATCTGATGGGCAAGATTGTGGCAAAACGATTTTTTTAATATCAGAAAACTTTCCAATGAGTACACTGTGTTACCATGGTTGCAAGACATTTCCCTATTCCGGAACTATCGCCTGTCAGCACTGCTCAAAATATAATAGAGCAGTCTAAAACAAATAGTTCTGAAAGAAATTGGGGTTAAAAAGTTAACCTCGGGGTTAAATTTAGGGTCAGCAATTTTCCTGTTCTTTAATGAGGGAGGAAGAGAAAGCCTTGTAAGGGGGAATCTGTGTTTAAGATCCTCAAAACCCAGAAGATCCCAGGATCCATCCGCAGGGCAGATCTTGCCAGCTCCAGGAGGGAGAAGCCTGGAGCTCCTGGGCAGCATCTGCTCCTGTGCTGACCCTGAAGCTGCAGCCACCTCACCAAACTCCAGGACTCCTGGCAGCACAGGCAGAATTGCTGGGAAGGTGGCACAGCACTGCTCCCTTCCAGCCTCAGATGTTCCAGCTGGGCTTTGATAACAGCAGCACCACCCTCATGGGGTTACTGCAAACCCAAACTGTGCTGCCCCGCTCTGCTGGCATGCAGGACTGGGCTGTGAGGGTGCAGGAAAAGCTTGTTTGTGGAGTAGGTATGAGATTACAGAATTATAACCTAAGGAAACTTCTGTGGTGACTGCACCTACCAGAGGACTTTCAACTGAGCATGGTCAAACTGTGTGAGGAAATTAGTTTAGGTCATAAAATGAACAGTTAGGTTGTAGAGCAAGTTCTGCTAAGTGAGGTGTCTGTAGGTCTTGGGGCAATGAACTCCAGGAATCTCAGCACTTCCTTCAGGGACACTTTTCAGTGGTTTGTCTTCCCTCACCCTCCCCACTATGCCTTACAATCTTCATTTCAATTCTCCTTACACCATACCTTCGGTGGGCTATTCCTTGTTTTTACAGGTTTATCTACTGGCTGTAGGGACAGCTTCTAGCAATTATGCTCCTTAGACAGCCCAGTTAAACAGGTTTTCTGGGAAAGAAGCCAGGCCAGATTGACCTAACGGAATGCACTTGACCTTCCTTGGTGCAGGGAGTTTAACTAAATTTCCTAAAACTCTAGTACTTTCTGTCTTCTCTTGGAGGTTTCCCTATAGATCTACAAATCTAATGCTGCTCCAGCCCCCATGGATAGGTATGTATTTCCCTCTGAAATCCAAATGAGAACTTTTGGATGATGCAGTCAATGAAGGAAAGGAGATTTATCTGAGATGCCAGTCTTGTCCCTTTCTGCTGACTCCTGTCCTGCAATATTACAAGTGTTGGCAGTAATTCCTCATGGCTCTTCCCTTTGGTGGAGCTGACAAACAGCAAGGCCAAGAGTTGCCCTAAGGTAGAACACAAGCCTGTGGTTTGGGATGCTTGTCAGGTGTGTAGCCAATGGCAGTGGAATTAATCATGGATAATGCTCAGCTTATTAAGAATTCTCAGCTTCCAGAAGGGTAAAAGTACTCCAATGTTTTCAGTTTGTACTGGGACTTCTGCTAATTTAGACTGTAAGGCAATACCTAGTAAGATTCAGGAAAACCAATGGTTTCAGAAACAGGCTGGCCACGCCAGCAGCCAGGCTGTGCATCCAGCAGCTGCTTTCACGTGCAAACCCTCTCCTTGTAATACAAGCTCTGGAAAATTGAGCTCTGCCCTCTCTCAGCTGACATATTTTGTACAGCATAACCTATATTAGAGGCAAGGAACAGGGGTGATGTGTTGTAACACAGCATCAGGGACTGAATGTGGCCCTCAAAGGTAAAAGAGTCAGTAGGGCTCTCCATCATCCAGGCTGGTGTCAAGGAGTTAGCCCCAAAGGAATCCTGTGAAGCCTTTGTGCACAGCCTGCAGGGGCAGGTATTGATTACAACCTCCTCTGACCAGCTGGAGTGTCAGTGTTAAATGCCACAAAGAAGTGGGGATGAATACCCAGAGAAGAGGGCTCTGGATTTTTCAGTCAGTTAGACCACAGAGCAATACACCTGAGCAAATTTCTGGGGAGCCAGAGAGGATTCCAGCACTTCCCAGTGTTCTCCATCATGGATACACAGCTTCCAGGTACCTTCCACAGGGTGCAGCTCCTCTGGGACCACTGAGTGTCCTCCTTTGGTAGTGGCTAGTGACTATCACTACAAAGACATAGGAAATTCAGCACCACAACCTCCTTCACCCCAGTTCCCTTATTGTGCCAACTGCTCACTCCAAGGGTGACAGAAGGAGCGTCCTCCATGGAGTTTCTCTGCTGTTAAAGCAGGCACAAGGGAGCACTGATTGCAGCCTGGGAAGTGCAGGAATTCAGTTCACCTGCAGTGCCTTGTTCAGTGAATGCAACTCAACAATGTTAATTCAATGTTCACATTCAGGAGAGAAAACAACACTGATTTCTGCTGCTCTTCTGCTGCTTTCTTGCCCACACAATGTAGGTTCCATTTTTTTTTTTTCTCCACATAGATCTCACACATCATGGGGTACCTGATTACCTCATACCCTGAGAAGTGGGTGGTTCTTGCTGCAGGTTTTGGTTACTGAGGTTGTTGGCTTCTCAAAGATGACATCAAAACATTACAGAAAAAAATTAATTCATGCTGGCAGTTTTATCAAATTCTCACAGGCAAAATCTAGCAGCTAAAAGCATCAGGCAGAGATAATAACCATTGTTTCTGCCTAGATGTGAGCACCCACCCCATCAATTACTCCTTGGTACATTGCTGCTTAAGAGTGAACATCATTTAATTAATACAGTAACTCCAGCTACAAGGGCATTTATATATTCATGGAAAAATGACTTTTTTTTTTTTTTTCCTGAAAGTAGGGATGTAAAATGTATGCACGTATTTATGAACACCTCACCTACATAAAAAGGGCTTAGAGAAGTAGTTGATGTTAATAGCAAGCTTTCACTGACTACATTGATGCATAAATTTTTAACACATATGCACAAGTCAGGTAAAGCATTTGCATACCAAGCAGAGGGGTTGAGTTCCAGCTTTCTGAGGCAGGAACTGACAGCACTAATCAAAAGTGAACAAGCAGGAGGGATTTGTTCTTTGAGAGCTGAAATTTCCAAGTAATCCTTTACATCTAATCCAGCTTGAGCTGAGGATCGGGAGAAGAATTGCAGCTGGACTTTTGTGACCTGCTCAAATGATTTGTAAGTGGAGTTTCTGCCCTTCCAGAGAGGTAGACGTAGTTTTAGCCTGGTTGGGAGAAAAAAAGAAGGGGGGAAAACAATGCACAAAAGCAAACCGGGAAAAAAGTTTAATTGCATTTCTCTAACTTGACATTTTTAATTGGGTGACTGCCAGATACATGCCAATGCTTCTCTGCGTATTGTTTGGGATTTGCCGGTTTCAGCACTAAAACAGACAGCAGTGGAAGCTTTCAGTGCGCTTGAAGATTAATTTCACATCATCACAACAAAGCTGAAGTCAACAAGATGAATTTAATTACTACCCTGACAGCTGGGAGGCAATTAATGCCCTTAAACTTTCCGGTGCTCTCTCACTCGTGTTTTTCCCCTTACCTTATTCCTCCTAATTAGAAACAAGCTGCAGGGTAAAGCTGACCACGGTGTTACATTGCCACCCTGTCCTCAGAGCCACAGAAACTCCCCAGTTAGACACCAACTCTTTCCCCAGAGCAGGGTCAGGGCCACCTCAGGGTGCTGAGAGCTGCAGAGTGTTTTCCATCTCTCTCACAAGGTCAAGCCCCACTCTATAAATCCTCTGGGGTGCGTAAGTAAATGCATATCCCACACTGACTCTGGCAGGATTTTTTTATCACCTTACAGCCTTTCAGATTTCCAGGTAATAAAGTGCAAGGCAGCCTTTGCAGCAGGACATTAGTGTGCCAGCAAATCTGGATTGGAATTTAAAGATCACCTCCTGTGAAGCTTAATAAACCCCATATTGCACCTGAACTGAATGGGGCTGTATATCTCCAGGGAAAGTGAGCATTAAAAATTTCCCTGTTGTAATGGCATCATTAAGAGAGAGAGCTACACCGCATGCAGCATCAGGATCATTACATTTTTGCTCTGAAGCTGGAAAAAAATGCACTGATGCAGCACAGTACATTTTGGAATTTCATCCCCAGATAAAACCTGTGAAATCCCTAAACAGTGTAAAACATGGATTTTTAAAGAATACATCTGGTTTTATTTGAAAACTGCCTTTGTTGGGCCAAGATGTCAGTCAGGGGAATGCTGAGAGAACAGAACTGGGAGAACTGGGGGTTGATCAGCCTGGGGAACAGAAGTCACTGGGGATTCCTTATTGCAGCCTTCAACTGCTTAAAGGGGGCCTATAAGAAACACGGGGAGAGACTTTTTAGTGGAGCCTTTAGCAGTAGGTCAAGGGGTGATGATTTTAAATTAAAAGAGTGTTGATTTAGATTAGCTATAAAGAAGTTTTATCATGATGAGGGTGGTAACACCTCGGCAGAGGACACCCCACTGCTGGGAACATCAAGGTCAGGTTGGACAGGGCTCTGAGCAGCCTGATGTAATTGAAATATCCCTGCCCATGGCAGGGCTGGGGGACCAGGTGGCCTTTAAAGGTCTCTTACAACTCAAATTATTCTCTGATTCCATGATTCTACTGCTGGGGTTGGAAACCTCCATGGCTTCCTTCTCCTAAGCCTTTCTGCTGGCAAATCACAGCTATTTCTGTGTGTTCTTGCTGTCAGCAGAACAGAGCCTGGAAAAGAAACTCTGCCCAGTAGTTTTGCTTTATGTCTACGTTGCAGCGAGTACCGGCAATTAATGATCTGTTGGCAAATTAACACTGCACATGGCAATTGACTGTGGTAATGAAGTTATAGAGTCTTCTTTATGGTTTATTAGCACAATAATAAACCACACTCAGCATGTAATAATGGCACACAGTTAAATTAAAGACTTGCTGATGCCTTATAAACCATTTTGAGAAACGCTCTTGCAACAATCAGTAACAGTCCTCCCCGTGAGCACGGGCAGGCTTTGCTCTCTACTCTGCAGATACAGTTCTGTCAATATATTTTTTCTATTACTCTTGCATTACTAATAAGGCAGGTTGGGTAGTAGAACATTCACTTCAAGCTGAACTAATTTTTAAGCACTTTGGGTGAAAAATAAGTCTTGGCTTCTGCAGGCTGCACCTATTTCTTCTCCTATGGAGAAATATAACACCAGAGCTGTTCATCACTTTCCCCTCAGACGAAGGCACCAGCTGAATTTTACAGTGTTTCCCAACACTTGGCAACTTCAATTGACTTTGGCTTATAAAAACTGGCAGAGGCTAAATCTATCCTCTCACCTCAGACAGGTGAAATGTGCTGCTGTGACCCAAGCTTCAGGATGAACTTCCCTCAAACTTCCTGCTTTATGTATGTGACCAAGATCCTTCCTGTTCAGAGATGGGGCTTTATTTCAAACTCCCTGCCCTATTCCACTGTTTAATCCTGAAGTGGGGAGGCGTTCACAGGGAGCCAGAGCTCTGTGCCTGCACACCAGCTAAGCTCAAAGCACCCAGAGAATCCTGGCACCACAGTCCCTTCAGATCTGCTTTACAGCCCCCATGGAAATGTGGGAGCATTATCTCTCTCCTCCTCACAGGCAAGGCAAGTGCTTGTCTTTATTCAGTGTTGCAATGCAGGATTCACGCTGGGAGCGATCAGGCTCTCACAGAGCCCCGTAATGGCGACAGTGTGCTGAATTTAACAACAGACAAAAATATCTGGAACTCTCCAGACTTCTCTCTGCAGGAAGCCAAAGTAATGCTTAGGGAAGCTATTATCAGCTTCTTTCCAGAAAGCTGAGTTTCTTTCCTGCAGCTCCACTAGAGTACATCCCAACCCTGGCCAGCTGCTGGCCCTGGCCGCAGAAGCCACGGCTGACACCGAGGTCCTCATGTCCCTCAGCCCAGTATTAATCTTGATGGATTTTAGGCCAGTCAAGGTTTTCTTTTTTTTTGTCTGACAGAATGAATAGAGGGATATAGGAGAAAAAGCAGTCGTTTTCCTACCCTTAATCTGTCATGTCTGCTTAAACTGAAAACTCATTAGGCAGCGGCTCCGTCGGTTTTGAGGTTTGACTGTATTACCCATCTGTCTGATAGGAGATTTCGTCTTGGTTGAGGTGCTGAAGCAGGGTAGGCACTGCCTTAAGCAGAACTAAGAGTCATAACACACAGAAGCCTTAAATCAGCACTGAAGACGTTTTCTTGCCGTTCAAGGAGAAGGCAGGTCATGCTCATGGGCTGAACAGGAACAGTGTTCGTTTTGCTGATACAGACATGATTAACCAGGGCCTCACAGGGAAATGTGCATCTTCCACCTGTGGTCATTAAAGCCGAGATCCCAAGATGAGGGACAAAAAGAATGAGCCTGTCTGAAACCTCTGAAATGTTCAAATTTTCCTTCTATAAAAACTAGAGTACAGACAAGAAGAAGGAGACTGCTGCCTTCTCTCAGCAGTCGTCTAAAGAAGAGACCAATCCATAAGAATATGAGATTACATTGGGAAATGTGTATAAAACCTCACTTTGGCCAGTGCAAGGAGGCTCAACAGAGGCTGAACTTCTCTCCATTGACTGCAGTGGGACACTCATCTTCCTGAACCAAGGCTGAGGCTTCATCACTACTGCAGGTAGAACAGTATAGTAAATACTTTTGTGCCTACATAGAACTGCCAGGATCTAAAACTTCCTTTGTGATCAGCATCTGTAAAGCCCCCATCACCTCCTGCTCATCAGCATTTAGCAGCTCCCCACCAGGGCTCTGTGGTTTGCAGCAGGTCCATTTTTCTGTCAACCCTGCCTTTGTCTCATCCATCAGACAAGCTGAGTCAGCATTATGTAAGCAACAGAAGGCTTTTCTCCTTGTAAACACTTCTATAATATCACCCCCCTTAAGACTGCTTCCATTAAGGAGCTTAAAATCTTCTTGAAGTCTCCAGGATGAGAGAGTCTTAAGACTGACACTGTTTTCCAGCCACCTCTGGCACTGTCATTTCCTTGTGTTGCCAAATTCCCCCTCTCCCCCTTTTCTTACAGGCACTACCAGGATTTTCTGAAGGAAATTAAAGAATACCTGACAGGTTCTGCTGAGGCTGAATATCCCCACAGGGAAATGGAGAAGTCAGAAGGGAAATGGAGAGAGTGCAGCTGTGTGCTGCTGTCATGAGGCAGTCGGGTTTAATTTTTATTCAGCTGCTCCTAGCTGGTCACTTCCATGCCTGGCTTCAAAATGCTAATCCAGAGCTTTTGATTAATTAATGAGCTTTGCCCAGTGGGAATCTGCTTACTGGGGGATATCTTTGCCTGAGGTGAACAGCTTCTCTGGAAGTCTAATATCCCAAGACGAAGATGCTCAGTAATCCCAAAAGTGTGCACTAATTAATATGGAATAAATACATCTCATAATGCCAGTGCTGAAAGACAGGCTCATAAACGCTGACTGGACTCAAGGAGCTGTAACAATTCCTAATGACCAATTATGAGCGATGACTTTCTTTTTCCTTGGTGCTTTGGGAGGGATCTATCCAGTGACAAAGTAAACAAAGACTTGAGGGACCAACTGGAGCAGCTCAAACTGTGCCTCCTCTCCACCAGCCCCCTAGAGATGGGAGGATTTCTGTCGTATTGAGAATAAATGATGCTTTTTATGGCTTGCCATGCCCAGTTCCCATTGATAGTGGTGGGACGATATTTCATTAGGTAGGAACACCTTTCCTTCTTTTGCAGGATGGGAGGAATTTCAGCTGTGTTATGTTAAGGTTCAGATCATATTCTCAGTGCCCTAGGTGGTAATCCAAGCTCTTTCACTCTATTGCTGTAGAAAGTGCTGTCACACTCTGATCTTTACAAGGACAGGAGGCTCATGAGATGATACTTCCTGTCCATTTCAGAAGAACAAAACCATTCTCATGAAGATAACCTAAAAGGCAACTCTTCTCACTGATTCTTTGAGCAGAAGGCTTGAGGTGCTCAGTGACATCAAACTGGAGAACTTTGTAACCTCTGCACAGAAGAGGGAGTGGATCTGTGTCCAAGGGCAGGGAGGTGAATTAGAGAATCTCTTGACATCCTGAGAATTCAGAGGGTGTGAATTTAGAGGGTGTTTGGGGACAAGAATACAGATTACATTTGTTATAACACACTGTTTTGGAGATGATCTGTCAGGTTGAAGACTGGGACATGCAGACTTCAAAGCACACCTCCCGTTGAAGAAAAAATAGACATCTGGAACTTCTGTTTCTCTTTGACGGCAGAAGATAACCAGCCTCACTTTCTTAACACAAGTGATACAGTGGACTGAAGAGAGCTCAAATCTGATTTCAGAAGCACCCTTAGGTTTTCAATTTAGTTGTGTGATAAGCCTGTAAGGCTTTCTGATTATTGATTGCCATGCTTAAAATATAGTGACAGAGGCTCAGTGCTGAGACCTATTCCTACTAGGGATATTGAAAAGAAATGGTGTGTTAAAAGGGTAATATCATCAGCATCAGGAAGCAGTTTGTGATCCTTTGTGTACACCATGGCCAAAGAACCTGAACTCTGATGGGCCCAACATTTACCCACTCACAGGGATATTTAGTTTTTGGGTAACAATGCAAAAGGATTTTTTCTCCCAGGAAGATGTTTCCTCAGCTCTTTATACCAGTCAGGAGTTATTGGCTGAGTCAACTACTTGCAGCCTGACAGCAAATCCCGATAGACCAGGACTTTTCATGAGGTTTCATCCCAGAAGCATGACACAGGCTTATTTTGCAGTAAGAGAGGCTCAGGTATGTACTAGGGAGGTGATACTGGTCTGTTCCTAACCAGCTTTTAAAGGAGAAAGCAAAATGAACAGGCTGGAAGCCACTCCTCATCTACAGCCAGCTGAGACTCCAATAGAGGCAGCCAGGCTTAGCTGCAGCTGCAAATTGATTCTCGATTATCATATCCAGGGAGAGCTTTGCTATTCAGGTTACTGATGGTGATAAAGTAGGTCGTTAACAATGAGCCAGCACAAAGCAAGTCATTGTAATAGTTGAAATGTTATCCTCTCTAAAGGAGCCATAATAATAATGCAATATTACGGAGCCTTTCTAGTCTGCAGGCATCTGTCATCTGTCTGCCTAAAACTGATAGGGCAGAGCGCATTTGAATTTATTCTGCAGGAAAGGGATGATAAAGCTTTATGGCTGCTCTCTTTTCTTTCCCCCTACTTTGCTGCCTGTACCTGCCAACAGCTGCGTTTTGTCACTTCCTCTGCTGTTATTTTTTTAAAATCTTGCAACCCGTGGGAAATCCCTGCTGCACAGGACAATTCAGGTTACTGTGGATATCCTGGCAAAGGCGACACAGATGGAGGGTGACCATAATTACACACAGATATTCTCATATTGGAAGCAGTGAAAAAAATTTTCCTGCTTGGTGCCTCATATTCATCTGCCTGTGAGCAGTGCACAGCAGAAAGTCTCATTCCTGATGGGCATGAAGGAGGGAAGTGTTCCTCCCACAATCACTCACAGGTGAGGGGTCTGTGATGGCAGTGCCAAAAGCACCACCTTTCCTGTACAAGGGACAGAAGAGATGCAGCTTCCACAGATTTCAGCAGGATCCCTGAATGTCCAGCATGTTAGGAGCAGCACAGGAAACACTGGGAAATTGTACAAATTGTTCTGCTGTATGTGGTTACCTGCCTGCACCTGAACCGGCACCACGGGTTTTCATAACGCTGGAACCTGAAATGGCACGGCAAGATTGGATAACCCCTGCTCTGAAACACAACAGCAATGACATTAATACATCACACAGATAACAGAGGGGCTGCATGACTCGGGACACTGAGCACATCTAATCTCTAGGTCATTGGGGATTTAGATATCAATGACTCCTGAATCTAAAGCAACACAAAAGTAGCTGTAACTGTTCCATGCATGTTGATCTAAAAGGGACAACTTTCCTATCAATCCTTACACCTACCTAACGTGTATTTATTAATGATTTTTAATGAGGTACCATCTCTTAGTTTGTAGATATAGACCTGTAATATTAGAAACATAAGTGAACTAATCATGAGAGAATATGATTAAAATCCTGATGCTTCACTCAGAAAGATATTGCCTGGATCTTTACAAAAGGAAGGGCTAGTTAATGTTAATATATGCAAATACTTATCCAGCCATCTAATTTGATCTGCTTTGGAACTTAACACAGCCTCCATCATCAGACCTTCTGAGTGACTTTTGTTTAATCAGCTTCCAGTGCTTAATGAGTGGGGTGATTAACACACAAGCAGAGGATTTGATGCACAGTATGTCCGGTGTTAGTGGAGGACAAGACTTAATAGGATTTCTCCTCTCTACTTTTCTCCTTCTCCCAAAGTGTGAGGTTTGTCCCATGCTAAGCACAGTCCCCAACCCACTAACAATCAGCTTGTTATGGGCATTATGGGATTACTGTTCCTACTAACCTACAGGAACACACCAGTCCAAGAATATGATCACAGATAATTATAAAGCACATGTGTACTCCCCCTGCCCTGATAACAACTGAAGGAACTTTGTGAGCTCTTATTAACAACCCCAAGTCTATCCCAGTTGGATGCTTCTGAGTATTAAGATCTGAACCAATTCACCCCATCTTTTCTGCAGATATCTATTTTTCTCTGAAAAATAACAGCACAAAACTGCTGGATAGTAAAATACCACTGGGCAAACAAACTCCCAGTTCAGGAACCAATCATCAAACCATCTTCAAAATGACTCATTGCAGCCTTCTAAAACAGTCTTGGTTTTGGGAGATCCAACTCAGAATGGTACAAAATCCTGCAAACTGGCCCTCAGATCAGCTGAAGTTGCAAGCGATCAGCTCATGTTCAGCACATCTCAGCCTTGTGTCTAATCTTACAATAAATACGATTAATAGTTCTGTTTGCCAAAAAATGCCTATATGACCTCTTACTCACGTCCTCTAAATTGGAGTTGGTCTTGTGTCAGCTAACAGGTGAAGTGCTTCTTTGCAAGAACTCATGCTTGCTGAGCCAAACCTAACCTTTAAGAACTCTCTGTGGCTTCTAATAGGAAAAGGAAATTTAAAAATGCCCTGTCATCTTGTAACAATTGAGGGATTTTTTGTTGAGTTACTCATTTGTCCTGCTATAGAGCAGAACACTTCATGACTTCATGCCATGACTTCAACGCCTGCCAAGAGCAGGTAGCTGGCAGAGATGAGATCTAGTGGTATGAAGAACTGAGAATTGCTCTCTATAAATGGGAAGCAGCAATATTAGACTTGCTATTTCTCCTCTTATGCAGGTTGAAGACCTTCCATGTCCCCTGATGGTGATCCTGAAATTCTGTAACCCAGAACATCTGAAACTGTGGCGCTTGTCTTGAACGGAATGTTTTTGTTAGGGTAATCTTCCATTATTTTTTAGTTTTATTTCTACCAATAGTACATTTATTGTCCTTAAACTAAGTGGGGTTCCTGTGACCTTTGTTTGTGATTCTAGCACGTCCTCTGACTATAATTACTATGTTTGGTTAAAGCAAATACTTTTAAACCAAAGGTCTCTTAAACCCCTTTTCTCAGGAGGTAATATCTAAATAACATGCTGTTTCCAAAGCCTGGAGGCAGCTGATTGCATCTCAAGAAATTCTCTCTAGAGGAGTTTGTCATCTGCATTTCCCGGGGAAGAATTCACTCATGCAAAGTTATCCCTGCTCACGCATGTTTATCTGCCAGGACCTGGGCACAATCCACTTTGGACTGTGATCACCTTTCCTGCCAGGCTTGTGTCAATGCCTCTCCCACACGAGAGCCTTTTGGAACTGCTCTTACTTTCACTGAAGAGCACATTTTGGAGTTGTGTTATTGTTACTCCTCATTTCCCCCTCCTACACGGCGTGAAATCCTAACACGCAATCAAGCGACTAACCCCAGGACCACTATGTTTAATGTTCTCCTAATGCCTATCATTAAGAAGTGTAAATGCCAGTGAGTTGTCTGGGTGCTTTATAAAATAAATATATCCATCTGTGGGGACAAATTATACCAGCTCTCCAAAAGCAGGAGAGGCTGCACAGCAGGGACATGCACAAGGAAACTTTGGCCAAAACCAGCACGATGCTCTGAAATGCCCATGGAGGAAAGATCTTTTATTCTACAGCAGGACTGAGATACCTCCCATGCAGTGAACTGCTCAATAATTCATTTATCTATCACATCTTGCAGAGGTACAGGACTGAGTTAAGTCTGCCAGGATTTTCAATACAGGTGGTTAATATTAACCCAACATATTTCTTCTAAGCCCTATTGTACTCAACAAGGAGAAATAACAGCTTGTCTGCTTCCTGTACAGTAGAAGCAAAGAAACAGCAGGGCTTTTAGAAGGAGAACTTGAATGCAAGCCAATCATCCTCCTTCTGGCTCCTGCTGGCTCTTGTCTCCAATTACAAAGGAATAATTCACTATCTGAGCTATTTCTACATTTCAAACTGGGCACTGAAGTATCAAAAGTTATTGTTAGCCCGCCGTGCTCTTGGGAAGGGAAATAAGGAGGAGATAATAGAAAGACATAAATGACCCAAATCACTGAGATATTCTTTATGGTTTATCACAAAGGAGTTTCCCAAGAGACCTTCATGCCATGCCCTGTGCCCACGCACACACACAACTCAGATAGATAATGAGGAAGGGAAAACTGCATCAGTACGGACACTGGTTTCATTTGGGACATTTATTCCCCTAAAAAATATATCCCCTTTATATCTCGGTGTGCATGGCCATGCTTTCTCCTCTAGGTGACACTGTGTCTGCTTGGAATCCAGAGCTGGAGCCCTTCAGCACCGGCAAAGTCCTGTGGAAGGAAACTGCACCAGCACCTGCACACGATAGTCTTGTCGCCAGTGGCTCCTGCACAATTCAGAATTGTTGCTTAAGGATGTGAACCCACTGAATCTTAATATCTCAGCAGCTGCCAATATTGAACCTGTGCATTTCAAGGTGTTGCAGAAAAGCTTTGCATACGAACATGTCTATACGTATACAGTTACCTCTTGCTTTGTCTCTCTGTTTACAAATATCCTGAGGTTTACAAATAATCAGGCTGCAAAGCAATCTGCAGTTCCAGGCAAATCTATTTATCACCAGGTAAAATCCCGTGCAGAGGTGGACTGGTAATATGATGAGCTGGAAGAGTAAAACAAACTGGATTGGGATATTGCAAAGAGTCGAATCCCTAGGTTTTAAATTGCCTGGGTGCATTCCCCAGATCCTCTGGGGGAGAAAAATTTCATTGGGGAGAAAGCTTTTTGAAATGATGATTTCATCTGAACTCCCCAGCACACCTCTGATTTCCCCAAGGTTACTCATGATTTATTGGGAAGTAACTTGGATCAGATTCAAACCTGTGACATTCAAATGCATAAATAGTACAAACAGATTAAATAACAACAAAGCAGGAATTAAATGCAATGACTTTAAAGGAATTAACAGAAATGCCATTACTTTTAGTTTGTGCCTCAAAGGCAAATAATTCCTAAATTTCTTTCCTGTTACACCAGTAGCAGGATAAGTTTACGTGCTCCTCTTCATAAAATGGCTCCAAAGGATCAGATCGAATTTGGGATGACAGACATCTAAGACAATGATAACGAGGTTTGGGGCTATTTTCCAGCTGACATCACTGTGCCATTAGTCATTCCCTGATAAGGAATATCTTGCAGACAAGACAGATCACAGGGCCAGCACAGGCAGGGAGGAGGGGGTTGACACAGGGGTAGGGGAAGAGTCACTTGTCTTCAGAACTTTGGAAAGAGACTCCAGAAGTGGGATGGAGAAGGTGAACGCTGAAGAAGGTTCCTTGATGATTCATCACCTCCCCCCTCAAAAAAAAGACAGAGACACCTTAAAATTGATTCCTTCCTCTTTGTTTGTCTGGAAGATGGAAGAGGGAGGTTTTTCAGCTTGCTCTGGACGTGGGCTGCCAGTTTTACACCAGTGTCAGAAGGCTGATACCAGCCCAGGTGTCTACAAATTGACTCACCATTTTCCTCTGTTTAATGAATAAACAAACTTTCCTCTGTAAGATTGAATTAATTTGGATTTATTTGTCTAGATAGAGACATTGCAGATGTTTTAATTTAGGCACATTGCACTGTCAAAGTGGCTGGGCTGGCTGAGCCTTCGATTTCTGCCCATACAGGTAGAATTCAGAGCGGTGGCTGCAGTCTTTTTGACCATGGGAAGGACAATTCCAGCTGAATATCACTAAGGAAAAAGAAGTTAAGTGAAGTTTAACTAAAGTGCATGGAGTGGTTGCCATAGCAAAAGTGATGGAGCCTCTTTGCTTTAGCTGCTGAGAGCAGGACTGACAAATGTATGTGGTACTACACTGGCAGGAACATTGCTGCAGCTGAGATGAGCATCTCCTCCAATTTCCACTTTCCTGATCAAAAAAATGAATTGGGAGAGAAAGGGAGAATTGAAGAAGAAAACTTTCCCCTGCAGAAATGAGACACCAGCTCTGCAGGTCCCAGGGGATAAGGGAGAGGTTGAGGATTTTAGGGGGAGAAGTTAAAGTGTGTCCCTCCAACTGAGTTCCAAGTGCAATGATCCAGTTAAATGCTCTTTATTTTGCCCCAAGAGTTGCTTGCCAATGGATGTGCTGACCCAACCTCTCTGTGATTCTGTTTTTTGTTTCTTGCCTCAGCAAGGGCTCAGATTCCAGGACTGAACATTGCTGTTAGTTTACAATTCTCAGCTGAACACTGAGTTTTGACCCATGAGGTCTAATTCCATTCCAGTGTGTTTCTTCTGTCTTTAACTGATGACATAATAGGGGACTTTGAATCATTTGTTTCTACCCCTCTTTTCTGGAGGAAAAAAGATAGCATCAAAGCAAAATGGCTTATAACCTTTCATTCCAATGCTCAGTTTGGATATTCCGTCACTTCCTCAAGGATTTTGTTTTCTCAGATCACATCCCATCAGAGACTCTCGTTCGTGGTGAGTAATAGGTTATTCTCTGTCCTCTCATCATCTGCCCACACAAACAGTGCCTGGATCCCAGTGCCATACCATCCTCACACTGTGGGTGGATGTGCTGCAGCTTACACAGATCAGTAGTAACTGGAAAAAATCCAGAGTTGTGGTCTTGCCTGGGCAGTCCCTGCTGGTGATTCTGAGGAGCTTGGGGACAGCACAGTGTAGGGAGTGCAGGGGGACACGAGAGGCACTCCTGAATCACAAAGAACCAGCTACAGGTGACCGTGCCACAGAAAACGTTTAAGCTTCATCTTACAAATTAATACCCATTTAATGTGTTCTCTTTATTCCCAATCAATATTGCAGACTGTTGCTGCCCTGGGAGAGCTTTCCAGTAAACAAACAGACTATTTCCTCCTTCTCTTGCTAAAGCTGGTTTTCAAGGCTAGCACATTCTGGGCTCCTAGTGCTGTTCCCAATCTGGCATCTCCACTAAGAGATATATTTTTGGGGAAAATAAGTTGCAAGACTGTCTGGTCTCTTGTAAATCCCTCTCCTTACGGGTCACACATCTACTTTCCACCAGTCCTTGCCTCTTATCAACCTCTGTTTGGCTGTCTAACAAATTTTACCCTCTTAAATCTGCATCTGATCTCCCATTCTGTTTCAGCCCACCTCCATAGAAAGCCAGAAGCCCAGATCTGGGTCTGAGCTTTACCCTTTCAAAGCCTTTCCTTGCCCTCCACTGACTCCTCTCTTGCCACTTCTCTTCTGTTACTACAGCAACCTCGTATTCCTTGCCTTTGCAAAGCTGACATGCTAGCATGGGGACACACACGAGGCCTCTCCAAGCAGCACTTATGTGATCTAAAGCATTTAGCTCATCTGCTCAGAGGACTTATTAAAATGTTCTGCCCATCTGCTGTGGGAGGCTCCAGTGAAAGCAAAGCCAGCATTTTCCCACTTGGTTTCCTGTCATGCAGCCTGACCGAAGCCTCTCATTTCAGCACAAGCAGTGGTGCCTCTGCCACAAGGCACAGCTCCTGCTCGCATGTGCTCTCTGGACAATCCTGAAAAGGTGTCAGCTCAGCCTTCTGAGGGGCTGCTGGAGAAAGCCCTGTGCTGACATTGCCTTTCAGAGTGCTAAACGCTAGAGGGATCACAGAGTGCAGCACCAGGGATTCAGAGCAGCATCTTTCCTTCAGAGTGCTTCCTTCACCCTCAGGTGCTGGGAGGGAGGCATTTATGGCAGCAGGTTTCCAAAGAGCTGGCTCAAGGGATGGGATCAGCCTCCAGGGGGACCTGCAAAGGGAACATGTAACCCATCTGGCAAGCTGGGATCCCCTTTTCCTGTGTTTATCATCCAATTCTCTGGAGAGCTGTGCAACTTGCTCTTGTGGCTTCCAGGGGAAACATCACCATTCCTTGAATTCCCTCTCCATCATCTGGTACTGTTCAATCTGCCCACGGGTGATCTGTGTTATGTTCCTAAACCTGCATCTTTCCTGAGGGAGTTGGAGGCACTTTTTAAGATGTATAGGTGCCATCATCTGACCAGCCATAGCTATATGTGTATTATAATGGATAATTCACAAAAGAATTCCTCTGCAGCTTGCTGTGAGTATTGGACTAACAGCAAAATGTGAAAATTTCTATTATCTTCACTCAGCAGTTCTGCAATCCCTCCTGGTCACGGCCACTACATTGAGAAGCAGGAAGTATAGTCTGGTGCTTATTTGTCCTAAGACTCATCTGCAACACAGATGTCCTTGAAAGGAACGGCAGCAAATCAGAAAGAGGATACAGGCTGTGGAGAGAAGCTACAGGGTGAAAACTTGGCCACTGGAAGATGGATGAGTGCTATCTAAAAACCTAACTGCAGCAAGGATGAGCAGCAAACAGAAACACCTCCAGCTCAGTGTCTGGCAATCACTGTAAATCAACCAAGGCATCTCCCAGAGAAAGTTTAATCACAAAAAGCTGCGCTTGCTCATCTCCCCTAATGTGGCTGATGGGTGTTTGTAGTCAAATCCCCATCACAATGATCCTGTTTAGAAGCAAGGTGCATGGAGGGGAAACCTGCTAACAGTCAGTTCATCTCCCCATTACCAGTGGAATTTACTTTAAGTAGCTCTAGGGATTACTGAGGTATTAAGGAAAGTGCTGTGACAGTGAACTCTATTGCCTGTGCAAGGGGATGGCAGTGTGGTGTTTTCCTTTGTGAAGCTCATGATAAGGAGTCCAAGATATTTGTGAAAGAGCGCTTTTTTTTTTTTTTTTTTTTCCCCTGTATGTGTGTGTGTGTGTGCATGAAGCTGTTTTCTTTATTTTTTATGAGAAAAGAAAAAAACCCAGTGCCACTGCCTGTATTAGGGATTTAAAAGTGCACAAAACCATAGGAATGCCTTTAAAATGCAGACCTCATACTGGAGATAAAGCACCTACCCAGAGAAGAGATGCTCTGATGCCTAGATGTATTTGTTTGTTTATTTTAGAGGGGAGAAAAGAATGGTGTGTTTTACTGCTAAGCTATTAACCATCAAGATTGCCCAAAGGCATCAGCAGGTTCATTTAAAATGTAAATGAGCTTCTCGGGCAGGCATTGAGTCGTGCAGGCTCTACAGGCTGCTATTGTGTGAGATTGGATGGGGTCTTCACTCTGCTGAACCCTGGGGCTGGGCTCCCTCTCTGCCCCACACCCAGCTATGACCAGAGAGAATCGGGCACTGCAGTGGCCCCAGAGCTGCTCTCCAGATTAGGAGAGAGGCTTTATTAGAGGAGACAGGGGCGATTAACTAAGTCCCTGTGCTGCTCCGGAACGATCTCCTTGGGAAACACCACTCAGCCCTGCAAACAGCAAATGGGCATTTATTTGTGGCTTTTCCACCCCCTTTTGGGGAGAACCATTCTCTTGAGTTCATGTTTGGAGGCTACTGGCTAAAAGGGATCGTAAACAGTGAAAAGCAATTGGACTGAGGAAGATTTTATCTTTTTAATACTAAATTAGTCTGTGCCCTGGGTACATGGAGGTGCAGTCAGCAGTGAGATCCCTGCCCAAACAGCACACTGGAGGGTCACTGGGAACAACAGCTGAAGGGATGCTGTTGCCTTGGGGTGACACTGCATCAGTAAAATTTTGCATTGTCACTTTTTAAAAATTCTGTCTTTCAACCTGTAAAAGAAGACTTGAGAGGAATGTTACCCACTTAACAGGAAAGCTGTGCTGTGGTGGATCATCCTGATCATCCCCACAGAGAGGGCTGGTTAAAATCCAGGAATTCCATTGTGCAGAGGATGTCAGGGTTCTGCCACTCGGGTTTGTTTTGATGTGGAGCTAAAGACAATGCCATCAGTGCTGCTCTGGAGCTGGCAGAACTGCTGACATGTGAGCAAGGTTCAGCTGCAGCAGCACCAGTGGCAGAGCTGGTTTGTGGAACAGAGACAAAAGAGACCAGAGAGATGGCTGTTAATTTAAGTGTAATTAAATGCTTATGTAAGTGACCCTTGCCATGGGCTTCTGCCTGGTAAGGAATGATTGGATTGCCCTTGAAAATCCCACTTGCTCACCAAACCAAAACCACATTTTTGTGAGTTAGGAACAATGATTTCCTTGTGATGATGAAGATAATGCTGATGATCATCATCATGAAAATGCAGTATTGCAAATGCCCCGGACTGTGTTTGTCAGAGTTTCATGGAGCTTAACTGCACATGACTGTCCTTGAACACACACACACACACCTGTGACCCACAGCCTGAAGTCACTGATGTTTTCAGAAGAGAAGCAGTAGCTGCTCATTGAATTATTTTCCTAAAAGCATTAAACACCATTGTACTTTTCCATTTTCCTTTGTGTGTGTGTGTGTGAAAACGGCTGCGTTTGTCAAAATGTGTTGAAGGCAGTTTAGATGAATTGTCCTGCTGAAGAGGAAAAGGGTTTCTTATCTAGAAACAAGCTTCCCAAGTGCACTGCATTTCATATAAGCAGGGTTAAACTAATCAAAGAAAGCAGAAACACTAAAGAAGATCTTAATTTCTGCTTCTATATCAGTCTTTCCATTCCTTCGGCATATTATGGCTTGTGTTCCAGCCTCCGGATAGGACTTGCATAGCCCCTATTAAACATAATCAAGCACTTGTAGAACTTATTTCCAAGTATCTAAAATGGAACCATGATTTGCATGTCATTAAAATAAAAAAGAACCAACAGGAATCTTTTCCATCATTTTTCTACATGCTGTCTCCAAAAGGAGCTTACCATGCACTTTTGTAAAACACTGCCAGTTATCTTAAATGATACCATTTAAAAACATTTAATAATCCTAATTAAATTACAAAAGAAAGCTGGTTTTGGGGACATATTCAAAACTTGGAAAATCACAAAACCATGAGCTATATTGCCATTTACTAGCTCTGCTTCTCAAGAGTATAGGAAGCTGCCTGGGATGAAGTTATTTTGGCGGTCAATACTGTGCTGTGAAAGGTTTCTGAAGCTGCACCATCACCATTCAATGATAGAAAGATTTATTGGTGACAAAGCCTCTACCAATGATAGAAGTGTCTAAGTGTCAGCATTCAATACAAACACATAGTATTCTTTTAAAAAATAAATAAGTAGTTGTGATGTGACTGCTGAAACAGCTGATCCTATCTTATAACATCAGCCTCGGGATTTTGAAACCATCCTGGCTGTGCTTTATGTCTCTTCTTTGGTGGAATGAAAAAGAAAATTTGTAGGAGTGAAGTTCATGGCAAAAGACCAGAGAAGATGGAAGTTATGCACTTGCAAGGAGAGGTGTCTGCCACAGCAGGGCAAAATGTGCTGAATTACACTTGAAATCCACACAGAACTTCTGCTACTCCACGTTTCTGTTATGAGCCAAGTTCTCCTTGAGTTCCTCATTCTGAATTTTGTACTGATCCCAGGTAGGTGTCTAGACATTGCATCTCTTTATGCTGATGAGCTTGTTGAAAATTACCTCACTGTAACTTGCTTCTCTCTGATGAAATCAGAGAAGATCCATGGGACATCCTGGAGCAGGTGATGTGCATGGGACATCCCAGCTCCTGGAGTCCTGTCCATGGGGGTTTATCCATGTCCCAGTGTGGAGATTCCATAAAGACTGTCCAGTGGGAATTTCCCCCAGCAGGAAACCCAAAGGAAAGCCTACATCAATTTGTCTACACCCTCTTCCATCTCTTCCACTGTGGGATGTTCTGAATGTTCCAACTTGATGTTGGTCCAAGTGAGGAAGATTTTATTTATTTCAAGAGATGATGAAGTCACCATTTATTGGAGCATCTTTTCTTTCTTTTGGATAAAAGCTTCTTTTACCTGTCATTCATGGGGGAGGCCAAACCCTTCCCAACTGTAAGGATAGAACATCTAGCTGTGATTTCCATGTATCCTTGCCTTTTCCATAGCATTCCTGATTTCTGAGAGCCTGCAGGGGATGTAAAGGAGCCTCCTCTACCCTGCCACTGCTGTTTGTGCCTCCCTTACCTGAATATCCACGTCTCTGCGTGCTGAGGTAAAAAGAAAAGAGGTTATAAACTTTTCATTTTAGTTCTTTCCAAGCTTCCCTGGGTAATGAGGGAGCAGGGGAACTTTCTGCCTGCAGCAGAGCAGAGGGAATCTAAAAAGGTACAGCTGTCCCAGTACCTCCATGAAATAAAAAACCCCATCACTTCTGATTCCTTTAAAAGCAGGATATCCCTCAGTCCATCCTCCTTACAGCAAGACTGACATTTGATTTTATTAAAAAAAATAGAGAAATTGGTGCAGAATTAATGGTGAGAGAGATTAGATTATTGCAGTAAATATGCTCTGGTGGTAGGAGCGTGGGTCTGGAAAACTGGGGGCTGGGCTCTGCTTTGCTGTATGGACTGGAATGGATTAATGCTCCTCACTGCTGCTTTCCAGCTCACATTGCCAAGGATGTTAACAGCCCCTCAGGAAGGGATGTGCTGATGTTTATACATCAGATTTAGGAAAAGGCACTGAGATCTTGAGATAAGTAGGAGAGAGAGAGGACTAATGACACGGAACCGAATTCCACTTATATTTCTCCGCAGTAAGTGGATAGTTATAAAGCTGGAATTATCTCCCTGTATTTCAGACTGGCAGAAACTTCTGGGGCAGCACGTACAGGAGCACATCGAGGAGAAACTGCTGGCTGTGGCATTTGGCTGGGCAGCCTGAGCCCTTGCTGGGAAATCACCAGATGGCGCCAGTAGAAATAATGTTCAAATGTTCCTTTCTTTTTTTTTTCTTTTTTCCCTTCTTCTTCTTCTTTTTTTTTTTTTTTTTTCTTTTTTTCTTTTAAGCAATTAAAGCTGCAAAAAGGTTTATTTGTGAAATTGTGACTCAGTTCCTTCAGCGAGAAGTATTTGCCTCAGTCAGAATCCGTTGAGTGGCTGAACAGAATAATTCCTCTAATTCAGGGCTGGTGTTGGGAGCCTGCGTGCACACCAGCCAAAGGAAAAACGTCGCCTTGTGTAATAAATCACTGCATTAGGCAGACAGCTTGGGCTGTTCCTGCTACCTGCACTCCAGTTTTAATCAATATTGGTGAGGATTTGTTAGGCTACATGGACAAATCCTGAGGCCTGCACTCAATTCCCATCAAAGCATGGTGGTTATTAAGGGGAATGGGAGGTTTGCCTGAGTGACAACCTTGCAATAAACCAAAATTTTTGAGATCTGAATTTATCACAGTTCATCACTGCTCTACAAATGGATTGGCTTCCCCTTGCAGCCCTGCTTGCAGAGAAGTTTGCTCATTTTGGAAGCTGGAGAAGTTCATTTTCAAGTAGGTTAAGCCAAAAGGTGCCAAAAATGCATTTTTCTCCTAGTCTATTATTGTATCTTACACTGTAAGTGAGAAGTAGCTTCACCAAGGAATTGATTTCCTGCAAAAGAGACTGAAGCCATGGCTGGAAGATGATTTTCATAACAGATGCAGCCCTTCAGCAGGGATTCTCAGCTTCTTTAGCTGCTGGATAGAAGCAGGTCTTGAGTTCAATCCTTCTATTTAAATATTTCATTAAGGGCAGGTATGTTTTCTACTTCCCTCTTAGGGCTCCAACCTTCAATTTCTAACTTATCAAAAGATCCACTTTTATTTTTAACTGAGCTCCTCTATTATTTTCCACTTCACCTACCTCTCTCTCCCAGAGCCACACACCACTGAAAATCCCAATATCTGATCTGAATATTATTTCACATCCTAGCACTCAAGCCACAGTTACAGCTATGTGGGGAAAGCAAAAATTAAAACCAAACCCCTCTCCTGAATAGAAATTTAGTTACAGCAGAGATAATTTTTTTTTTTTTGCCTTTCTCTAAGATTTGGAAACATCCTAAGAGGATATTCTTCAGGATGTAACACTGAGAAACACCTCATCTCCATTCAACAACTGCACTCTCATATATATATATGTATATGTGTATGTATGTATGTATGTATCTCATACATATGCAGAGCTCAAGAGGTCTTTTTAAACTTACCTCCCAATTCCATTTGGTTGGATGGCCCACCTGAAAATTCAGGAGAAAAATATCTCAGTTCAAGACAAAGCAAAGGGTTTTGGTAGTTATTTTTTTTCCCAACAAAATGAAAAGATTTTCACCTTTTCAAGTCACTTCACATTGAAATGGAAGACAAAACAAAACAGGAGCCAAAGAAAGTACCCCAGAAATCTGCTACATTGTGGTCTCCTTATTTTATTTTTCACAGGCTCTTTTAAAGGTCTAGTCTTAATTTTGTTCTGGAAATGAGACAAATACTGGAATCTCCTCTTTCCCCCCCCCCAGAAAGACTTTTCCACCTGTCTCTATTTCTCACACATTTGAGATGATTTCTCTGGAAAAGAGGAAAAGGCAATAATTGCCCTAACACAGACACTTCACACGCTCAATCAGCATTTTGCTCTAGGTGTGCCTTGAGTTTCAGGGAGGGATTGAGGGATTTGTTGCTCCTGCCTTGACCTCCCTCTTGTTAATTCGGATTTTGAGAGAGCAGAAAAGTGCATTTCATGCTCTGGTCATTAGAATTCCATTTTTCAGGGGAAGCAGCACCGGGCCATCCTTTTCCCCAATTCCTTTGGTGCCTGTCGTGCCTCGTTACTCTGAGCAGCACAACTTGTGCTGGGAAAACAACAAGCAGGAGAAGCTGCAACAAAACCAGCAGCATCACTGCGAGGCTCCTACCCCACCAAAATAGCACAAACATGATGTCAATAATGACTTTCTTCCAGTTTTAACCAGCCCTGCTCGTTGCGTTGATACTCGTTTGGGTGCTTTGGTTGCGTTGTCAATTACCTGCTCAATTAAAAAGTGCTAATGATGGGAGAAGTCCAGGCAATGAGCAGGGTCAGCCTCAGCTGTGTGCAGCCCACAGCAGATTTTGTTAGACAGCCAACAGCACAACTCACTGGGAATGTGCAGCTACGGGGCCAGGACTTCTGCGTCAATAAAGTTAATCCATTTTGCCTCATAGATTTTTTTTGTGCAAACCCTTTAGTTTAGAAAAACAAAACTGATCCGCACAGAAGTTTAAATAAAATCCTACATTTCATGCACTGGCCTCAGCCCACTCGTTTATAGAACAAGTGAGATAACTTGAGTGCAAATACCTGCAAAGCCATGAACAATAACTTGTTCTCGGACTCATGCACAGCCCAAAACACCTCCCCACCCCCAGGAGCAGGGGCAGCATGAGCAGGGCAGGTATGAACGGCACCTGAACACCTGAGAGTGACCAAACCCCCCTGTGGGTGGAGTTTGACGGAGCTGCAGCGCTGCAGGGACAGGGACAGCATCCAGCATCCCAAACCTCCGGCGAGGAGCAGCCACAGCTCTTCCCACAGACCTGCATAGAGAAAGGCATCACACGAGCCAGCTGAGCAGAATCACAGGGGAAGGACAGTGGGCTTTTCACAGTGGAAATTTTTGGTTGTTTCGACTTAAAAAGTGACTTTTGAACACTGAAAGAAAGGTGGCAGAGGAAAAAAAAAGTTTTTCTTTCTTTTTGCCGTTTGTTTTTGATCCAGATTAGCATGAAGCTGGTGAAATGAACGTTTCTCTGTCAGCAGTGTTTAGCCAGGGGGGTTGGAACTCACTGAGCATCTGCAAGGTCCTGGAAGCTTCTCTTCACCCGGTTGTTGTACCACCAGCTTTTGCAGAGCAGCAGGCTCAGTACCCCCAAGAACTGGGGTCAGCTTTGTGCAGCCACCAGACCACCAGGGTCCCAGGAGGGACTCAGTAGAAGTTCATCAGTTAAAACACACCAAACTAGTCTTTTTGTTGATTTATTTTTTTGGATTAAACTGTTTTACTGAAAAAAAAGAAAAACTACGAGCAAATTTACCTCATCTCACACTGTACCTGGCAATTCCTTGCCTCCTCCCTCCACCTTGATGCCTTTCTCTCAGGTTCTCTGCCTTTCTCCCTTAAAATCCTCTCGCCTGGAAATTTTCGAGTATCAGGAATCTGACCCGTCTTGCCTTTGCGCCCCCCTCCAGTCAATAATCACATTAGCGCATCTGTGTGACAGAAATAATGGCTTTTGTCTCCCAAAGATGCAGAGTCTTGTTGCCAGGCAACTCCATCCCGAGGCACCAACCCAGCGAGGAGCGGGTGTGTGGGAGGACCGAGCCGGGCTGCAGGAGCTGCTGCTGCTGCTGCGGGGAGCTATAATTGGGGGGAAACTTGGAATACACCGTTTTCACCAGAGAGCCGGCAGAACACAGCCCTGACAGGCTCAGGAACTTTCAATTAGGTGGCTACAGACTGTGGCTGGCGCCCGTGTCTTTTGTTCTGATGTTAGAGAAAAGCTTTGGCAGGGCTGCAGGTCGGGCTGGCTTCTGTCAGAGGAGCTCGGGTCACTGCAGTGGGAAGGTAAACACGGTCACCATTTCCAAATCCACTCAGAGAACAGGTTACACATGCCTTGGGGGTTGATCCTCCTCAGGGAACAGGCTCTTTGCATGCTCCACCGTCAGGGATTGCAGCAGCTCAGCCGCTCTGGCATTATTTGTGTGCCATTTCAGTCACAGCCTGGCAGCCTCAGTGCGGTGTGGTTAGAAACGAGCATTTCACTCGATAACCAACCCTTGATTTATGAAATATTACCCTGTTCATCCCAGACAGAAAGAGGAGTCCCTAAAATAATACGGTTGGCTGTTGACATAGATGGGATGGGAATCCTTGACAGAGGCTAATTTTGTTAATCTCTGATTTCCACTGGCTGCTGCTCTGTCAGAACTTGGTGCAGACAAACACTAAGGCATATATTGCTGCTGCCAGCACCCAGCCTCCTGCCAGGGCAGGACTGTGCTGCCCAAATGTATTTTGGATTCAGTGCATGAAACACAGCCTCTGTCTGCTGAGAGCTTCTCTCACCTGTACAGGGACACAGGACAAAAGTTTTGCCTATAAAACAGGTGTACATACAGCATTCCTGGATGCCATTTCCTGAAGGAAACCTGGTATTTTTTACAGCTGGGATATAGCCCAGAAGAGGAGCTTAATCCTCACCATCACTTCTGACTCTTTAAACTGATATTTGGTAAATCCAGTTTCAGCCCTGGGATGTTCACAGTTCTCTCTGCATGTGAGGTGCTTGTTCTATCTTGAAATGCTTCTCTTTGGTCTCAGTTTCACCTGGGGTAAGTGGAAGTTTTCCAATAACCTAAATGACCCGGAATCAATAGCAATCGAGCTCTGAAATGTCACCATTGGATTCTCACCGCATGACAACAGCCAGGCACAACGATCCCTGTGTGCACAGACATTCATCTAATAAAGGCTGCAGGAAAAAAAAAACTTAAGAGATTCCTTGAATAAATTATTTAGGGTTTGTTATTCAACCTCCTCCATTTACACATAAGTCACTATATCCAACTGGTAAAGAACCATCTTCATAACCTGTCTGGTACTATAAAGCATCTTTGATACTTCCCACAGAGACAATTTGTAGAGTATTTAGGATGGCAGAAGTACACAACCCCACGTCAGGACACTTTCGCTTCCACATGAATATTTGTTTCGCTGGTGCTCAGTGGCTGAATTACTGAATACACCACATTTTTTACAAGTTGTCTCATCCTTTACAGCAGCATTTAAGTTTATTTCTTTTTCTAGTCCCCACATTTTAGGAGGGGTAACTATGGCAGAGCTGGAAAGCCAAGCCTTGGATATTAGGCAAGTGTGAATAGAGCCATGTTAGATCCACATTTTGGAAAGCACAGTTGTAGCTGGCCATAAGTTGGACTTTTTTTCCCTCCTTTGGCTTTCCTGGGAACTTTGGTTTATGATCTGAAATACAGGCAAGAAAGGAGGTAATATTCCTTTAAAGGCACCATATTTTAAAGGGTAGAGAGAAGTTATTTCCCATTTTATAGGGAGGAAAAAAAAAAAAAAAAAAAAAAGCAGGGATTGTGTCCAAGTGTCAAAGGAGATGCGACAGAGATTTTACCTTAAAAAGTCGGATGGCACAAGTTATCTAGGCTTTGCTGCCTTCTGGGAGAATACAAATAAAGACATGAAAAAGCCAAGTGAAAACTGAGGAGCATGTCAGGAAGCACAGGGAGAGAGCATATCTTGGGCACAAAAGTTTGGAGGCCCTGAGACTTATCAACTTCTCAGAGCTTCAGAAGAAGCAGATGGAAGGGAAACCACAGGTATGGGTCGGGGAAACCACTCTGAAGACAGTCTTTGAAATACTACAAAAATCTTTTAAAACTGTTTGAGGGAACACCTCTGTCCATGTCAACCACCATTTGCTCCTTCATCAGCCTGGGAAAAAAAGAAAATTAGGCACCCAGAGAGCAAAGATGTGCAGTGAGTTGAAATCAAATGCCTCTAGGTCTCGTTATAATAGTGCTGTAGTTATTTGTTAGCATGAAAAGCCTCTCCACTGCAACAGGGGGGGGCTTTGCTGCAGCACCTAATTTAATCTTTCAATGGATGTATATTCCCTTGAATACAGTGTATTTTGTTTGACAGTTCTTAAACGCTTGGATGAGTCTAAACATTGAGCAACTGGAGTACACACGTTATTTTTCTGCAGATTCGTTTAGCAATCCCAGCTAACAGCCGGATTATTAATAACGAGCTAAATAATACACTTTTCACAGGCTTGATGGGCATTTGAAATCTGGAAAAGAAAATACATTTTCTACTCAGCTTCCCTCTGGAATAGCATTGAAAAGTACCCAGATATCCCTTTAGGAAAGGTTGTTTTTCCTCAGGTTTTTACTTACATTGAGGAAACTAATTGCAAGGGGGAAATATGAAAGTGATGTTAGTATCTTTCTTAACACATGTTTTACAAAGGCACAGAGCTATTGTTACAGCAGAATTGTGGCTGGTAAAGTAGCAAGGCTCTTGGCTGAATCCCTTCCACACCAGCAGCAGTTCTGCAGTATTTTGCAGATGCGAGAACTGATGACCAACCCATCCAGATGTACCTAAATTAGCTTTACAGATCAACTTTACAGCCCAGCTGCTACTGACAGTGGGGATGCAGAAGGAAATCCCTGCAGAAGTAAATTTTTAAGAATGCATTGTTGTCTCATGGCTCAACTTCTCTTGTTGGCAGAAGTTGTTTTGCTCTGTCCTTTCTACTCCAGCAGCTCTTTGGAGCTCTGTGGAGAATCAAAGCCTTCAGCACTACACTGCAATCCACAAAAAGCTTGTTCCTTCCCCTGACCACTTCTGTGATTGCTTCAGTTAAAATAGATTGAGGACAGTGGACAAGACACTGAATTCACAAACTGTTTTGCAAGACCAAACCACACTCCAAGATAAAGGCAGGAGCAATTGTTCTGAGTGCCTCAGTTGTGTTTGAGGCTTGCAGGGACTGGGCAGGAAGGGTCACCCACACTGTGCAGCACGGGGGTCTCGGGGGCTCAGAGAGAGAGACAGCACCCCTCAAATGCTGACAGGTGACAACAGGACATGGAGAGTGGAAGAAAAGAATCTTACACAATGAAGAGTTGTATCCAACTGAGAATCCAGAATTATTAACACCCAGACAGCTGCCAAGCTTAGACGTGAGCCAGTGAACAGAGTAGCTCAGCAGATCTGCTGCTGGTCCAAAAAGTCTGGGACAGCTGCTCTGCCAGGCAGAGAACCCAGACATGCTCTGACTTAGCCCATCCTGCTCAGCCATGCCAGAGCATCTGAGTTCCTTGGGAATCTTCCTTTCCGCCTAGAAACTCCCTCCAGCCAGAATTAGGAGAATTTTTACATTTGTGCAATAGCTTGGACACGGAAGAGCCACTCCAGAGATTTCTGGCCATATATGGGAATGTGCTGTGGGAAATGGGCACTAAGCCTGAAACATCCTGGAGGTGTTGGGTTTGTGGCACATGGAGACATCAGCTCTGCCTGCCTGTGGTAGGTGAGAGCTTCCCATGGGATCTATGAACAGGAGCACCCCATACACAGGGACATGAATCAGGGAATGCATTTCTGTTCCTACTAAAACCTTTACATTCTTGCAAATTTAAGGCCCAGTTAATCTCCTAATTCCAGAATTAGGAAATTCCCCTTTTCCCCAGAGATTCCATTACACACAGATCCCTTTTCCTCTGTCCCTCCCGTGCTGGTATCTTTTACATCCACTCATACCAATGTGGTTCACAGGAACAATCTTCTCCAAAGAGAATCCTTTGCAAAGCAGCAAATTTTTTCCTCCTCCCCTCCCTGACTTTTATTTCACAGCCTTGTCAGGAATATTTGTGCCTGTCCTCTCACACTCAGCTGCTCTGTATTTTTGCTGAAGATTTCTCCTTTTCAGTACAGGACCCAAAAAGCAGAGGGTTTCATTCAGTAGTGACTGCAAGAAGAATATTCCTGTCTAAAACAAAGCTACCAGCAAAGCAAGGAGATGAGGAAAATGAGGGGAAGGGAGAGTGTGCCTGCAGGGAAAGCAGCTTAAGGAGAAGTGTAGGAGGAATACTGATTCTAGACTTGCAGCAGGTCTATTTTTCGTAAAGATATCAATAATATGGTGTAATTAGGGCACAAAACCACACTAATTGCTGAGTGCTTGTCTGCAGGGTTCACTAGGAGGGAAAGAAACAAATGGGGCTGAATGGATCCTCCTGGGGTTGGCACTGGGATGAGTTTTCCCAAACCCATCCAAAGGATCTTACTGCTCAAAGTTAGAAGTGTATATTGCAATTTCAAGCCTTTTTTTTTTTTTTTTCCCTCCTATTATAAATTTCCCTGGGCCAGGTGTGGGAGGGCTGGTGAGGCTGTACTGACCAGAGCAACACCACAAAAACAAACCCATCTGGGCTCCTGGAAAACAAGAATGCATAATCCATGTTGCACCCAAAGCAAGGCTGAACATTGAAAATTGGTCTGTCTGGACCATACCCTCATAGATAATAAAATTTCTTCTGCACTCAGTGCTGGGGAGATCCTTTACTTTTCCACTGCTGCTTGTATCCTCCCTAAACCACATGAACAATGCCATAAATGTCTTCTGCAGCCAGCATGGCACAAGAGCCTTCCTGTGTTCAAAGGGAGAAAGATCCAGCTCACAGCACCTTTTTATGCTGAGAGGAGATGAAATCTCCTCCTGATCCACACTGGCTGGTACTGGGCTGAGCAGCTTTCCAGAGGGCCATAAAGCACAGACTTGCTGTGATCTCATTCAGCTACTGAACAACCAATTGTCACCAAATTGGATTTATTCCTCATTGTTTCTTATACTCTGTTGAAAATTACTTTTTGCTTGCTTTAATTTTCAACACAGTTTTCTTAGGTAAGAACATCAGTATCCCTGAAAGGAAAGATCACAATGCCAATTTCTAGCAAGTGTATACCTGAATTTGTGCTCAGACGATTTTCAGAGAGTTCTTTAACACAAACTGTATCAAAAATACCCATAGTCAAAAAACCTTTCTAGTTGAAGACACTACTGGGTAATCCCCTCCCTAGGGTTGTGGCTGTAAGTTTCATTCAACTTTAGGTGGTGATTTTCCAGAGATTTTAATCTTTTTAAGGGTTTGTGCTACAAAATCACTGCAAAGTGCTTATGAGTCACAGCTGAAAAGGGAATTTGAGTTAGAGCAGTAGAAGCTGGAAAACCTGCAGGCAATGGATGCAGGGAAAAAACAGCAGCACAAACTCCTAGACTAAGCGTGTTGGAAGGAAAGAGACTGCCCTGGGAGCAAAGAGCCTTTGTTTTAAGTAGGAGAGGTTTTACTGTGAGATCTCTCCCTCCAGGCTCTCCTCATGTCCAGCCACGCCTGCACCTGCAGGATTTATTTCCTGGATAAAACCTTCTCCCCAGCCTCGGGCTGAAGGGTGCTGGTGATGGTAGATGTGTTATCACTCACAGATGTGTTCCCCTCTGCATTTAGCTGACAGCTCCCTGGGGTGTTCTGGCATACCCACACACCACCCTTCAGCACACAGAAAGGCCAGCAATAAATCAGGTTTTAGCATCCAAACACCTATTTACTCGTCACTTGTCCTCAAGTCCCTTACTGCAGCCAATGCAAATTCTGAAGCTCAGAGATAAAAGAAGAGGTAAAAGCATAAAGACGAATTTAAAAGATTTTCCTTGCTGTGTGCCATCCATGGGACCTGCCAAGGGAGCTGGAATCCAGGGCCACGGGAAGAATCTTCACCTTGAATGCAGCTCTGCCCGGGGAGGAGGATGCTTTGTGCCTACCCCGTCGTTATGCACTCAAACTCTCTGTGGTGGTTTTATCACCCTCCAGATTCCTCCCCAAGCCTTTCTCGTGTGAGTCACCATTTAATCAAGGGTCTCTTTTCAACACTCCCCACACAGAAGGGATGACTGCATCTGTCTCTTGATAACAGAGATGCTCTTTCGACATGACTGGGCAGAATCATACGCTAGCCAGAACACTCTAATGAATGTTTCAGTATTTAATTGTAAGCAGACCTTTACAAACTGCAAATTAAATGTACTTTTCCAGCTGGGGGAGCAATATTTAAACCTCAGTGCATTGCTTTTAAATATTAAACTGTAATTTGTGTGAAACAAAAATGATTCCTTGAGCAAGTTCAGAAAGAGGCATAAGGTAAGATATTTGTGTTATTTGTTACAAGGTTTTAATTGTGATCAGACAGACCAATTTGGGGCTGGGTGTGTTTGGGACAGAAAATTCTCTAACAACGCCTATGAGAGATACTGTGATGGAAATTCACATTTTTGATAAATTAAAGACCCAAGAGCTGTTTAAAACTTCAAATGTTGGTTACTAAAAGATAGTACAAAAAAAAAAAAAAGTAAATAAATACTGTGTAATGATACTTATACAGAGAAGCAAGGGAAATGTAGTGGAATACTTGTTCTCAGTGATGATCCACCTTTGCTTGCATGCTTCCAGGAATCCACACAAAAGCACCAGGAAAAAAAAAATAGAAAAAGAAAAAAAGAAAAGAAAAAAAGGGTGTGAAAGTCATTTGGTTTAAACAAATTGTTTGGTAAGGACATCCTTCTTGCCAGCCAGTTGCTGCTGAAATAAATTGGTGTCTATGTTTTGAGGCAGTTTGAGACTCGATCACTCTCCCTGGTCTTAAAACTGTAAATCAATAATGTTACAATGGATCTCCAGGTCCTCACATCTCAACAACAGCTGCATTGCTACTGGCTGCTGGATTCTAAAGTTTCAGAAGGTTGTTCTCAGCCTGAAATCTGTCTTGTGTATGGATTCTGTGCTTCAAGAAGCTCTGCCCAGGAGAATTTGTAGGAAACAACTTTTCACCATCACTTTACAGATGATGAATGAAAGCAGAGAGAGATTAAGCACTTTCCAGAGAGAGCAAAGCTTTTGCAGAGCCAGCAGTGAACTCCTGTTATTTGATTCCCTGGGCAACACCTGCGCCCTGAGCTCATCCTGCTGTACTGACATTAATGAAATAACCCTAAAAGGGACCACAACAGAACCACGAAATCCTCCTGCTTCAAAGGTCACCTGCAGGTGGATGCAATGGCCTCACTTCGGTGTCCCCTCCTCGTTGTCCAGTTCGGGATGTGTTAATCAATCAATCATTTCTGAAGTGTAATCAAGGACTGGAGCTGTAATCAAATGGCAACCCAGTAGAACACGGGGATATTTGTCTGCCTGACTGCCTGGCTGCCCCTCAGAGCCACGTTAACAATTATCTCTGCTGAGTGACCCCTTGATCCTGCACAGTTTAGCTGAAAGAGATGCATCCAAGTAGCAATTTCACCTTTTGCCTTCATTGTGTGGTATTATTCTAACTGTTTATTAAATTCCCAGCCTCTCCAGAGCTTGCACAATGGGAAAATCGTTAGTTAAACCTGCAATTACTGTAATGAGAAGATTTAATGAAGTTATCATTAAGGAAGATTAAATATTTTCTTTTTTTCCCCTCCCCCTTTATTTATTATCATCTTTTTTTCTCCTTCTCCTCAAACTAAAAAGAACTGGCATTATTAGTAGAGCCTGCCAAGAGCAATCTCTAAAAAAATCAGCAGCAGAAAGAACCACAAGGAAGGAATCTCATGTCAGTTCATCATGAGGTTTTCTGGAAGAACCCAATTCCTCATAATTCTGTAAAGGCAGATCTCAAATTCTGTATCTTATTGTTATGTTGTATGATTATATTCCCAGTGATAGGCAGAGGACATAGCTGTAAAATGCATTGTTCTGGTGTATTTATTGTATATTTAATTCATTGAAAATCCTTTTTCACTCACTTCTCTCTGAAATACCTCTATAGGCAGAAAATACACTCTCAAAAGCTGGAAGGGAATCACTGGAAAATCAGCCCTCATTTGAGATGAACAATCTAGAAACAGTGAGAAAACACTGAACACTTTGTCAAACGTGGAGAACACATTTCAGCACTGGATAAGGACTCTTATGCTTGTGTGAGTTGTTGCAAAGGCTATATAAACATGGCAAAAGGAACTAAAATAAGCCCCTTGTCCCCAAAACATTGGTAGGCTGTTGAAGAGCACGTTTTACAGCTGATGCTGAGCGCTCTTCCCAGACACTGACATCAGTAAAAGAGATTTAGCAACCTCTGCACTTATCTTCACAAACTCAATCTACTTCTACAGCTAAAAAAATCCATTACATGCCCAGACACTTGAATAACTGTTGAGCTAAACCCAAAAGTCCTGCCAAAGGCACTCTGCTGACACTCTGAGCAAGATATTACTGCCTGGGATCTAGATCACTCTACGGTAGCCAGAGCAGCACTGTGGATAATGTGTACAGGGCAGCAAAGGCATCATCCAAAACATCTCATCTCAGTTTCCAAATGTTGCTTGTGACAATATTCTCCCCAGGGTTGTGGATTTGACCTTCTCCTCCCTCTCTGCTCTACAGTGTGGAAGTACAGACCAAGAGTTCCAATGCATGAAAGGGCAACATGAGGACACAGCACCATCAGAGGGGTTTGAAGATAAATAGCAGTAATACTACGGCTGAATGGAACTGTCATAAACAGTATTCCCATTGGAAAAGCTGTTAAAATACTGACTTTACACTGAGCAATATCCTGGGAGAAGGCCCCTGAATTATCCCTTGGGGTACCTTGCTGTCACAGAGGCACGATGGATGTCCAGGTATTAGTGGTGCCACCTCAAGCCATCAGAAGTGTTGACACAGATGGAGCAGTTTGATTGAGTGTTCTTGTTCAGCTCTCTATATAAAACACTGTATTGGATAGAGAAGCACAACTCTCACCTTTGCTCCATCTTTATTTGTACTCTCAAAATGTAACAAAAAACATAATAAAACCACTGGGAAGACAAGACTGATCACAACTACTCATGCTTGCTGGAGGCAGGAGCTTCTTTTGCTGATCTAGATCCATCCTGTTCCAGGGGTCTGAATGTTTTTAAGTAGCTGCCTATTGATGCCCTCTTGATGTTTTAATTGCTCCCCTTGCAGCAGATCCTGTGTCTGTGCATCCTCCAGCACGATGGGGGCTCATTCACATGCAGGTCTCCTAAAGGAAGGAATGGATTCTTCTTTGAGGCTCCTACTGAACAGCTGAGGATGGTCCCTCTTTTCTCTCCTCTACCCTTTCTGCGTGATAACCCAGGAGAAAAGTCTGCTCGTTAAGGGGGGGCTGATGATGATTCTCCATTTGCTCCAGAAATTACCGAGGCTCTAATGAAGAAGTTCTGAGTGACAGCTAATTTGCACAGTTTAGGGAACTGAAGCACAGAGCATCACACAGGTCAGAGCCTTGGTGTCTGCCAGTATCTGTTGTCCCTGACAGAATTATTGTGCCAGGTTTGTGGAGGGCATTTGCTGCTAATGATGATTTGACTTTCAACAAGAGCAAGTAAAGTCTCCCAAAACAGAACAAATTAATAATCAGGGCAATAGCTGTAATGAGGCTGTAAAATTAAACTCAACATCCCCAAACAAGGTTGCATTTTCTGGCTTTCCATTTTCGGGGATCTGATTATACTTTGTTTTAGTATCACCTGAATTAGGGAAAATGATGGGGAATTGGAGGTACAGGAATTCTGCAAGTGAATGTTCTGTGTTTTCTTCACCTGGAGAAGAACAAAGATGATATAAATGCTGGAAAGCACTATAGAATAATCACACCCTTCTAAAATAGAAATAATAACATATGCACATAAATGGAAAGACTAAAGACTTATTTGGTAAAATAAATTAGTCATTGGCTCTGTTCTCTTGATCATAAATTACATGGTAAAGAAAAATCTCAATTTCAGTGTCTGAAAGTACACTGAACGTATTTCAATTGAAATTCCAAAGAATTTTTTCTTTCACTACCCAACAGACTGGAATGAAATTCAGCACCTGAGTGTGACTGACACAGGGACTGCTTCATTTAATAAATCAGGAGAACCCAGCCTGACTTCAGATCCCAATCCAACCCATAATGGACATCCCGGGACACAGAGACTGGCTGAAATGCAGAGTATTTGTAGGGGACCAAGGAAAGGAGTTCAATGACTTGTGGATGAGTTTGAGCTCATGGATCAAGAAGTGTGAGGTGGGGTTGGAAGGAGGATGGAAAGTTAAAATCAGGTGAAAGACTGAGGTCTCTCAGTTATTTTGAGGTTTTGTGAAGCTCAGGGCTGTGCTGTGTGACAGCTGCTGACCCATGTTTGTGCTCCCTCCAGTGCTGCTGTTTCTCTTTTCTGACCATCCTCATGTTTGGGAGATTCAAGCACCCTCTCCAGGCTGCACTGACACTGCTCTGCAAAGCTGCTGAGCCTCCTGCAGCTGTGCCTGACACAAATCCCACTGCCCTCCAGGGCTGTCACAGGGGACAGCAGGTGTCACCTCTTCTCTTTGAGTTCTGCCTTTACAATGGTTACCACAAAACCAAAGCACTAATGAAAAGAGTGCAAACTTCTCCACTTTCTGTGTTTCCAACGAAATGGCCTGTGTGTCCCTAGAGGGGGGAAAAGATATTTGGATCTTTCTCTCAATTATTTTTCCAGTCTATTAAACTGTCTAAACTCCAGGTTCTCAAAAGTATGCAAATACATAAATAAAATAAAACCTAGAGAGAATAAATGAAAATGGAGGCCTCTGCTTGTCTCACCCAGCATCCTGGTTGATCATCCCCAGGAGACAGCTTCAGAAGCGTGGCTTTATGACCATGAGAGAAAATAATGATGGGGAAAATTGCAAATGCACAACCCTGTTACAGAGAAAATGGATCCCTTACATGATTAATCATTATCATTTTCAAAATAAATAGTGGTGGGAGAAAGGGAAGGGATGTGTCTGTTTAATTTGATGCCTTTACACAGCAAGAAGCTAACACTGAGGGTGGAGAAGGGAAGGGATAAAGGCAGAGGGGACAAAGAGGAAAAAATGTCCCCAAGTAATTGAAAGGAAGTGTTCTCCCAAGATATAATGATGCAAACATATATCACGTGGAATTTTAACTATCCCAGCCTAAATTCTCACTAGCTTCCTGCCAATATTCTGAAAAAAAAATGTTCCTTTGTGTGTCTGAGGCTCTGAGAGGAGACAGGAGGACACCCTGCAATGCCCAGCCCACCTAGGACACTGCAGATCCTGTACCTTAGTTACACACCTGCCCTTTAAAGCACACATGTACTTGCCCTTTATCAGTGAGATTTGAGTTCCCAGCTCTGGTTCTCTGTGACTTTTTAAGGAACAGAAGGCCAGGGGACAAGGTGCAGCTCATCACAACTGTCCTAACTACCAAGATTATGTTTGCCTGCATTTATCCCATCATTTGGACTCCCAGCTCATGCACCTACCCATCTTTCAGAGCCCCCAAATCAGTGAAGATCCTCCACCCCATGTAGATCTATCACCTTTTTGAAATTCCCATTCGTTTCCACCGTCACTCTGCAGCTTGGCTCAGGTAATATTCCAGCTGATCCCTTCTCCCTCTCCTTTCCAGACTGTGCCTGGCTGGGAAGCTGACTCATTAAGTGAGGAGCACAAACAGCAATTTGGTGTTCTGAGCTTGTCCCTGCCTTCCTGACAAACACCTGTGCCAGTCACACCCTGCACCTTCTCCCACAGATTCCTGCCAGGGCAGCTCCCTGCTCTGCCACTTTGACATCTCCATCACACTCTGAAATGACACGACTGGAAAACCTCATCTTCAGCTGCTCTTTCCCATGGGTTGGAAAATCAGGTTATGTTTTCATAGCTTTGAAATAAAATGACACCGGCAGTTTGCAAAGGAAATAATGCTGAAATAATCAGGCACTTTTTTAGTCAATCATTTCACTGAGAAGGCTTATGGTTTAGCTTGAAAATGTTGAAGAGGGACAAGACAGTAGGGAATGCATAGAAATAATTCATTTGCTGTGGTTTTCTGTTCCGCTCACTACATTGTTGCTGTTTATACTCCACACAAATCAATTTAAGAGTATCTGGGGAAATCAGAAAGGTTCATAAACCCATCTGTCTTCTGTGGGGTTCACTGAATGGGTTGGACTTTGGATACTGCTCTGCTCTTTGGGGAGAGATAGGGAAGCTTCTTCCACTCTGACAGACAAGAGGAGCTCACAGTTTTCCCCTGAAGAAAACCTGCTGCTCAGCTCTGTCCCAAAACCAGATAAAATGGGATAAACAGGCTAATTTTAACCTAGGCCTGATAATGGTCAGTGGTGGGTGCTTAGGGGAAAGGGGACAGCAAAGATCTTACTCTTGGTAAACGCTGGTAGCTCCTCACCATCTGTGATTTAGGAACTGCTAGAGCTCGGGAGTGTGTTCCTAAAGACACTAATAAAGCACTTGAAAGGAGATTTTTGTCTTCCTTTATTAAGGAAAGTGATGCAGTTTAGAAAACTGAAGTCCTTGTAAGGATTAATCAGCTATACTAAGAAACTGAATATTGTAAGCAGCCAACATTTTGCTGACCACTGTTCAGCAAATACATCTTGAACTCTTCCTTTCCCTAGAACATTAATACTGAAAACACAGCTGTGAGGAGGTTCCTCTTTAGGACACAATAAGTGAATCCTCAGGCTTAGGTCAGGAGAGTTGAAGCTGCTGTTTTCTTGTCTGAGGAGATGATCCAAACTCAGAGAGGAGAAATATTGTAAAGAAATTTTTGGAAAGGTCTCAGTCATCCTTCTAATCTATCTCTGCAGAGTCACACAGACTCCTTACAACCAGAACCCCTTGGCACCCTCAAAGAGAAGTGAAAACCACTTGCAAAAACTTTTCTAACAAACCCAGGGATTACCTCAGGACAGAGCAAGCAACACCCAGTCCTTTACAAGTTATGGGTTTAAAATCCTTTGTCTTTCTCTTGGCCTGAACCACGACTGAGCACTTCAGATGACACTGCTGCTTTGGGACAGCCTCCTCCAGAATCCAAGAGATATCTCAGGCTGGATACAGAGTTTGGAAGGCAGAAGATGTGAAAACAGTTTCGTTCTGGAAGTGTCATGCAGAGATGTTCCCTTGATCTGTTCCAGCAGACCCACAGAGCATCCCTGTGCAGGGAACATGTGAGACAGAGCAGACTGAGAGCAGTGAGGGTGTTAAACCTTGGAACAGCAGCCCAGAGAGCCTGGGCTATTTCTGCCCATGGAAATACTCCACAGCTGGCTACAAAAGGCCCAGAGCTGTCCTTTTTCCTGGCTGGAAAAAAATCTATTAACTTTGAAAGTAGATCTAACCTTGATCTTGGCCCTGTTTTGAGTGAGGGCTTGATGAGATGATCTGTGGGTGTCCTTTTCAATCTATGATCCTTGAATCCAGGCAAGGTCATCAGCAAAGCAACTTTCTATTTCCATGCTTCTATTCTCCTCTCTGGTTTAGCTTGGCTCTTCCATTTTTCTTGGTGGAGGAGGTTTGTCACTGGACGTCTCTCTCTTATCCACCATGAGGAAGACCTTGACCAGCCCTTCAAGGAGCTGTAACAGCGGTTGTATCCTTTTAAAAAACAAAGGAATTCCTCAGTCTGTGCACAGCTGATGTTACAAATCTGAACTGATCTAAACAAAGCAATGAAAGCCATTATCATGAGTGTATGCTCGGCTTTCCCCCTTTCTTAAGTTGCAGAAAAATATCCTGTAATCTCTGCTCATGCAGAAGGATGAAAAATGCATCAGCTCTGAGAACAGCATGCTGGTACCTACAGGAGCACATTAGGCATGAAAAGCCTGCACAGCAGGAAGAGAAAACTCAGTTTCAGAGGCTGCAGCACGGGGAGCTCTGCTGAGGTTTCTTGTAACAGGTTTGGCGCATTTTGCAAAATAGATCATGGCTCCAGCACTCCCCTAAAAGTGCATCTGTCACAGCCCTCCCAGAAAGGCTTTTCACTGGGTGTGGGTTACGTCTGCATGCTTCCTGCAACGAGAAAAACTGTGTGTTTTAAGTAGCTTTTCACTTCCTTGGCATTTCAAAGAGCAGTTGGAACACAATAATGATGAAGGTAACAATGATTAAGAAAAAAAAAAAAAAAAAAAGAAGATATCTAGAAGAAGGTTGGCAAACATAATCTCAAGATATATTAAAATGTTAAACATAGCTCAGTGCTTTGAAAATCCAGCACCATGGGAAGCCTAGGATGCGTTGTCCCCTTGGCTTGATGTCACTTTTTAAAAGGAAGGCGGTAATTGAGTAATCAGCTTGCTGGTTGTCATGGAAATCGCTGCTGGCTGCCGCAGGGAACCAACCCTCCAGGCTTTGTGTTTGTGGTGCTGGGGGCAGCACCCACCCAGGGCAGCACCCAGGGCAGCACCCAGCACCCCTGCATCCCCCGGCACAGGGGATAAACACAACCTGGGCACGGCAGGAGGATGCAATCCACAACCCCGGAGCCTTCTTTTACTGATGCCTGGGGTTGCGCTGTTGATCTTTCAGCAGACTGTGCTCACCAGCAGTGCTAGCGAGGTCTGGGTCTCACATTAGTGGGGGGTTTGTGGGGTTAACTCCGCATTTAAATGCAGTGTGGAAAGGTAAAAGCACGTACAGGATCCATACCGGGAAAGCTGTTTGTCAGTGGCCTTTGTGTGGTGATTAAAGCCGATTCCTGCTGATCAGCATTTAAACTTTAAACCGAGGGGCGGATCCGGGAGCCACGGGACGTGTGAGTGTGCTCAGAGGAAGGAAAACAGGTTAAGCTGAGGTTTCTGAAATGCACAAAGGAAATTACTTCTATTATCCACTGTCGGAACTTCACCCGCTGTTTCTCCCGAGGAATCCTCTCATTGGGAGCTAGGGGAAGGTTTTTGAACAATGAAATGAATGTATTTTACTGAAAGAAAGGCACAAGAGACTAAACCACACAATAAATAAGAGGTCTGTTCAACAGAATAACTCAAAATATTCAGTTTTTCTGGCTGCTCTCATTCCTAGCTGCAATGTTGGCATTCCCTCTCCACACCAATACAGAACCATCACAGGTACAGTCCCAGACCTGTGGAAACATCTCAACTTCCCATCTACCAACCAGGAGACAGCATGGGATACACCTTGCTGGTGCAGTCACAAAGGAGAAGCTGAAGGAGGCACCCAGAAATGAAGGATAGCACCCAGAAATGGAAGACAGCACCCAGAAATGAAGGACAGCACCCAGAAATGGAGAACAGCACCCAGAAATGAAGGACAGCACCCAGAAATGGAGAACAGCACCCAGAAATGGAGGACAGCACCCAGAAATGGAGGACAGCACCCAGAAATGAAGGACAGCACCCAGAAATGGAGGACAGCACCCAGAAATGAAGGACAGCACCCAGAAATGAAGGACAGCAGCCAGAAATGGAGGACAGCACCCAGAAATGAAGGACAGCACCCAGAAATGGAGAACAGCACCCAGAAATGAAGGACAGCACCAGTGGACATCACCACCCCAGCATCCTGTGCTTCCTGCCCACTCCCTGGCAGGAGTGCTGAGCCCCTGGGAGCACAGTGATGGGATATTCCCAGGGAGGGAGATCCTCAGGTCACTTCCAGAGACACAGCACAAGGACAATATTCCAGCTTTGTTTCTCCATCCAAGCATCTGCTGAGGTTTTGGCCCTCCAGTTGTAAACTGAACATCTTGATAGAAAACAAATAATTTATCTTGAATAGTAAACAGATAATGCATTTAGATTTATGCTTCTTCAGGTATATGATGGCTATGACACAGAGAGAGAACCAAGGCAAAACCTGAAGTCCTTTAAACACAGATGAGCCAAACTGTGATTGCAATTACAAAGCTATCACTCCACAAAAGCTGAAGTTTGTATTAAAAAGAACAAAGCACATATTACATGACCAAGCAAACAAGCAAGTAGAGATCAGCATGTTCTTCCTCAAATTCAGGTTTTCAATATTATTTCCAGTCGTGCCATAGCTTAGAGCTTCATAAAGGAGGTCTAAAGTGAGCAACCACTTGTCTCTCCAACAAATCAGAAGAATTCTCCCTAATACGTCTGATAACACCTCAAATTAATATTGTTTCATTTGTTTGCTGCCTTCTGCATACTCAAAGCACATTATTCTGGAAATTACTTCTCATTACTTGGCTGCTTCTATAAGAACCAGAGGAGACTGCATGATGTACTGTTGCTCTGCAAAATTCATGTAAACCGTATTTTTGTTCCTCCTCTTTTTTAAAGGGTAAAATGGTGTGTGGTTAAAAGCTCTCTGAACCCAGAGACATCTGCCAGCACAGCATAAGGGAATGAACATTAAGGCTGATCACATTTAAGTTCATCATAACTCTTGAAAGTGTCCTTTTAAAATCAGCCTCTGCAAACTGCAAAAATTGTTCCCCCATTTGTAATAATCACATTTCCTTTTGCTTCTCTAAGTTTAGCCCATTTTGTTTTGCACTCTGTACCAGAATATGCCATGCCCAAGTCCATTAACCAAGCTGGAACAGTGAGAGCAATTTTAATTAATCACTGCAAGGTTCTATTTTGCACGAAGGCAGCTCAGCCTCTTTGACCCATTAATTAAATAGTGGAATTTACAGTTCCTTGAAAATGTTGAAGAAGCAAAAGATTAGTCAGATCTGAGCTGTATTTGAAATGGAAATTGAGACACACTGGACTATGGATAAAGTGACATGTTAAAAATACTTTTAGTTCAACAGACATCCACTAAGCCAAAGCCAACTGGAAACATGAATTCTTCCTGACAAAAATCACACAGTAGCAAGAGGCAATAGAGTAGATCTTTAGGGGTGAATTGGCCAAGATCCTTTAATCCCAAAAGGAACTGCAGCTTCCACAGCAAGAGTTTGGTTTCCACATTTTTGTGAGAGAAACAATCTCCTCCTCTTTGTTAAGAAATTAAACCCTGACATGTCTGGGCAATTCCCTGGAGAAGAGAAGGCAACAGGAAAAAAGCAAAGGTGGGTCCCCCATGGCCCCAGCTGAGCTCTAACAGTGCCTGCAGGAGACTCCCTGCACTGCTCATACTGCAAATGAACCTGCACATGTGGCATAAACACCAGGCTCTTATTCTAATTCAAAATACCTCTCCATGCAGAGGTAGGAAAAGTAAATATTTTATTGAAAAAGC
>VZSR01000479.1:8475048-8587634 GCA_013398615.1 Brachypodius melanocephalos
GGGACGTCAGCAAGAGATGGACACACAGGGACTGCAAAGCACACAGTTCTGAGGATGTGATTTTTTGTCTTTCAGTTGATTTCCTGAATCTTCAGGGCTTATATCAGTAAAAATATTCTTGATGAGGAAGTACAGTGGTAAGTTAATGACATTTTTTAGTCTGCCAAGGTTTTGCACTTCTCTTTTTCCCCCAAAGAAGTCAGGAATATTCAAATGATAGCTGAGAAACTCCCTATCAGCACAAGTAATTTCTTCACAAAAATGTAAACAATTGACAGTAATCAATATTAATCCAGTTGCTTTCAGCTTCCACAGACTGTCCATGCTGATTGAATTTCTGTCTGTGCTAGCCCCAGGTATGTACCCTCCTACTCCTGGTATTCCCTCTTGCCATCCTGTATGCAGAACAGCTGCTCCAGGGCATGCACAAAGCTAATTTGGGCCAGTGTCCAGGCAGATCAGATGTGCAAATATTCAGCTTTGTAATGCTTGGAGGCTCAACTGGGAAAATTCACTTGAGAAACTTGATTTTGTATTTGGATTAAACTGATTAGAGTGAAATTCTATTCTGCTAGATATTATGACTAGATACTGTTTTCTAAAATCTTAAATACAACTTCCCTAGACAGGGATATTTCCAGGATTGCTTCAAGCCAGTCATTATGCCTAGGACAGGTCTTTGGCCTCCTAAATCTTGGCATGACAGCATTAACAAACCTTACAAAAACATTTATCCGCATCTTAAGCCTCCTTGGCAGCATTAAATCATCTCCCATCCCACGTATACAAGCTGGCTGATGGATGTATGCAAATGCCTGGCAGTAGGGAAAGACATTTTAATATCCAGCCCCAGTAAATTACTGAGATTATTACGAGGGAAAAGGCATGATAAGTTGTTCTGTTGTTGACTGTATATTCCCAGGATACAATGGTGATAGGCAGGCAGGGCTGTTTGGGATCCCTATCCAGCTGGGAATCTCAGATATAAATAATGCCTGTGTTACCCAACTATTTGCTTTGCAGCTTCCCAAAGTCTGTCAGCACTGCCCTCTTCCCAATTCTCCCATTTTCTAATTTAAGTGGATAAAGAAGTAAACCTTTCCATTTCTACTCGCTTCCTGCAAACAGCTCCCAGCACGGACCGTGGCGTGGAACAGTGGGAATTTAATTCCTGTGATGGCCTTGGCTGCTTGGGCTCTGCCTGAAACCCTCTGTGTTGGGAATAACATCAGTGCCCAGGTGTCACTGCAGTGCTGACAAATCCAAGCCCCAGGGCTGTGAATCACACCCTGCTGCTTTGCTGCCCGGCGGGTTTGCTCCTGTGTTCCCCAGGAATCGCTTCCTTTGCAGAAATCGAAAATAAAAGTAATAATTAAAAAAACAAAAAACAAACAAAAAAACCCCACCAACCAAAAAAACCCACCAGCCCAACAAACAAACCCTCCATGAATTAATTAACATCATTCCCGGCTGTAACTTTGCAGCAGGTGGCGCTGAGGAATCCGCGGATCAATCCCGGGATGCGGGGCTGGAGCTCCTGCAGCGCTCCCAGCATCTTCACCCCGCTCCCAGCCCTGCGGAGAGAAACGGGGCAGAGCAGGACAAACCTCAAATCCCGCCTGGAACAGCAGCGTCAGCTTTAGCTCCAGCTTGTTAAGATATTTGAGAAAAAAAGAAAAAAACCCAAACCCACCAGCATTCCTACAAAAAGGATATAATTTTGTTGTAGATTCTAGCAGCTTATGGAAAACTATTTAATTCTCCACTTGAACTCTCTTGGACTTCTCCCTAGAGGAAATGCTTGCATGATGGAGCTGAAAAATACATTCCCAGGTTTGGAGCAGAGAGAGACAGGGGAATAGATTATCAATACCTTTATTTTTGTTCTGTTTATTTTTATTATTATTACTGAGCGTTCAGTGGAGATGGTTTTTATTCATTTTTTTTTCCGAATCACTGAGGTTACTTTTCTGCCGTTATTTTTATTTCATTGCCTGCTTCCTGAAGCAATATCTAAGCACTTCTGGGAAAAGAGTTATGGATCTGGAAGCAGGATGGTTATTAGTTGGACCTGCCTGGTAAATAGAGACCTGTGCCAGAGCAGGTCGGCAGAACGGACTGCAAAAAAGAAAGAAAAAGATATTACTTCTGAAAATAAAAAGAAGAGGGAGACAGAAGGAGATTACATGCATGTATTATTTACATCATTGCCAGCTGACTCTGCTCTGCATTTTAAGGTCTTCCTCCTGCTTTCAATAAATAAATAAATAAATAAATAAATAAATTTAGCAGTAGTATTAGATCTTGTACCAGGACTCTGGGGTTTTATTACACTTTTTGCCTCCAAGTGTGCTTTATAAAGTTGAATAAAATGAATTAAGTAGGAGATTGTTCTCTGTCAGAACTTGGCCTCCTATGCACAATAACAGAAATGTTTTGAATTTCTGCTGGTTTTGACAAGTCAAAGCTTTCTGCAGACTTTAAGCACAACACCAGAGGAGATCTTTCCATGCTGTGTGTGTTCAGAGCAGCAGAGCTGGCAGGCAGGGCTTTGCCAGCCTCGTTTTTGGGTGCCAGGCTGTGGGCAGAGGGCAGGGGTGGCTGCTGTGACAAGGGGCATCTCAGCAGAGCATGGCACAGGTGCTGCCCCAGAGCAGATGGCATCACTGGCTGATCTCCCAAGCTTTGTCTACACAAACTTCAGCTCCTGGGGCTCTCTGAAGTCTCCTGTGTTGTATTTTGACAAATTGTATTTAACTCTTCACGACGGGACGTGTGGGTGATCTTGAACTGGCCTGGGGGGTTGGCATCAGTCTGGAGATCCTTCCAGGGAGCAAAAACACAGGAATGAAGCTGGCACCTGCAGCCCAGGCCATATCTGAGGTTTTCTTTTCCTACCTGTGGTGCCCCAGCTGCAGCTGGGATGTGCAGGGACAGCGTTTGCCTTCAAAGCTGCTGCTGGTCCCCAGTGCCAGCACAGCCCTGCTGCCAGGGCTCACTGTCAATCTGGGAAATATCCGGGGGGAAAAGGGAGTTAAAGTGTGTTAGAGAATCAAAGAAAGGCTTAAATCATGGTGTGAGGAAGCCATCTGTGCCCAGACAGCTGTAACTGAGGTCAGGCAGTTGGGTGGAAGAGAGAGTGGCAAAACAGCTTTGTGCATGGTGAGGGGATGTTATTGCTGAGCACGCCCTGGGTTGGGTGACACCCCATAGAAATCTACAAGCAATTCTCCTGAAATAGGAGGTCCATAACATACCTTGGGAAAACTTTTAAGGCTTTTTTTCTTTGGGTAATCTTCCAAGGTCAAGCTCAAGACAGCAGGTTTCAGTTTCCATATCCATTGATTCAAAGGGGGATTTCGAGCATCAGCTGCAATCCCTGTTGGCTCACACTAAAAGCCTCAGGAAAGGTTTTCCCAAAGTACCTCCTGAGGAGTAGTCTGGAGTTTGATTGCTCTGTGGAAACCTTCTAAAATCTTGCTCTTTTCACTAGGGAATAGCGTTGGCTTCACAGGGCATTTGCCTCAACCTGTAACATGAGACCTGTGACTCCTCTGTAACATCAATCAGCAGCTTAGCACTCACTACTAAAGGTAAAAATGCTTGGACTTGCCCCATCTCTTTCCAATCATGTTCTTCATGTGCAATTTCCATTGACTTTTCCTTTCCTGTGAGTTTAACTACAGAGTACCTCTGTTGGAAACTCCTCTGTAGACTGAGATTTTGTATTCCCCTCTAGGTGTTTTAATTTTAAAATAAAGACTATTTGTCTTATTATTCAAATAGGTGAAACTCTTTCTTCTTTGATACTCCAGCCTCAATCTCAATCAAATACTTGCCACATATATAAGAAGTTATTTATAATCTATTCCATTCCTATAACTTTCCATAGGTACTACAAGAAGAAAAGTTTTTCTACTACTTCATATTCAGAATCCTCTTTTTATTCTCAGAGGGATCTACCATATGAATTCCATCATTAGTGTGCAGCAAGATCAATTTACTTTGCCCATCATTTTCTATGTCAATTGTTTGACTTCAAAACACAAAACACAGCACCTGAGCACCAGTAAGTTTTAAATTCTGACTTTGTGTCTTTTGCATCTAAACTCTACACTGGGTTTAATTGCAGGAATTTTATCACTTTCCTGTTTTGTGTTTCCATCTCAATCCTTACCTTTGCTTTTAAAATTTCTTTTTTTCTTTACTCTTTCCCTTTTCCTCTTCTTGAGTTATATTTTTAAGACTCATGCTGCATTTGTTTGCACAAATGCAATAAAACAGGTTAAAATATATATATATCTTTATCTAGCAACACAATAGCTTTATTTCCATCTATATTTCAAAAGAGTAAATTCATTTTCAGACAGAAAATATCTACGATGCAATTTTGTTTTAGACTGTGGGTAACATGCTTCAGTCTGTGACAGCACTGTTAAAAAGATAAACCTATTCAGCAGCATTAATCTTTACCCTTCACACACAAAATAGGTTGGATTTATAAGTGCCAAGACACTAATGAAAACTGGAGCAAGAAAGGGAAGGAAGAGTGAGGAAAAATGCTTGTCAGGTTAACCAAAACTCAAAAATCAAATTATTTGAAAGGTGACTTCCATGTGAAAGAAAATGTTGGACCCGTGAACACTCATCTGCAGCAAGAATTCCCTTCCTGGACCCTCCAGGGAACCACCACAGCTCCTGATGCTGCTGCTGAGGTGGGAAAGGGCACCACAGCACCAAGGCTGGGGCCTCTACAAAAGCCTCTAAACTTTGCCCTTCCTGAGTTTTCCAAAAGCTGTTACAATGCTAAGAGCACCTCAATAAAATAATACCATAAAAGTTTAGTCTTCTTAAATATAAAACTTGATTCCTTCACTCTTGTTATTCTTCTCGCCTCACCCTCCCCACCAAAAATTTTGGTGTATTTCATTTTTATTTGTACTTTCTGAAGAGTAATGCATTTCCAAGAAAAGGATTAAATCTCTCAAAGTGAGGTAATAAAACTGAAGGTATAATGAAACTCACTGCATATACAAGGAGGTATTTCATTTAGGCATTGGAATAGAATTCTAGTTACAATCCTGGTCAGAATAATTCATGACCAAAATGCCTCATACTATTTTTAATTGTCCTTGTTTTTCAAATAAAAGTGATAGATGGTCTGGTAAATCATTGCCTGCCAAGCTTAGGTTGTGAATAGCTCAGTGAATCTCAAGGGACACTTTCAATTTTCAGGGCAATTCATTTATTTATTTGTCTATACTAATAAAGCACATATTTAGAGATTTATATTCTTATTCTACTACTAAAAATGCATGAACCATACAGAGTGACAGCAAGGAACAGCAAGAAACAGCAAGAAGGAGCTTATAGAGAAGCTAAGAACAGTATTGCTGGTTTTTTTTCCTACCAAGGTTTGAAAAAAAGAGAGCTTTTTCATAGAATTCCAGGGAGGAATAGTTGCATAATTGAGATCTATTCCTGCTTTTTGAAAAACCATATGAAGTGCTTGATTAAACCAAGAACCAAAGAATCATGGCCCATTTAATCTGATTTGTTAGTAATAGCTGTAAATATGCTGCATTTAGTGACCTGACACAATACACTCGTTGGAAAACCTCAACAAGGAAAAGCACAGCTTGCTCATTTCAGAGAAACACTAAAACACAATAGCAGAGACATAAACCAGAATGCACTGCCAAAGCTATTGTGGCTTATAATGTACTTTTCAAACCAGCATTGTTACTTTCATTCTAGGAAATATTGTTCCCTCAAACCAGAAAGATTTGCAGCAGAAAGGGAGGTAATTGTTTCGTTTTCAAAAACCAAAGTGGTTTTTCTCCCCACCTATGCTGAAAGAAACACCTTCCTACCACAAACTGAAATGGATGATCATATAGATTCCTTTTCTCTTCCCAACACCCAGAGAAATACAGTGGGTGATATTCCAGCAGCCTCATTAATTCTCTAAGGAACTTCACTGCATCTGCATTCCCCAACTTTTATTACTCTGTGACTGACAAGCAAACACAAATTTCCCAGATGTGCTTGAAGCATCTACCATAGAACTACAGGGTAGAGCAACCCAAGATTTGGTCAAATTTGCTTTGCAGCTGCTCCTTCTACAGGAGGGCTCACCTCCCCAAACTTTCACGAGAACCATTCATTGCTCTTCCTGTTTCCATAATTAGTTCTTTATCCATTAGCCAATGTTAATGCAAAGCACCCCCCAGCATTCATCCACCAGCCCTTGTTTCTCTGGGTCTGTTCTCACCAACAGCCACAGCTCAAGCCCAGATTTACCAGTCAGGTGAATTAATTCAGTGGGTAACGAATTCAGATGTTCATTAGTGAATTAGTGCAGGACATCACCAGACATCCACCAAGCAGGTCCAAACAAGGCATCAGTGGTTTCACAGACACATAATCAGTTTCTCAGATGTCAGATCATGCATTTTCCTGTTGATTATTCAGTTCTTTATCTATCAAATGTTTCTGAATGAGTTAATTATCTATGCCACATATGCAAATAAACACCAATCACCACTATACTACTTTAGCTGCTACGTTCCAGCCTGCATGTTCTCATTTCTGTTGTCCTTTATCCAGTCCTTTCACAGACCCAAGAGATCTTGCTCCTTGGTTTACTTTCCAGCTTATCCATCACACTTTCAAACATCCCATCGGTTTAGCTGCAGAATTAGAATAATGGGACTTAGTGTTCTGCATGGCAGTGATTTCACCCACAGGCCTAACCAGTGTGGACATTCCCCAGCACTAAACACTAACAAAACTAACTTTAATAAATTACAGACCCACTGCAGCATGCCAAGCCAAAGGAAGATGGGAAATCTGCCTCTGCAACTCAAGTGTCTTTGAACCAGAAACACTCTTTATTCTGCAAACAACAAAATATGATGTATATCTAATAAAGAGATCTACAAAAACCCCAACCCCCCCACCATGTTCTTTGATATTTGATGTGACAGAGACGAGTGCTCACCTACACAAACATGATGATTCTTCTTTAGCTACTGCAAGCAAAATATGTACCTTCGACCTTAGCACATGGAATATATCCATTTGTCTGACTAAATCTGAAAAAAAAAAAAGAGAGAGAAGGAAAAAAAGCCATCAAAGAGACACTGCTGATGAATGAAGGCTTTCTATTTCTGCTCTTCCACAAGACATTTCTCTTGCACCTGGACTGTTGAAGAAGATTTGTCATAAAATCTTAGAGCATCTTCCATGTAGTTGTGGTGACGAGAGTACGTTTTCTCTCCATTACCCAATTCAAATCTTGAATTGCTTCCTGCAGCTCTGATGGGCCATTGTTCACCGCCCCATTGTTGGGCAGGAGCCGCAGCTTGAAGACCAGAAACTCACAATGGGACGCTGAAGTTTTTTCTCTTCACAACACCACGGGAAAAAAAAACAAAAAAAAAACCAAAAAAAACCCAAACCAAAACCAAATCAACTCTCAAGTCATATAAAGTAAATAAATGCAGGAATCTGAGCAGACGAATCGTTTCAGATGCTAAACATCTCGCCAAACATCTGTTTGTCTCAGACTGTGGAAGAAAGCAGGGGGAGGTTTGCACAGGAGTGGTTCCACTGCTGAGTGGGGAAAAGCAGCACATCAGTGCAAAGCAAATGCAAATCTGCTGCTGCTGCTCATCAAACTGAATCAAGCCCGTGTAATCTTATTTCTCAGCTTCTCTGAAGATAAGTTCATCAAACGGACCAATCTTAGTGATGAAATAAAGATACAGGAACGATATCTGGTGTTCATAAGGATGTGCCCAAAATTAATAGGGTTAGAATAGGATTTCTCCAGAGGGAAACAAAAGTTATATCCCAATTTAATACACTTTGTAAGAGAAGAGTGCCCTTTTCAAGTAATGCCAGACATAAAAATTCAAAAAATAGGGAAAATCACGGCAGAGCTATCTGTTTGCCAGCATTTACTGACTGAAAATATTTAAGTGTCTTTTTCTGGGTAAGCAATGAAAAAAAAAATCATAGAATCAAATACAGGAAAGTGGTTGATTTTCACTGCAGATTCACACACACAAAACCCAAAAGTATCTGCAGCTTACTGCTTTCCAAAGTCATATGAATGACAAAGTGAAAAAAATGGGTTTACATTATTCAGTTATACTTTTTCTTGTTTAGGGTTAAGATACTGAACTTAGCAAAGGGGAAAAGTAATAGCCTCTTAAAAACAGCAGTGTCCAAAAACCAGTGAAATAGAAACTAAAGTGCAATATGTTTTCTAAGATAAAGGCAGTGAGAATATTTAAGACTATAAAAGAAAATAGAAATTCATGATGAAGAGGCTCACTGAGCTATCTCCAGCTCTATTATCAGTGGTGAACGATCAGGCAGATGCACTCCATGGCGTCTGTTGTTGCAAATGGATTCCAGTGAGTTTTATAAAAATAAGATTCATCCTGCCTGCATAACCTGCCAGTACCTTGTCTGACCTCAGCCTGAGAGTATTTGGCTATAAAGCCAATTTAAACCTGCAAGGTTTAAGTCGATGCTAACTCACACAGCCATTTCTGGGCCTGGAGATGGATGAGTTACTTTGCTGTTTATGTTTAGAAGATGGTCAAATGCCAAAACAGAGCTTTTACAGCTGCTGCAGCCTCACCTCAGTGCCATCCTACACAGGTTTCAGATATTCCTGTGATGCTCAGGCAATTCAGTTTGCATTGCATGTAGATTGCAGCAGGTCAGAACATCTCATTTGACTTTTTATTCAGTTATACAAAATGACACGTGTTGCTACCACAGCCTAAAATTTATTTGGCTTTCACCTCAGCAGGGCTTGCTTTCTGGTTAACACAGTAAATCTTCAACTTGCCATGAAAAGCAACATGGGAAAACATCACTTTTTCTAGGGAAAACATCACTTAATGGTTCTCTAAATCTACAAAGTGGGGCACTGTCTCTGGGAGGTGAGAAAAGATGGGGAGAAAGGAAGTCATTGGAAAATTTGAGTGGTCACCTGGAAATGACCAAAAGAGATCCCACATTCCTTATGTGACTTGCTTTTATAGCTGTCAATGCCTCCCAAACGCCAAGCATCCTAAAAAACCTACAGGGGATGTGCTTGTATTCATACTCTGGTGACTCTTCAGAGTCCCTGCCCTCATTTTGCAGGCATGCCAGCATGGAATCAGCAGGATCATGTCCATTGTCCCTTGGGTCTCCAGTCACACTCCAGCAGTCCATGGACCCTTCAGGAAGCTTTCAGTAGACTTCCATGTAAGCCAGCAAAAGCTGAAGGTCACCGGTTCAAAACATCTGACAAATTTATGAGATAAAAGTCCACTGAGTAGAAATGCATCTCAAGAAAAAACAAAATCCATGTTCCTGGTTTAGACAAGTGAGTAAAACACTCAGAATTGGCAGAGCCAGACCTTCTCAGCTGGTGGATCTGCCTGGTTGTGCCAGCTCCTGGCCTTTTCTGCTCGTTGTGCATCCAGCTTCCCACTCCTGGGTTTGAAACTCTGTTCCAAAAATACAAATAACCGTAATTCCTATTTCTCCAACTGAGAAATGTAAATGACATCAGCTGCCCAGCCAGCAGATTGGAGAATGGAAAGGGAAGTGAAAAGTAAGAAAACCCCCAGTCAATAAATGGTGCTTAATTTTTCACAACACCCATCAGGGTTTCAATGTGCAGCTGAACAGGTCACTTTTAGTTTTCTGGAAAGGTTTCCAAATGCCTTAAAATGACTCCATAACTCTTTTTCCACAGTTCATCAAACTCAGAGCAAGTTAATTTTATAAGAACTCTGAGTTAAGCAAACCCTTCCCAGCAGGTGTTAATGGTGTATACACCACTCTATTTCACCACCAACTTTACATAACCTGATCTGTATTGTGCTAACCCAAGGCAGGCAGGATTTAGGTTCTGCCCCCTGCAACGTTATAGCAAACACAGAGGAAGAGAGATGGAAAGGACAACTTGCCTCTATTATCATTTATGTCACTGAAAGGCAGCAGTGCAGTTCCTCATCCTCTCTTATTGCTGGCTGTGTGCTGCAAGTTCCACCTCCAGAATATTTCCCTGTTCTTGAAATAACTGGAACAGTGAACAATGGTTAGTGGTTCCCTGAACTTGCCTTTCTGTCCCATTATAATATTGCCTTCACCCACCAAGAGCTGCAACAAAAACTTGGTTGGGAGCACTGTAAGATGAAGCAAAGCCTGAAAGAGGCAGAGAAGAAGAAATGAGTCCCAATTTCCCAATTTCAGCACAACTCCCTGAGAAACCAGCAGAGTGCCAGGGTGGCGGGGAGGTTGATGCCTCAGGATTTTAGCGTTTATATTTTTCATATATTTGTAATCCAGCAATTCTTTAGTGTATAACTCTAAACTCCATACAGAGTGCTAGGTACTGATTTCCCATTTTGGTCAGACAAGACAATTCCTCTTCAGGCCTGGGAATCAAAGACACCTCACTGCCTCAGGCCTCGAAAAATGTAAACAAGAGTGAGTTAGGGGGGAGCAAACTTTGGGTAAATGAAATTTTAATTGGAATATTAAGCCCAAATATGAAAATGGACCAAAGTGTGAAAACCCATGACACATCATCCATTGATGGGTGTAGCCCCTGGGGGCTTTGTCTGCCCTAAATGTACCTGAAGGCCCTTCCACGAATATAACTGCTTTTTATTCCCTTAATTTTGTCTGGTCTATGTTTTCAGGCAGCCCAAAAAGGCGAGGTAACAATGCAGAACAGAGGGACCTGGGCAGCTCCAGCAGAAATCTCTGTATGGGACTGAGCCACCAGCACAGCTGAGCAGCCCCAGCAGTACCTGTGAAATGTGGCTCAGTTTGTGCTGCCTGCAGCTGGAATCCCAGCGCCAAGGAATTAAAAACCAATCAGCTTTATTGGCCTGCCGGTGCCAGGGCAATCAGCATTCATTTCTGGCAGCATATGCCCAGGCACTGATCTGGCTCCACGTGAGCACATCTCCCCAGCCTGGGCTGCTCTGCTCAGGGGCTGCCCCTTCTTGGAGACCCTCCCTGAGCCCCCACTTCTACAAAAGCAGAGGAACAATGAGGTTAAAGGCAGCAGCATCCTCCAGCCCTGCAGGGGAATACTAAAACATCCTGGCAATTAGTCCCCTTCGGATTCATAAACCCAGCAGCACTAAAAAACTTGGTTTGTTACATGGAGAACTAAGTTTCCAAGACAGAAAGGGGCATTTGGGGTGAAAAATATGAAGGATCCTTGTTTGCACTCTATGAGAGGTTTCCCTAATGCTTTAATTAAGTGTGTATATTTGGAAGTGCTTAATAGTTAAATTGAAGCCTAGATATTAGTTCTCTAGGAGGAGCTGTGTTTTTATATCAGAGTCCTGCATTTATAATTGAGTAGGTCACATCAAAATAACATGTATTTAAATCAGAATATACTTCTAAATATACCTAACCTCCACACATAAAAAAACCCAGCAGGTGCCTTGTTAAACAATAAGGAACATGGGAGGTAGATTGCTGTTCTGAAGCCTTCACTGAAAACGAATTCTAATTGTATCTTACATTTTTTTTCTAGTCAATTGTAAGAATAAATCTCTCTCTGGTACAAAAAGAGACTTTTGCACTTTAAGGCAGCAAGCTAAGCACTGTGATTTCAAGATATCATCTACCTTAATATTTAGGACCTAAATCTCAGCCTATTAATATTTGATTCTGTGAGCACCAAAGTACCTTTGAAAGCATAAGCCTAGTCCCAAAGTCTTTAAATGCCTTTTTTTCCCCCTTTTATGCACCAAATTCAAACACATAGGGCTCAGGCATTATTCAGAAAGAGATCTCCACCTTCTACTCTCCTGGGAAAAAAAAAGAAAAAAGAAGAAGATATAGTGGACATAATCTAAACACTACTGGGACTGAAAATAAACAAGCTCCTTTGCACAGGAAAAGACAATACTGTGATGTTAATGAAGAGCTTTTCCATCCAGTTTCTCTTTTCCCCCTCCTTTTATTAGGGCACTTAATGAATCTGCAAGGGTTTTTCAAATGCTAACTGTATTTACAAGTAGGTTCTGACAAATACACAACCTCTGAATCCTCAGCTAACCCAGACCATAATTTGATCAGCAGCCTGAGGCAAGTGAGGCGCACACACTTGTTTGTAAACAGCTCGGAGATTTTTCCTCCTTAGAATGAGTGTTTTGGTCCTTGAATACTTTCTATCAAGGCCTAACCGTGAATTTTGCTATGTTTCAAACCCTCTTCTAATGAACAATTGAGAATTTTGGTCATGCTGACCTGAGGCTTTAACTTGATATCACCTTCTTGCAAAGGAGAATTAGAAATTATGAGAATAAGAGGCTAAATTATCAAGAAATGAGATCAAAATATAATATAATATCGAATATAAATATAATATCAAAAAACAATGCAAGAAATAGGTACTAAATCATCAACTCAAGAAAAAAGCAGCAACTCTTTAGAAGCCCCGATCTTTTATTCACTTAAGGAATAATAACCTACTAAAATGGCATCACCACCCTCTCAAATCATCTGTAAAAGGCTTTAGTTGGCCATAAAGTCTTTTACAGAAGGAAATTTCGTGTGGAAATTGGATCTGGGACCTGTGGCCACCTGGGAAATGTAGTTTTGCGACTGGGTACCCATCTGGTTCCAGGCTTGTTTTCATCACTGGGGAATGAAAGGAAACACTTTTACCAGAAGTTTACTTTTATTTACTGTCTAATCCTGCATTGCAGATCTTTAAGTGGTCTCTTTTCAGACGTGACTCGACTGAGCCTTTTTCCAGGGGAAAGAAAATTTGAATTCTTAGGGAGGGGATTATGGGCAATCTGCTGCTTTAAAAAGGATTGAAGGGGCATTCTCCTGGTTTAATTTAATCGGGATTGTATGTGGAGCTCTCAGGAGGAAGAAGCGCTGCTCCTGGCGTTTAGACAGGAAAGACAGATATTCTTTTTCATCAAATGAGGGTTTATAGATGAGATCTTTTGTAAGGGCTCTTCTTCAAGTTGGGCAGCCTGTAGAAAGAAGAAATCCAGTTGTGAACAGATTTTAGGCACAAATAGAGGGGGTAGTAAAAAGGCTAACAAGAAATTTAAGAAGCTAATGGGGCTTTGTTGGGTTAGGTTAGTTAGTTTTGGTTGGGTTTTTTTTGTGTTTTTTTTTTTTTTCCTTGGTTGTTTGATTTGGGGTTTTGTTTGTTTGTTTACTTTATTCTTTACACTTTAGAGTTATTCAGAAATGTTCCCTGTCCGTCTTCTGAGCAGATCCTGAGTGTCAGCCTTGCAAATGCTTTCTCTGGGTCTACACAAATCTCTTTTAGAGGACAGGGAAGTGATGAGGCTGTCCTTGGGTTTCCTTCACTGTGCTGTGGATCCAGCTCTGACCTTCACCTTTCCATTGCCAAAGCCCACCCAGCAAACCTTCCTGCTGAAGCTTGAGGGGTCCCTGCACCCCTGCCTCACCTGGGAACGCTTTGAGTGTTTCTGATGTTAATAATGTTGCATTAATTTGCCAGGTAACCTCAGGGTTATCTGTAGAAGCAAAAGACCATCACCTTTGGCAATGCTGTGCAGGGGCATTTACTGAAATCTGACTGTAGTGGCTGTGCTGAAGAACGATTAAGGATGAGAAATCTTGCCTCATCAACTTCTCCTCTCTTTTGGGCGTGTCTGAAAGGTTTGAGCTCTGGTTTTGTTGATTGACAGGCAGTTTGGCTTGCTCCCCTTGGAGTTTCAATGTGATGATGATGGGCTACACAGAGCCTGGAGTGGATGAGATATAAGAACAGCTCTCCTCTAAGCTGCTTCTCTGCTCTGTCAGAGATGTTGGCCCATGACACCTCAGCTTTGAGGGCAAACCCCAGCGTCCTCAAGGCCTGTGTGTCCTCGAGTCTCGGGGGTGCAGCAGAGCTCCTTGCTGCTCATGGAGCCTCTCTAGTTCAACCCAGTTTTTAGCAGGAACCTCCCGGATCTCTGAGCCTCTCAATTACTTTACCTGAATATTTTCTCAGCTTTTTAATTGTTGCCGAACAGTGAAAAAGAGCACAGGTATGGGGCATGCTTAAACCAAACAGTTGTCCCAATTCCAGCCTCCCCTCCTGCAGCACTTTCTGGGAGGTGGGATGGGCAGCACCACCCCGTAATCTCATTTATTAGGAGGTACTAATGAGCACATTCAATCTCAAGTGAAGACCCTGTTGTGCATAGGTCAGCTTCATTTGAAATCTAAGGAGATCCAGGGAAGTGATTTACTGCAAGATGTTAATTAGCTTTATTGAAAGCAACGGCAGCTTGAAAACACAGCGGAAATACTTTTTCTGTGAGTGTTTTGTGGAGAAGATAAAATCGGAGCTGGTGACTGGGAGGGAGAGAGGAGAGCAAAAAGATAACAATTTGATTGAAAAAGACAGAAAAATATTACCATGGGCTTTAACAACTTATTATAATAGCCAATGATACCATCTTGATTTCCCAGTGAAACTCAATTTTGTGTGTCAGCAAAGCAATCTCAAAGTGCTGAGCAGATGTCAGCTGCAGATCTGCCATGTCAGTGATGAGGAAAGATGTTTTCCACGAGCAGTAGCAGAGTCATTGCTAGCAATGTTATTTTTTTCATATACTTTGCACTGAATGTGGAGGGTTGTAAGGCTTAAAAAAAGTAATTCCTAATCTCTGCAAGCCATGGATCTTGTTCATTTATGTGGTCTTTATAAAGAATGCTTTCTGCAGCAGTCAGGAGACATGTTAGAAGCCTGGAGGAAGCATTGGATAAGGGGTTTTTGGAGAACACTTTGGGTGGGGATGGTATTTCAGTTCATTATTTTCAAACTGAATTCCACTGCAAATCTTCACAGCCTTTGTAGAGTTGTGGGTAAATTCGTAAAACTCTTCCCTGAAATACTTGCTCAGCCTCTTTAAAATTAGTTTAGTTCTGCACCTGAGCATCCCATTTCTAATTCCTCTGGCCTGGTGCTTGTGTAGCTCTCTACCCATACAAAGAGCTCTTGAAAGCACAATTTAACTTCTTATGCATGAGAAACGACACCAGAAAGGAGTTTCACCCACCTCTCACTGTCACCAGTGGAATATTGTTGCTGGAAGTCAGGTAAGGCTTTGAAATGGGAGCATGAGATGGAAGAGGGCCACACTTTGAAGGAGGTAAAACCACTGCTGTTAAGAACCTGAGGGGTAAAGGGGCTGAAGGGAGAATTAAAATTGGGATTAGAGGATGTTAAACAGACAAACTGCCCAGTGCCACGTGACTGGATGTCAATAGTCTGCACACAGTCGTGGTTTCAAGAGGGATTTCCAGGTGTGCAGTGTTTGACCAGACCTATTTGCTCTCTGTCTGTTTTCCCTGAAGTAAAAGACTGGCTCAATAACCTCACACATCACTTTTAGGGGTTTGTGGATTTTGGGTTTTTGTTATTTGTTCAGGGATTTACTTTCAATTCCATTTGTTCCACAGGGGTCAAATATTTTGGAGATTTCAAAATCTGTTACCCCCCCAAAGGTGAAAAAATGGGACTAATGACTAAGATGAGCTCAGTTGTGCTATTCCCTGGCTCAACATCTGACACTGCCTAGAAATTTGAATGCTGCTTGCAATGTTGTTCTTTGGGTTTCAAAGCACAGTTTTCTCTTTTTTCCTATATATTTTTTAAAGTTTTTTAACTTTGGTTTAGCCCTGTACTTGCTTTGGACAGCTGAGTGTCCAGCCTCAAGACACTGAAGCAAACAGAACATTTTGAGTTCTGCTTTTGCCCAATGTCTCATCAATAATTTCACTCCCAACATTGTAAATGATTTCTCAGTATTTTAAGTACAGGTGAAATGAATTCCATTCTAAGGTTATGACTAGTGATTCTTTCATTTTCTACATTCAGGTCTTCACCCTGGGGAATGGAAACAAAAGGGAGGAATGTTGATCTTTAGATTCAATGCAATCAATGTAGAGCTAGAGCAGCATTAATTCTGACAGGACAGTATGCACAGTGAGAAGAGGAAAGAGGTCTCTGATATCTCATTATCTATAAATAATGCAAATGAATATTTGAATGGGAAGAGATGAGGCTGCATGATTTATTCCTCCTTTTTCCCATTGAGATGGATTATAGTGGTTGCTATGAGAGGATCTGTGGGTGACTGGGCATGTCAAATGAAGGTCAGTGGAGAGAGTCCAGGAGTGCAGCCACCAGTGGAATTATCTGGTCATGAGCAGTTGAAGAGGTAGAGTTGGAGCTACAGAAACTCATCTTTATGCCTGAGCTGTCATTGCTCATTGAAGCCAGGTACCCTTCACAGAGGTCATGAGCAGCAGAATCCTCATGCTCTGCTCTCTTTGGGCAGGAGATGCAAGTTCTGCATGCAAACCATGCAGCACTTGCACCACAGCAGAGCAATCACCACTCTGATCTCTGCTTACAGAGATGAACAGGAACTGTAAGATCGAGCTCAAATCCTGAAATTCATCTTTCTATTGTTCCTACCCTGGGCCCAGAGGCAGAGGAGATCAAATGTCACTGATTCTCCAGCCTTGACCTGCAGCCGCCCCTGTCTAAAAGCACCATGCAACATCTGAGAAACATTCTTCCCACTTCCTAACCTTTTTCCTGGTTCTTTATCAGATCCTGCTGGCTACAGGGTTCAAAGGGGCTGGCACTGATCTTGTTCCAGTGCTCCAAGTTTGATGGATTTGGAGGTGAGCAGACATGCTGTGTTGGGTTTCTGCATTCTGCTGGCTGTTACCATTTCTAGGACTCCTACAGCTTTCTGTGCTGCTTTGTGACAGAAAGGAGGGCTGGGAGGGAAATGAAGAAGGTGGCACAAGCCCATGTTCCTGCCCCAAGGCAGCAACAGCTTCTGAAAAATTGCTCCAGGATGTGGGTTCAATCAGTCCTTGTTATTCTCCACAAAGGTGACAAAGTCCCAAGACAGCCTATGCCAGCAGTTTCCCTTGCAGCCATTAAATAATTAGTACCATACTTTAATTTGGATGAGTCAGGCTTTATCTTTCATCCAGTGGTTGTTGTTGTGCTTTTGCGATGTACTGAATACTTATTTACCACTTGATATCTTCTCCCTCTGAATATGTTTGTGCATTGTCGTGGAGTCACTTCTGGGTGGCCTAAATAGATTTGGACAAGGTAAACAAACCTTTCTGCTGACGCTGATGGCACAGATTGGATTTGAAGTATGATGGTATCACTCTAATCAGCCCACGAGGAAGAAAAAACAACTTTTTTTCAAAGACAGAGTCAAACACAGGATTGCACATCCAGTCCTTGCTGTATCATCGGGAATTCCAGGGAGGCTGTGTGTGTCTAGACTTTTTATAGCTGCCCTTAAAAAAGCAGAAAACAACAACAAAAAAAATCAACCCAAAACTAAAAAGAAAACCCTGCTTCCTGTGTTTTAACCCGAGATTGGGGAAAAAAATTGCTTTTACTTGACCCTGATGACATGTCTCACCTGACTCATCTGACAGGTTATTTCATGGCAGATGAACTGTCTTCATTCTTAAATGTTCCTGTAAAGGATCACGTGGCTTTACACACTGGTTCAGTCAGAATTGTGTGTGTGTGGCAAATTCCCCCATCTCCTCCATTAGAAAGTTGATCTGTCCACGGCACCGTGTCTGAATTGCTGCACAGCCTGGACAGTCTCTCAAGGTTTTTCCATTTGAAATGCCTGAAATCTGATTTGGCAAATTTGTAGCATTGCAGCTCTGGCTGGAAAGGTAATCTCTCGTGAAGCTTGTGTAACCTCTCCTGGAATTTGTGAGCAACTGAACAAATACCTTGTGCTTTTCTTAGAAGAAAAAGATGTGTTTTAGAAAATTAATTTCATTATTCTTTGCTCCTCACATTTGTTCGTGAATTTTGTGAAAGGAAGAGGTCAATTAGAGCAGCTCTTATAACATTACACCTTTATTTTTCAATTTGAAGAGGTACCAGATGATGGTTTTAGGAGAGGTAGAATTCATTTGTGATGTTTGCAACACAAAGACCCACCCTGGGTGGTTTACAAATATGCCCTAAAAGAGAAAAGAAATTGCTTCCACGGTGTGTTGCTTTTCAATAGTTTTAAATAATTGCCGTGAGTGAGGGCACTGCGCTGATTGCTGCAGTGGATCAGCACTCACTTTGCAATAACACCGAGAAAACAAGCCTCAATTACAACTCCAACCCACAACCCACTTCAAATAATTGGAATATTTCCCTTGACTGGAGTGGACTTTGCTGTGCAAACAGGCTCCTTCCTTCTCCCCCTCTGCAGGGGAGGCAGAGCAGCTGGGATTCTCTGCTCTGCTTTTTGCCTGGGCAGGTGACAGGGTGGGCTCCAGACCCGAGGGACAGGTGACAACAGGGGCTGCAGACCTGGGGCACTGCTGCCAGCAGTGAGCTCATTTCTCCCTGTCCCAGAGCATCCCAAACTTTCCTCACCTGGCTGCTCATGTGGTGGCACCTCATTCCAGTGGCAGTGACAGCATAACAGTGGAGAAAGAGTGGAGATAGAAAAAACAGCTCTAGAACTCACTGAAGTTTCCATACCAGAAAAAAGAATGAAGATGTATATATGGCAGTCTTAGAATTGCTCAGTATTTTGTGGGAATTGCATAGACTGAGTAAAAAGAAATATTCCAGGGTGAATTCCCAGGTAGATTACTGAGTAAACTCCACGGCTGGAAGTGTAAGACCTGCAGCAAACTGCCCCATTCTTGTTTTCTCCTTGGTCCTTCTGATACATGGACTTACTGTAGCTTCAAACATCGTGTACCATTCCCTAGACTTCCAGGTAGTGGAAAAATCTGTTTCATACCTCTGTGTGTTACTCCAGTAGAAGGCTGAGAACGTGCAAGAAATCAATAGGATTCCGTTTTGCATGTAATTTACAGCGTGGAATTTAGGTGACTGCCTTCTGTACACAATTCAGTTATTGGAAGCAGAATCCACTTTGAAGCAGAGCCCAGGACGTGCATTTGTCTGTAAATGAACGAGGGTTCCATTACAGTGTAATGCACTGGAAAAGACTCCAATAAAATCAGCTTGCTCACCATAAATTCTTCTCTCTTAGAGGAGTTCCTGTAAGTGAGGAGCTCTGGAAATCCTCTTCCAGTAAATTCTTCTTCTTCTTTGAATTCAGTATTGAGTACTGAGTATAAAGTACCATCAGGATATTCTTCTTCTCCCCATTGCATCTCCTCTTCCCAACCACTCAGAGGAAGTGGCAGTTTTGATTTACTTTGCAGAGAACTGGTGTTCTTTATAGGAATGAAAAAACCCACAGAAAATAAGGAAGTGTACCTGTACAGTCAGGAGAAAATGTCATTAACTGTAATTTTGTTTCAGTTTCTTTCCATTATTTCATTAGAGAAATTAATGTGCTATTTTAAGTAAATGTTCAGAGTCAAATAGGGAATCACATTTTCAGTTAACATAATCCAAAGAATGAGACTATTTTTCGTCTGTACCTTTTTTCTTTTTTTCCCCCCAAGAACTCCACTGGGGCTCGGAGGTTCCCATAGGAACTTTACTTGCTTTTAGGATTTAATAACCAAATTCTTGTTTTTCCCATTTCTTTGTTTTTACATACTAAACTTATCAATATTTACTATCTATTTGTATACGCTTGAGTTATCCATGAAATTAAAAATTCAATGAAGAAACTACTCAGGCATTTGAGTTATTTAAAAAAAAAAAAAAAGGAGGAAAATTCCATCATAGAAAGGTGTTAATCTTGATAATCTTCAGCATACTGGAGATATTTACTCCATGGGTTGCTTTAAAAAATTCCATTAATGGTGCTGGGGCTTTGCCTCCCCCCCAGCCTGTAATTCTATTTATACAATCCCAGATGTTCTTCACACCTTTCTATTCTACTTTCCTCACATAATATAGGAAATAAAACATGTGGATATTAAGGGATATCCCAGCCTGGAATTACATTTTTGCTCCCCACTGACCCAAGAGCACACACACAATATTTCAGATGTTGATCATGATTAGAGATTTCCAGCATAAAAAAACCTATTGTCCAAGTGTGGATGATGCCTTTGTGGTCCAGTGAATCACAGTGCAGAATAGGTCTCTTTTTAGTGTTATGATAAAAGCTCAAAATATTCCAGAGACTTGCAAATGAAGAACACTAAAAACAAATGCTACCCATTTTTAGCTGAATCGTTGAATCCCCTTGGGTTTGCAGAAGGAGAATACAGTTTTCTGAAATACTCAGCTCCTCTTCCATTAGCTTTTTTGCTTTTTCCATTTGCTCCAAATAGAAGAGGTGGAGGCATATGACAACTTTTAGAATATATGTTTAGAATATGTCTCTTGGAGCAATTTAGCTGAAGCCTGGACAGAAATGCATTTTCTCTGGAGGACTGAAATTATGAGTTAAGTGAAAGAATTTGGATCAATACGAGATGAATGCTTGGTTTGTGCCTTCTTTTGCTGTGTTTTGTTTTTTCTAATAAGAATAAATCAGAGCTCACAAAATGACTGACTGGTGCAGGAGCAAGAATGAGCCTAGGGTTTGGGGGAATGCCTCCAGTTCCCTGCTGTGATTTTACCCTTTTGACAGAATCTCACCCTCAGTGTTTGAAAGTTTGGATTTCTCATTTTCCAGGTGTGATGAGGACATGCACAGTGTGGATTCTTGCATGTTTAGCTCTGTGGAAGCTGGAAGGTGGCAGATATTCCATCATCCCAGCCCTGTGCTTGTGCATTCCCTCTCCTGAGGACATCCTTCATTTCCTGTCCTGCTCTCCTGTGACTCAGTGTCCCTGTGTTTGATTTCCTCTCTGCCCATGGAAAACTCAGCTGTTTTCCACACCAGGCTCTGCCAATGCACACACTCCAAAAGCCTCCTCTGCCCTGCAAAGGCAGCACTGCTTTCCAGTGAGACTTCAAACAGCTTCATAAAGTGTTTGTTTCTCACCACGAGACTCCCTTCTCACTTTTAAAAGCTTCACTAAAGCATTTTATGTACTCGCATGTCCAGATTCCTGACTTGAGAATCCGCTCTCCTCCTCCTCTCCCCTGGATCCCAGCTTTGCCCAGTTAATTATTTCTGGTACTGCTGCCCCAGAAGATGCCTTAATGATGATGTTTCCAGCTGCTGCAGGGTAACAAACAAACAAATAAAAGTCAGAACTGGTAAATCTAAAGGAGCTGACTTAAAAAAAAAAAACACCCAACTTTTAAAACTTTGTGTTCACGGTTGGCGGGGTAACGTTTTACAATGTTTTCTCAGTTTTATGGTTATATGTGTCTGGGGACTGGAGAAAGGCTTGATTTGTGTTTTCCCAAGGTCCCTTACAATGGCTGTAATACCTCATCGTCCCCTGGCCTTTGCAGCTTTTAGAAAACAGCACCTGTAAGAAATACCCCGGGCTTCTAGAAATGGTTCATGCAGTAAAGACCTCCCAGAAATGTGCTGAAAAGAGGCACTTGCTGTGTAAAGCCAGGGGATGAGGAACTATAGCCTTCTTCAGCAAATATCTCCTTGTGTGTGAAATCAGCTTAAATTCAGTCTGCCCTGACCCATCTGTGCATGGCACAGCCCGTACAGAGGACATGCAATCAATAAATTTCCTACTGTGGGAAGAGTAGTTCCTAATATCTGTATACAGCTGGAAGCTTGTGCTTGTTTTCTTTTCCCTGAAATAAAAAAAGAAGGAGAAAAAGAAGAAAAAAGAAGAAAAAAGAGGAAAAAAAGAAGAAAAAAGAAGATGAAGAAGAAACCTCTATGGTGAATCACCACAGGGCTGACACTGACTCTTGTTTTTCTTGAAAATGCAGATTGTACATTGATTTTCTGTTCATTGCAGGTATTTGTTAATATATTTAACAACATATGATTAAGCTGTATTCATACCTACATGCCTCTGGGTAGATAAAGAGTAAAAGGCATATTTTTTACACCAAAACCTTTCTTCCTTAGATGGTGCACAGATGGTCCCAGTCAGAGAGAGAGAATCCTAGAAGAGAGCTGCCTTAGCACTCCATGTCATAAAGAACAAGCCAGAAGGAAAGAGGAACTTAATTTTTTGTCCAAATTTACTGGCCTTTAACACAAAGTACTTAACTCTTCCTTGAGGCGGAAGAAGAAATCCCAGAACCAGAAAGTCAAATGGTTTTCTTGTTAATTTAGAACTTGGTACTGGTTTGGAATCTGGCCCCAAGCCTGGTTAAGTTCTCACCTGGGAGTATTTGAACTGCTGGACACTGGGGATGGACCTCAAATCTGTTTAGGTGTCCCCAAAGAAGGAAGGTTCTTCTTCTCACAGAATTGAAAAGGATTTGAATCCTTCACTGCATCCTACACCATCCTGGCCCGGACAGGATTTCTAAAAGTGTTTCAGGAGATCAGTGACTGCACAGCAGGAGTGAGACACTGACCCATGAGAAGTTAGGACAAAGGTGGAGAAGGTAGGAGTAAATGCAGAAGGTAGATGTAAAGCCACAACATCAATTTACTTCAGCTAATTGATTTCCTAAGATGCATTTCAGTTTTAAAAGGATTCATGCAAGAGGAGAAACTACAAAAGGTGGTTTATTATGTGGCCTCAAAACAGATGGAGACGTGGAGAGACTGGAGAGTGGAATGGAAAGGAGGAGGTGGCACCAACTTTAGGTCAGGCTCTGTCTCCCCAGGAGGGAGGATGCAAGCATGGAATCCTGTGATGCACATCTTGGTTGTACATCTCTGTGAATAATGCACTAAAAATAGGAATCTGCCATTGCCTTCACTCTGAGACATTAATTCCTAATTCCTGTGTAGAAGTCCATGCCTTTCATTCTGGGAACTGATTGTTCTGCAGATGAAATACCAAGTGTTTGTGTCACCAGCATCTGAGAGAAGACAGACTCATAGAGGTTGGAGGAATTAATTCTCCATTTTCCTCCAAGAAGATTTGGTTTGGATTTTTATTATTATTTTTATAATATGAATGAAAATTATATTATAGCTCTGCTTTAGCTGGGAGTGTGTGCGTCAAAAGATTCTTCTGTGCTGTTTTATAACTCTATCAAGGAAATTAAGCTTTGCTGGCACACTAATTGCTGCATGTCTGTGAAGTCTAATGGGTGTGGGTTCCCTTCTCTCCCTGGGAGATCCCTTTCCATGCTGGGAACTGCCAAGAGCTGCTGTGTGCAGGACACCAACTTTGCCTTTTCCCTTCCAAATGTGCCCTCCCCAGCACCTCTCACTCAGTCTGCAATTGGAGCTTCGAAGAGGAAAAGGTTTGGGTTTTTTTACCCTGAAAGACTTGAAGGCCATCAAACTCCTCTTGATCAGAGCAGCACTTTCAGGTTTTTTTCCCAGATGTGTGACAAATCCCCGTGGACTTAACCCTGATTCCAAATTGCCGTGCAGAGAGCAAAGAGCACTTCTCAGGCACACTCTAAATCTATCCCCCTTGATCATTACTGATTCGAGAGTCTGATATTTCACTGTCATCTCTACTTGAGATGATTAAGTCTCTCAGTCTTTAGTCTAAAGGAACTGATACGAACTACCCTGACAGGACAAAGTCTTCCCTCTTCATCTCTCCTGCTTTTCAAGAGATGCCTGAAATGAGCTGATAAATGGGATTGCAGATGATGGAAGAGGCCAGTCAGCAAACCCTGTCGTGCCAGACTCCCTCATTTTCAAGGGTTGCAAAGATGCTGACTTCTGGCAAAGTTTTGCAGACCTTGGATGACTAAGCAAGCTTCATTAACTCAGATTTGACTAATTGCTCATTTAAGGAAAACAAATAGAAACAGAAGAACTCAGAGCCAGCAAGCCAAATGCTGTGAATAGGATATGGAGAGGATTGCTTGAAAGCCAGCTTCAGGGCCTGTGTGCAACCCTGCTTTTATTTGCTGCTGTTCACATCTTTCCTGCTACTGCATTTTTGTCACTACTGAAGGCCATAAAATGTATCAGCCATAATTTCCCTTATGCTGTCAGCAGCTATTCCTTTGTTATCCACTGATTACTCCCTTTTAGCTTTTCTTCATTCTCTTATTTAGACCATTACAGTAAAAAGAAGGCAACAGAAAAATCTTATCCCCTCCTCTGAGCAACACCCTGCTGGAATTTGCAAAAAACCTGGAGGATGAAAATCAGACAGTCAGTATAATCTAGCTGTGACCTGATTTTCCCTCCACCAGTGGTCCTCAAACACTAGCAAAATCATCCGTGTATTCTTCACTCACCTCCCCTTTTACCATCCCTAATTTGCTCCGAACCTGAACTATTTCAGGTTTCCAAGAGACCTGAATTTAGTTTTGATTTAGTCACTGATTTAACCAAAAGTATTCCTCATCATATGGTTTCCTTCCCCACGTGATTCTTTGCCTTGTAAATTTAATTGATAGGTTTAGGTGGGGCTGGGGATTTGTTACTTTTCTGTGCTCACAGTTTTTATCCAGTCCTCTGCTGGGGCCCTCGTTCCACCCCCATCCCCAATGGCTCCAGTAAGACATCTCAAAATAACAAAGGGAGAGTGTGTTCATCTGGTAATTTATTCATGATGAATAATTTGCCATTGTCTCACACACCAACTTGACTGTCAGGAGTGCTCGGATGGTTTTGTAATGAGCTTGTTTGAAAGGTGCTTTATTTAAAGAAAGACAATTCTTCACGGGCAAGCGTTGCTTCGCAGCGGGAAAATGGAAAATCAGAAACAAGCACAGCACTTAACATCATCAGTATCTTATTATTCATTTAAGATATTGTTACCCTGGGCAGCAGAAGCCTCCCTGGTTTGCTCTTTGCCCTTGTGCCCTGCGTGACCAATGATTTCACTTTCCTTTACACGTGGTGGAACGATTTCAGCTGAAAAAATTGCTGATTTTTGGTTTTATAGTATCCTGCTAACCTCAGAGAAATGCTGTGGGTTGGTGCTGCCATGAATGGGCTGAAAGGAAGACATTTTTTGTCAAATTGTGTGTCCAGTCCAGTTAGTGATGCATGTTGATGAGGGGCCTGGTGGAGATGATTCCAAGTATGTTTGTTTTTCAGCTGCCCAACAGCACAGCACCGTGATTCCTGCTGCTCCTGAAACATCCAGGGGTGACCTCAGGATCTGTAAGGGGAGAGGAATTTTTTTTTTTTTTTCCTAATGACAATTTCCCATCTGTGGAGGTGTCAGTGGGTGTCTTTGGCTTGTTCTGGGATGGATGATTTGGAGGAAGGCTCTCCCATCCTGCCTCACAATTGCCCCACGTGCAAACCACCCTCCCACGGAGAATTTCCAGAGTCCTCCAGACCCCCTTGGACCTTCTCCAGATGCTGGGAGCAGGCACCAAGGCCTTAATCATTATTACACCTCCTAAATAATTCCAGGTCCTCCCTTGCTTAACTCTTTAACCCCTCTGATGAGCCTCACTTATAACAACAAGCCTGTTTTTTTGTTTTGGCAATCCATGAGTGTTGTGTCTATCCCTACATTTCCAAAAGTAGGGTTTTTTTGCACTTCCAAAAGTGTAAGTTGACACTCTGAGAGGAACTTTGGCAGTTTGATTTCAGTGGGAATTAAGCCTCTGAATATATATTTAGCATCAGGAAATCAGTCCTTAAGCATTAAATAACAATAGCCAAATTCTTATCTATTGGCTATAATTTCAATTTTCATTTTAAACTGAGGAGTGAAGCTGTTGCTTTGCCAGCTCAAGACACAATTTCTTTTAAAATATTCTCACAGGCAAAACCAGGCACAAATCACTTTATGTCTTTTGGCAATTCCCTTCTTTTTGGAGGCATTTCTTATACTATGTGAATTGCTAGGACTTTGATTTACTACGGTGTTACTTAGTGTTAGTACTTAGTATTAGTATTTAGTATTAGTATTGGGGGTTTTAGGGTTGGGTTTTTCTTACCTTTTTGGGTTTTTTTTTTAATTAATGCTCTCCCTGAATCACAGCTCCCCATGGATGTTCTTTTTCTGTCTCTGCTCTGTCACCAGCAAAGCGAAGCTGTTGCTCTGCCTTGTTTTGGAGCCCTTAATCTGCCGTGCACCTGTCTGCACAATTCTGTGTTTTGCTCCTCATAATGAAGTCCAACAGCTGCCAAGCCAGTCGAGGGGGGAAAATGCTTCCTTTTGACACCAACATGTTGAACCATTTGTTCAGAGCTGCAGCTCCTTTAATCACGTATGCTGCACCTTCACAGAGAGCCTCGCTGAAATTATTTCTGCTGGCATACTCCAGCACTCAGGATGTTCCAGAGTGAATCATGATGGAACCTCTCCTAGGCTCGAGATAATTTATTAAAAGCTGCATTCCTTTGGAGGTGAAACATTTGCAACCAGCTCTAATTTAAACCCTGTGATGATCTGGCCAGTTTTAAGCACTGTGGAGTGAAGGATAAAGGAAATAACTTGTAATTGTCATAGGAGGCACATCAGTAGGAACAAAGGGAATTGGCCCTTATGGACTGGAATAGGAATCCAGTGCTGCTTCTTGTGCCCACATCAGCTGCCTTAAAAAGCTGAAAATTGCATACATTCATCCCAAATTCATGCTAGAAGCCTATAAACTCATTCATGGTAAAAAAAAATTCTAGCCAAGGCAGATTCTGAGTCACACAGAAGCAAGTGACAATGGAGTTAGGTGAACGCAGGGCAGGTGTATTAGACAGGACAATTTATGAAATAACAGTGGAAACAGCATGCAATTGTATAAAGCAGTGGTGGATTTAAGATATATATTTTATTGTATCCTGTTATTCACAGAAAGCAACAAAATGGCTCTTGGGAGGAAAGAGGAGAAAAAATATTCAATGAAATGGTTCTGTGGGGTTTTTTTACCTTGACTGCAACAGTGTATTTTACCTCTTTTAAACTTCTGGAAATGGTAAACAACCTGAGATGAAACTTTAGAAACTGCAGAATAGAATTCATGTCCCAACTGTTGTTTGACAATTGAAAATGAAATTTTGTTAGGAAAAATGCCAGTCAACCTTCTCTTTATGGGATGCTGCTGAATTCCCCCATGCTCATATGATAAAAACAATTGCAGTTGTGTTTAATTGCAAAACACAAAAGTGCAATAGGTTGCCCGAGGAAGTAAGTCTGCTGCACATAACGAGAAAGCCAAGGAAATACTGATTTAGACAGCTCAAAATTAAAATATTTGCCACTTCCCACTTAGCCAGCTCCCAGCTGGCTTGAAGTGAGTCACATTCCTTCTGATCAAACCCTCCAAGCTAACAGTGTTACTCGGGATGTCATCCTCCCCTCCTCCAAATAAAAGCAATCAATTATTGAAAAGAATGAAAAGTTATACAAAAAAACCCCAGTGAAATGGCAAAGTGCCAGATAGGGAAAAGGCTTGGTTTCATTTTGGTTTTTTTGTTCCCATAAGAAACATCAAATGACACTCCCACCATAAGAGACACCCCTAATAATGGCAATAATAGCAGCAATACATCTCATTGCATACACTACCTGTAAATACATGAAATTCTTGGAGGCTCAGTTTCAAATCCTCAGTGATTTAAAAGCTCCTGCAAGATTAAAACAAGGGACAATTAAATGAAATTTGATACAGAAATAAAATCAGCGTGCCATAAAGGAAATAATTTTGAAATTAAAAAGAAATCCAACGCATGTATAATGATAGTGATACACGATTTTGTCAGGGTTTGTAGCTGTTTGTGGATTTGCCACCCAAATCAGTGGCAATCATGTGACAAGCTGCATGTCAGCTCTGATCCTGCTTTCCACCTGAACACGTAAACAAATGGGAAATTGTTCCAGGTGTGGGGATGTGCGTGTCAGGGAGATGAATGTTAATTCTAAAATGCCTCATGCAATTACAGCAATTACAGCTGAGGGACTCCCTTAATTTCCACAGCCCTGGTTCTGCAGCCGGTGCTGGGAGGAAGGGTGGCAGCAGGAAAATCCACCTGATTTTCTCCAACTCTTGAAGATGAGGAGTTTTGGTCAATATTCAGGCTGGGAACAGGGACTGTCCAAGTCAACAACATCCAAAGGCCACTGAGATGCAAAGCAGCACCAAAATCCAGGTGGGCTCTGCTTGTTTCTTTCTAAGAGATGCCACCACCCTGGACAATTGCTGGCTTCAGAAAATATAGATACACAGCTCTGGAGGCAGGGAGTCTGGAGGATTGTTTTAAACCCAGACTAAAGTCAGGCACTCACTCTTACAGTATTGAAAGGCTCAACAGTTAGTGTTACAGCATTAATAAGAAATATAAACCTCTTGGCTTTTTAGCTTACAGGCAAATTATTATCTTCCTTGTGCTCGAAGTTGATGATAATTGCAGGCATGGTTTAGAATTATTTTTCTCCTTTTTTTTTTTTTTTTAATGGAGGAGACTAATTTTTAAAGGATTTTTTCACATAGGTCATAGAAATTCTCTTTCTCTTGAGCAGACAGGTTAACTGGTCCAAGGTGACTTGTTTGCAATTAGTGCAAATACTCATCCATGCTTAATTGCATTTTTAGAACCTCACATTAATAATTGACTGTGACATCTCTTCTAGGTCTTCCTACTAATTCTCAGCCTTTCATTAAAAAAATAAAACACCCATGCTTGGCTTTCAACTTGGAAAATGCTTGTAAATGAGCACCACAGGAATATCAGCTGGAGAAATCAGTGTCTACACCCTACTCATCTGTAGAAATCTGTGCTCTTTTAAAACTAAACAAAAAACAAATTAAAAACCAACCAAGGAAAACCTCTCTGGGAGCTGGCTGGGTCCCTGTGGGTTTGAAATTCGTGTGTTCCCCTGGGTTCTAGCTGCTTATTTTGGTGCAGGCTCCCACGGGGAGGAGCAGGAGCTGTGCTTTGGGTGCACTCCCATGCTGGGTTCTGCTGGATCCGTGGGCTGAGGAGCAGCAGCAGCATCCTCACAGCTCTGTGGCTGGGACTGCAGCCCATCTGATCAGCTGGAGGATTCAACCCCACGATTTACATCCAGGAAAACCTCCCATGCAGCTCAGCAGGTTTTCTCTCGTTCAAGAGAGAGGAGTAAAGGTCCAGCTCCCTGGGAGCACCAAAAGGGAAATTTGCTTACATTTCTTTTTCTTTTCCCTCCCCTTTCACTGAAAGAGAATTAATTTGAATTTTTCTTGACTCCAGCCATGAAACCCAAATCCAGGAGAGAGAAGCCATACTAAGCAAAGTCCTAGAGAAAAAAAAAAGCTCTAGCAGATAGAAAGAGTGAAAAAAATATTAAAGCATCTGATATTTTATCGTATTTTTTATCTCCTTCTTATTAATTACTGGGAAGAGTTACAATTGTCATCACATTGTGTTCCCCAAATTCCCTCACCCAGTCATGCTATTCCATCAAAAGCCAGGGAATCTCATTGTGGACATAAGTCTGATTTCCTCCTCATCAGGCAATGTCACCAAATCTTTCTGTCATTATCACATTGGTGATGAAATCATTTCACCAGGAAAGCACATCTGAATTCTGGATGCATCAAAGGTTATTCTCTTGTTTCTTTTCTTCATGGACCATTTCTTTCCCATGGAAATCACAAGTTCTTCACTGTGCATGGCAGGAGCAGCATCCAGAGCAGGAGCCAGTGCAGCAGGGCTCCAGAAATAGAACTGCTCCACGTTCTGACATAGGCACAGTCTGTCAGCGAGTGCAGCTGATGTTCCTGGGACTCTCTGAGCTTTGGTGGGTTGGGGATGCTCTGAAGGAGATTAAAAACCCAGCCAAGCCCATTTTTGGTGGCAATGTGACAATGGCAGGACAGAGCACAGGGCAGGTGAGACACCTGTGTTAGCCCAGCCTTTGGGAGGCATTTTGAATCCTGTCCAGTGCCTGTTGGCTCTGCTGGAGTTTTGGGTCTGCTGTGGCTGTGAGAGCTGCAGGTGCTGCTCCCCTCACAGAGCAGAGCACACTTTTCTGCTCTCTGTGCCACACTCCACTTCAAGTGCCTCAGCAATTCCATTTTACCATAATGAGATGGGTACCGTGCATCTATCTGATGGCAACTGATTGCAGAAAGAGCATTCAGTGGAAGTTTAATTAGCATGTAACTGATAAGTCCAATTACTCTGTAATGATTTGGAAATTACATGAGCTACGTATTCCGTGATTGTGGCCTCATACAAAACATGAAACTTGTGAGGAAATTTCAGCTGCTTAATGAACACTTAAAAAAACTTATTCTGCGTTTAATCAGATATCAATTAGTTGGAAGAGGGAAATCTTAAATTAGCATGTATTAGGAGTGTTAATTGGCAGCAGCCTTTGCACTGAGCCAAGAGCAGCACGGCAGCCCATTTCCACCACGGTGTGTGACACAGCACAGGGTGTGCAGCTCATACAGTGCCTTTTGCTGAGCCAAAACTTTGTAAGAAACTCAATTATTCCCTTATACCGGGGGTGGATCTGGTACATAATTAATCCTGGCTTGTTTTAGAAAATGCCTACATAATTAGCAATGCATGAAATACATTTATCCCTGGCGTATTTTTAAAACCTTGGTAGCTCCCCTTTGAAACTAGCCCTTGCTCTTTAATTAACAGACAACCCATTGCAATATGAGATTTGTGACGCTGCCATTTTGGCAGCATTTGGAGTGATCTTGTTCATTATGGTTGCCATGGAGCACACTTCATTTCATTTACGATCACGTGTCCTTATTGATGGGAAGAATATCTTGGGGACAGCACCCACAGTGTTACTTGAGAAATGCTGGTTTATATTTAAATGTGTGCTCTGGAAACCAGAGTAATGTGTGCAGCAGGAGTATTTTTGCTGCATGTCTCTGGTGTTGCATGGTTATTTCCCAATGGATGTGCAAGAACTTATCCAATCCTTCTGGCATCAGGTTGGAATTTTGGGAAGGTGTGGGAGCCTGGCCTCCAAAATGAGTTAGTAGAGAAAAAAAGTTGTCTGAGAGAATTAAAGTTACAAATGTTAGGTGCTTTCAGTGAACTGACCTCTGAAGGAATAGAACTCTTTTCCCATTAAATCCTGCAGGGATCCTGGATGGATTGGTCATTCGAGTTAGATGCTTAATTGCCTAAATCTAGAGGTTGTTAATAATCACCAACATGCTCAGAATTATCCAAATAGAAGTATAACCTGGATGTAAGACAGCCTAAAGTGCCTTTTCTTAAATAAGTTGGTAAAACCCACAAAAAAAAAACCAACAAAACCACAGAAGAAAAAAATCATGATTGTTGAACATTCTTATAAAAGTAATTTTAAAAAATTACTTCATTTTTTTCTGATTGATCTCCTGAAAATTAATTCATTTTGTTCTGCCTCTTAAAGTGACATATGACTCCTACTCTTTCTAGTCTATCTCATCAAAACAGTGAGAGGCTTTATTGTTTAATATTATTCATTTTTTGTGCTTATGAATACTTTGCTTGTTAAATAAACAGGGTTTTTTCCACTTTTCTCCAAGGAAATCTTTTCCTGAACCAGTTGGGAGAGGCATCACTTGAATCTCTTTTCTAGAGGAACCCCTTTGGAAGTTTCCTCACAAATTTGCCCTAAACCAGGACAAAACGGAATAGAAACAAGTGGAAAAAAATTCAGGTCTCAGTCAGGTTTTTTTCCAAAGTGGAAATAGGTATAGGTATGTTGTAAGTAATCCTTAGCACAGCACAGACTATTTGACAAAAAAATCCTCCAACCAACCAACCAACCAACCAACCAGTATTGAAATGGATTTTTTGCTGTAGGAACATTTTACGGAGTGCAGATTTGTGTGTTTGTGCTCCAGCTCCAGACTCCTTGGGTCTGGTTGGACTACCAGAAACAGGACAGGGACTGAACAACCTAAAGAGGCTTTAAAGCCTCTGTGTCCTTCCCCGAGCCTGACCATGGTGTGGCAATTTGAGCAGCTGAGTAAGGGACCTTGCTGCACTTGTAGGGTGAGCTGTGAGCTGTCAGCACAGCCTGCAGGGCTGGCTTTTCCTGACACAGCCCTGTCACCTCAAGGCAAGTCCCAGGGTACTGTAGAAGCCTGTAGAAAACATAATTTCTGCCCCTTGTCGTCACAGAAACCAAGGCAAAGTGGTGAGAGATGTGAGTGTGGCTTTAAAGAGTTGCAAACATGGCACAATGATTCAATGTGAGCCAGAAATTAGTCAGGCTGAGTAGCAAAATGACACTTTCTTTCAAAAATGCCACAAAAGCATACTGTAATTTTGTATAATTACTGATCAGCTGCCATTGATTTGTGCCTCTCATTTGCCATCAAAGGACCAAGTAGAATTTAGCCTGAGCACCAAAGAGCAACTGGATGCCTTTCTTACCCGGTGTACCAAATTATTATGCCACATGCACCTGGGCTTCAGGATCACAGAGGATTCTGCCATGAGAAATTCTAACCTAAGGGCACCAATTTCTCCTGAAAAGGAAATTTTTTTCTCCAGTGGAGCACGGCTTGTCCTTCACTGCACACTGACTCAAATCTGCCCTGTTGCAAGGACAAGGAGTCAGATTAGTCCCACCTCAATCTGGCACTTTTCTGAAGAGCCTCAGCTGGACCCCAGGTGTTGTGGGCTCCTTCTTTCACTAAAAATAGGTGAGATGTCTTCACAGGTTTCCTAATGCATCACGAACATAAATCTGTTCATTCCCGGCTGCCGTCACCGGCGCTGACTTTTTTAGCCAAACTCCTTGCTGCTTTTGTGACTGGTGGTTGAATCAGCACGACCTGGGCTGTATTTTGGGTGATAGGGATGTGCTGCAAGGACCAGGATGGGGCTCCTGTGCAGCTTCAAGGACCAGGATGGGGCTCCTGCCCTGCCCGGGCTCCACTGCTGAGCTGCTGCTGCATCCTCCAGCTGGGTCAGTACAGGAACATCCATTCCCCGACCAAAATAAAACTTCTACCTGGCATTGCTGTGGTCAAACCTGCCTATCAATTAGGATTTGGGTGATAGGTTCCGAGCCTGACTTTCTAATTGTTTTGTGGGGTAATATAAATCAACGCTGCTCTGTGACAAATTATGATTTCTGTCATCTGACACAACATTCTGTTGGGAAAATTCCCTGCTCTGAGGAGCAGAAAATGTGAGATGGGAATAGCAAAATCCTAGAGTTCCTTTCTGCTTGCTCCCTTGAGACTGAAAAGAAATCAAGACCTCAGAAGAGATGACAGTGTGATTTTTGACACACCACCTGTATTTTCAGGTGCCACTGGGCTGTGTGTGTCTGGGTGTGCACAGGCACTGGAGCTCTATGTGGGCCCCTGTACATGAAGATAGTGCTTGCATGCACTTTTTTCCCCCCTTTCTGGCTGAGATAGTGGAGTTTTGAATTGGTTCTTACGAGGGCAGAATTTAAACAAAGTGGAAAAGGCAGCAATTCCACAGTGCAGGCTATTGATTTGTAGTTTTCCTTTTGAGCAGAAAGTGGTAGGTACAGGACAGAGAGGTCGTAGGAGAGGAGGCAAAAGGATAAAAAAGGGTTAGGGAGAAAGGAGGAGAAAGGAGGTTGAAAAGAGCAGCTATAGAAAGGGGAGAGACACTGCAGACAATGAGGCTTACAGGAAAAGATCACCTCCAAGAATGTTTGGGAATTTATGTGGGAAGGGTAACAAAAACAAGGGAATCACCAATCTAAGTAGAGGGCAGGCAAGGCAAACAAGAGATGGGGTAAAAAAAATAGAGGATTAAAATAGAGGAAAAATAGAGGATTAAAATAGAGGGGGAAAATAGATAACAGGAGCTGAACCACTTCTCAGTGGTGAAATCTAATCCTTCTCTGCTTTCCTGGGCTGTTCTCCATGCAGGGCTGGGTTCTCCAACACCACTGGTGGAGGCTGCACTTGCTCAGCACCCCTTGGGTGCACTGGGCTGCTCAGCTGCACCAGTCATGGGTCCTACCAATTTTCCTGCTGAGTATTTCTAATGAGTCTTTTCCAGGGCCTGGAAAGTTAAAACTGTAAGGACAATTAAAGAAACAAGCTTCTTAGAGTATAGGCAAAATTGACTAATTAATAAAAAGGACTGAAAGGTAAAAACAACAGCTTAATACATGTGTTTAGACTTTTAGTCCAGGGTCTCATCTTTGAGAACACAGCACTTGGGGCATTCTTTTGGCTAAAAGACAGTGGAGGGCCAGAGTTAAGCCAGATGAACTTTCTCTCAAGGCGTATCGGAAGTTGTGGAGGCAGGCAATGATTCATCACTCCCAATTCTCAGAATAGATTTGCTAAATTTACGAATTCCATGTTACTTCTGATTCTCTTCTCCAGCCTTGACTGGCAGCAGCTGTTCCCTTTGTTCTACTTTACTCCTTGGCTTCATAATTTTCCCATCAAAACGTACCTGCTTGTGTGCTGTGAGATCCTGAGCTGGTTTGGGAGATGACGACAGGAAGGGGCTCAGTCTTTGCATAGTGAAGGGAAGGAAGAGAATTTTTAATTTTTTTTTTTTTTTTTGCTTTCTTTCCTTTTCCACTGCCCATTTTATGTAATTATTCTGGCAAAGATTGTTCACAGGCATAATTCTGGAAAGAACAAAGTTTTGATCATTGCAGGATATTTGGACAAAGCAAACTTGCATCTCTTTGAGAAGCTTCTTTGAGGTTTCTTTGCCCTCTTTCAAACACAAAGCCACAGAGTTCTGTGACCTTGTTGGTCAATCAAGCACAGCAAATTGAATTTGAAGCAATTAATAACTGCCACACTGTGCTTGGGAATATGCTAACAACCAAGAACTATTTGCAACCAATTAGTTCAATTAATTAAACAGACAAAGATGAAACTACTGAGATAAATTATTCCTTTTGTCCAGGTGTAATAATAAATGTCAGTGACAGGTTTTTTTTGGCTGTTACAGTGCTGATACCTTCATTGATAAATCTTGATTCTTCAAGTAAGCAAAAAAAAGTCTAAAATATAGCATTATCACAGGATTTTTATTCTGATTTGATTTGTAATTTTGAGAACAATCCCCTGTCTTGAGCTTCTGTGTTTTACAAAGAATGAGAATTAACTTGTGTTAGGTTATTGGAGATCTAGCAATCAGAAAGATGAGAAGAACTGAGGCTGCCCACCTTCTAGAGAAAGAGAATGCACAAAGATGACACCAAAGTATATTTGATTGGGCTGGGACAAGTTACCATGGAATAAAAGACATTGAGAAGTTCTAAAATAAGTATTATAACTGGAAGATTAATTAAACCTGTAGGGGATCATCTGTAGTCCCCAGCCTTGGAATATTTTAAGAAGAGTCCAGGCATGATTCTAAGTCTAATATGCTGCACCTTGAGACATGGGGAATAGGGACTGTGACCTTCATCCATGTTACTGCCATGTCTGTGATTCTGGTGCAACTTATGTGAGAAAATTAGAATTTAACCTGGAAGAATATTTTTCTTCACTCATAAAATCTAAGGATTAAATGTTGTCTGAGCATCCCCTATTTAAAACTGGTATAAACAAAATGAGGGGAGCCTGGGAAGCAGACTGGAAGAACTTCTGGGAGAAGTGGCTGCACTGCTTTGTACATATTTTGAATAAAGTTTTTCCTCTTTCAGGGGGTTACATGTTTTCTATCTGCAAGCCAGGTTTAGCATCTCAAAATCCCCCTGTGTTAACGCATCCCATCTGTAATGAGTGGAGACAGAGATTAAGAAAGTTCCTTCCTTTAGCAGGAGCTGCACTCTAATGAGAACTGGAGAACAGAACAGTGAGGGTTTGGTGGTGGGATCTGCTGTTCAGGATTTCCATCAGTGTCTCTGAAAGGTCACTGCCAGGGGTGCCCTGGCTCACCTCTGTGCACTGAGTGCTTCTGGAAGTTAATTCCCCTCTGGACCATCCTTCTCATTTGACAGTGAGAGGGATCCTGAACCACCTTGATGCTTACAGTTATTTTGGGAAGCCTCACCCTCGCCCAGGAGCCTCTTTGATTACTTGTGACTCCTCAGGGTCTCCTACAGAGGAGTTTGAGGGTGTCTCAGGAGCCCTTCTTAGGCTGCAAGGTGGTGACACAAAGCTGAGAGTACCAGAATGTGCCCAAGAAAAGTTTTGACACACCACATTATCCCAACCAGAACTATCTCACAGACCATTATACGCATTTATCATACAGTACTGAAGTATGAAAGACTCAATTAAAGTTTTTTTTTAATATAAAATTAACGCTCCTTTCTTCCTCCTTACTGTGCTGATTACGTTAAAACAGAACAATGAGGCAGCTGCAGTGGAACAGCATCAGAGAAATTTCTGTCAGCGTTTACCATAGGCAAAATTACCAGGCTGGGTTTTCTCAGCCAGCTCCTCCAGCCAACTGGCTACACATGCTGCAAAGGCTTTTTCATACTACCAGGGGGCTGCAAAAAGAATGCATTGAAATTTTCCTCCTTTTTTGAAAAAAAAAGTGGAAGGGAGAATGGTGCAAACGCAGGAAAAATTTCCATATTCAGCTCCTGCATTGTGCCTCTCCTGCAGAGCTTCCCAGGGCTGGGATTCAGTGAAGCCTCCCAGTGCTGGTGGGATCTGGGCACCTACTCGGGGCCTGGGAAGTCACCCTGGGTCTCTTTTAAAATGTGCAGTTAAACACAAGTCTCAGTTGAATTTTAGCTGGATTTGAATGCTGGAATTTTCCAAAGGAAAATGCTGTGTTTTGCAATTAATTCTGTTTGTGTGATATTAGCATAGAGCGAGAACTGGATGGTAACGATCACCTTTGAAAACCAGTCAGTAAAAATCAACTCTGTTGATTTTATTTTTTTTTTTAATAGTGTAACAAAATATCTCTAAACAAGGTTACTTTTACAGGGTCTTTATTGGAGTTTCTCTAGAAGCCTTTTGGATCTACTCCCATTAAATTTTATACACTTCTGTTCCATGAGAGTGAAAAGTAATATTTCAAAGGGTAAGTCTATTGAAACAGTCATTTTTTTTTATCATAAGGGTTTGTTTTTTTTTTAACACGTCCTTCAATTTATTTTTTCATCTACGATGAAGCTGGAATAAGAATAGTAATTCGACAATGTAAATTTGCATGGAAATATGCTGCCTAAAACCCCATTTATTACACCAGTTATAACTCAAGCAGATATGAAATGGCCCAAAGGTAAAGCAGAGTTGATGGCAGAATAAAAATGTGCGTGCAACTTTTTACGAGCTGGAGTTTGTTGACTTTGTGGTTATTTTTATTTGATATGCCTCCAGATGAATATTAACTTTTTTTTTGCTGGATGTTTCCTTCTGGTTCTCTAGTACTGAAATAAGAATAATGGGTGAGCTGATTAATATTTGGTTTAATTTCAGCCTCTGTATTCCTTGCTGAAATAGAATTTTATGGCTTTTTTATTTTTTTTAAGGGTGATTTGATTTTTCTATTTCCCAGTGACTCAGAAGGGATATTCCTACCCCAAAAGCAGTCACAAATTGTAGTTGGCTACTATAATTTTTCTCCTTTTGCAGTGGCTGACATATACTTCTTTCCTTATGTTCAGATTCATTGAACACGACGTCAAAAGAGCAGAGTTCTATTCCAGTTCAGTTTGGGTTGGTTTATTTTTTTTTCTATTTTCCATCCTCACTTACAGCTGAGAAAATTAATTCACTATGAATTTTATGAAAAACTGATTTAGGGTTTAATAACAGAGAACAGGAAAAGCACCTCCTTCAATGATATCCAAGCCTGCTCCCACCCTGCTAAAATGCTCTGAAAAGTGTGTGGGTTCTGGTGAGATTGTGCTTTCTGGGCAAAGACGAGACTTCCTGGAGTGGAGAGAGGAGGACTCCTAAAGAAAAAAAAAAAGAAAAAGGAAAAAAAAAAAAAAAGAAAGAAAGGATGAGATGTTATGGTTTTTTCCACTTATGATGTAATATCTTTTCTCTCTGATGCTGTAGCCAGACTCTGAGCCATGGCTCTGTGGGCTGAAGCCAGTTTAATGTTGATTTTATGCATCTTGCAGCTGCCAGTCAAGGCAGATACTGCATGTTTCAGCAAAGTCTTGATAGCCTTCTGAAGAGTCACCAGGCTATAAAATCCAACTTTGAGGCTGCAAACGAAGCTGAAATGTCATATAACATTACAAGGGTTAATTGGGCAATAATTACTTCTCTGGTCTCTTACTCTCTGCTAATGACAAATTTAAAAAAGAGCAAAAAGAAGGAAAAATTTCTCATGTTTCTGTACTGCAGACAATAATGACCATCACATGGGTTGTTATAATGAGCACAGGCTCGTGGTGTTTTTCAGCTGAGATAGTTTACTGGCTTTTATCACTGCCTAGTGATGTTTGCTGCTTTAGAAATTAGCTCTGTAATTTTAAATATCTTTCTCTCCCAGGTATTATGGACATATAAATAGGGTAATATTTTTCCCTTGTTGCTTTTGTTTGGTTTTCTGACTCTTTCCATGTTGATTTGTCTCAGTGCTCTGTGAAATTGGTTACATTTCCTTGTTTAGAAATGAGGCTTCTGGAATTCTGCATTATATTTACCACTCAAGAAGAAAATGACAACAAAGAAACAAGTTTCTTTTAGAAATGAAACAAAAGCCTCATTCAGATGAGAGTTAATTTAATGAAAGTATTTAATCTTCCCCTCCTCCCTATCCTAGAGCTAGAAGTTATGGCACTTTTTTTTTTTTTATTTTAAGATCTTCTTGCCTCGTTTATCCTGAGCCATTCCCAGTGTACTGGCAGAAATGAATTTTTATTCTGTTGGGCCTGCTGAGATTATCCTGCTCTGTAACAAGCAGGATCTTTTTCTTTAGATCTTCTTATTCTGATTTGAGTATTGTCAACAGACAGAACTAAAAGTCTTGTTGTAGTGTAGTCACTTAAATTTCATATTCCTTGTCACATGAATTTCTGTTCCTTTTTACATGACCAGAAAAAAACCTCAGGAATGATTTTGGCTGTAAAAGACCTCTCAGGTCATTGGGTCCTTCTGAAATGAAGGGGAAGATGGCAATTGCTTCTGCAGCGAGTTCACGTTCTGCCAGGTTCCACAGAATCCTGGAAAGGTTTGTCTTGGAAGGGACCTCAAACATCATTTCTTTTCAACCCCCTGCCATGGGCAGGAACACCTTCCACTATCCTGGGGTGCTCCAAGCTCCATCCAACCCATTCTTGGACATTTCCAGGGATGGGGCATCCACAGCTTCTCTGGGCACCCTGTGCCAGGGTCTCAGCACCTTTACAGGGAAAAATTTCTTCATAATATCTAATCTAAATCCACCCTCCTTCCTCTTAAACCCATTCTCTTTTGTCTTATCACTGTGTGCTCTTGTGAAAAGTCCCTCTCCAGCCTTGTTTTAGCTCCCCCTTTAGGTGCTCTTGGGTTTAAGCTCTAAGATATTTCTGTTTGCTCCAGAGTATTTCACTCACACAATCCCATCCCATCCCATCCCATCCCATCCCATCCCATCCCATCCCATCCCATCCCATCCCATCCCATCCCATCCCATCCCCAGCCAACAGATTTCAGCTCAGCATCACTCTCAGCAATCAAACCTCTCCCTACCAGTTTGGCACCATACTTTGACAGGTCATGCTCAGCAGAACCCCAGCTGGGGACCTCTGTCTGTGCTTTTGGCAGTCAGCCCACCAGATAATTGGACTCCAAGGAGAGTTGTGGCAGCCAGGCTGGCACCCTGCCCATGGTGGGAGCCCCTCTGAGCAGGATCACCTCTCCTGGTCGCAGAGGAGACTTAAGTTTGGTATTGCTGGATGCCTAATGTCAGCATGGTGCCTTTTTGGAGACAAACACCCCCATCTTCAATTCTCTTGGGAGCTGTAGCATTTTGCAGACAAGCTGATGCCTAATTTTAAAGACAAGAGGCAAGGCAGCTGCAGCCCAGCTGTGTGGAAATCTTTTAGCAGTATCAGGACTAGGATGTGGATTTTTTTTTTTTTTAATCCTACAGCCTAGAATATCTGCCGGAAAAAGTCCCGTTATGACTTTCCTGCTTTTATTTTGTGTCTGGGGCAGCTAAAATAGCAGAGGACAATATAGGAAGGCTGTGATTTGTGGAGGCGTCACTCTCAGACCCAGAAAAGCTGCTTCTCCTCCAGGTGTAACCATGCAAATGGGTACAGCAGCCCTGACTTTGAACTTCTCTTGTTATCAATCTTCATCTCTACATCCCTGTGACAGTGAACATTAAACTTGACCTCAGTTTCTGGAGATCCAGGAGGGCTGGGCACATTTATTTCCCAAAGCTTGATCTCCCACCTGGATCTCTGCCAGCAGGTTTGGTTCCAGGACCTATACCCAGCCAGGGTGTTTACAAGTTAGAGAATGATGAGGATTTTTAAAAAGAGAAATAGCTTTGTAGCTATGCATTGCAGTTCCGTTTAGCTTCCAAATTGCTGCTGTGAAAAAAAAAAATTAAATCAGATATAAAATGTTTCATGGAAAATTTCTGCAGCTTCATATCATATGTTGTGATTTTTTTCCCCCATTATAACCATATTATGTTCTTCAGACACTGTGGGGAGAGGTGAGAGCAAGAGAGAAGAAAGAAACCTTGCTCCCAGTGTTAGCCAGGTGTTTAGGGACCCGAAGTTTGAAGTGGGAACCAAATAATCCCTCGATGTAAAATGTATCTTATAGTGGAATTAAGAAGTTCCACAGAAGAAAAATGACCACGAGTCAGGCTATTCTTTCTCTTTCCCCCACTCCCTGCCATGTTTTTATAGCTATTATTGAACAAAATCGGTGTCACAACAGATTAATCTCTTGAATGATTCTCGCTTGAGCAGGAAAATGTCCTGGGCCTTGTGTGAGTGTGTGAACAAGGTATTAAAAAACAACCTGCTGGTAGGGGGCTGCTGGGAGAAGAGCAGAAACAGGGGCTGCTTGAAAGGGCTTTGCCCCTAAATCACTGAGAGAAGCAGGGAGACAACTTCTGTGTGTGTGGTCAGTGCGAGGGCTTGGACACCCCTGTGCTGTGGGACAGAGCTCAGAGAGGAGCTGCAACAACATCACCCTGGCAAAAGGAGGGTGTTTGGCACGTCCTGATGCCTCAGCTTGGGGAGCTGGAATGCAGAGTCTGCACCAGAGACACGGAGCTGCAAGGGCAGGAGCTGGATGGAGACAGATGGAAACGTCCTGCAAAGAGATTTGCTCGTGTCAGAGATGGATGATACACGGACGGTTGGACAGAGGTCATCAGTCAATTCTTGTTGAATTTCCACCAGCTGAACTGCGTTTCAACCAGGGATGGCATCCAGAAGGGGTTTTTAACGCCCTGGAATATCTTAACCCTTTCTCTCTGTTCTGTTGCTCAGATTCAGCTGCAGGAGCCTGAGGGAAGCACCAAGACCTTGTCACCAAGCTGCTGCCAGTCATTGATGACTGGAATACTCACTTTGCACTACCTGTGACTCCCACCACAGACTGCTTCAGATAATAAATAAAAGCCTGAGAACACCTGGTTAAAGAAAATATTAATTTGTCTGTAGGGAGAATATTTGTAATCCTGGGTCCTTAGGAAAATATCATTACAGTTGGAGCATTAAAGAAATGGAGGCAATCTCTTCACGTCAAGCAATGAAATTACTTTGTCTGGTGCTTCAGCATCTTTTAAAATCTGCATTAACAAATGTAAACAAATCACCAGGGGATTTTTTTTCAGTGTAATATTAGTGACAAGAGAGTCCAGAAAGTGTGTGCTCTCAATCCATTACTAAGATGTAAATCCTTAATGATACCATATATGTCAAGCCTATACATTACTTAGACAGCTATAATAGTTCTGATGTTCCAATGAAAACATGTTCTGAAGAGAAGTCACTGCACTCTTCACTGCATATTTAATCAGATTTTCAGTCAATGCGTTGAGAGCAAGATTTTAAAACTCCTGAAACCACAGTTTATAGCAAATTATAATGTTTGACAGAGTGAAAACACACTCCTCTTCAAGTCACTGTCTTCAGCTGAACTACACCTTCAGACTATCTTTAGGAAGCAGGGAAAATTCATAAATGCTGTTTTGTAGATGAGGCAAAGTGGCTGCAGAGAGCTTCAATGGTATTCTCAAGGTTGTGGCAGATTTCCTCCTGTTTGCTCCTCTCTGTTGTTGTAGGTATGGTAACAATCAGACTACACCACTTTTTCCTTCCTGCTGCTTGGTGATAGTGGGAGCGTTGTCTTCAGAGAGGACCAGAGTTAGGCTGAACCTCAGCATCACATTTTGTGCCTCCTGCAAGAGGGAGAAGGTTGTTGGAATAGCCTTAGAGTAAATCAGCCCAGTGTAGTGTTCACAAGAGTCCAGTTAGCAGAGACAAACAGACCATTTTAGCAGAGACACAAAGAGGATTAAGCGTGGTTACTTCTCAACTTTGTCTTTACATTTCCTTGCCTGCCTCTCTTCTTTGGTCTCGTGGTAGCTGTATGTTTTGTGTCCCTACATGAAATCAATAAAAATCACCCTCAAACGTTTCTTGTCTCTTGGATGTTTGTAAAAGAGGTCCCTCAGCTCCATCATGTGAAGGATTTCAATATTTTTATTGCGGAAGAAGAAGTTACAAACACAGCAAACTGAATTTTGTATTCCCAAACCGTACGCAGTTTCACTGGGCTGTGCCTCCTCCTCATTTCCCTTCCCTCTCCAAAATAACTCTCTCTTCGTTGATATTGGGTCTTTCTGGTTAATCTTCCCTCCCATCTCACATGTGCTTAAATATCTCTCTTGTAGAAACACTGCCTCCTGCATCTCTCCATCTGATTTCCTCTTGGAAACCAGCCAGTCCCAAATTAATCTTGTGGATAGAAAGCTGGCCCTTCCTGCCTGGTGTGATGGGTGACTCATGTCTGTGCTCCTGCCTGCCCCCCAAACATGGCAGCCTGAGTCACTGTCCTCCATCCACCACAGCCCTCTCTCATCCTGCCTCCCTGCCCCAGTCAGAAATTCCCAGCCGATGTGTGCATGAGCTGCCAGAGCTGTCAGACAGCCCCGGGGCACTGCTGTGACCTGCAGAGTCCCTGTGACCCTGGGGTGCTGCCTGTCACCTCCCCTGCTGAGCTCAGGGGCAGCACTGCCACCCTCCACACCATCCCCAGCCTCGGTTTGCTGCTGGGAGTCAAAGGCACTTCAGAGTTCGGTTCTTCAGGCACTTCTAGACATTATCACTATCGTGCAGTTAATGAAACACTCTCAAATATGTGCCATTATTGGGCCTTGGCCCAGACCTTTTGTTTATGTTTTTGACCAGCCCTGATTCTTCATTTGGCAACATATCAAAACATACAGATGGATCAAAATAGATCATCATTTCCCAATAAAATATGATTCTTTGCAAATAGTTACCCAGCCTGTCACAACTGGTATTCACAGGGCTTGAATTATACATGTGCAAGCTGGAAGGGCTGTGAAGGCTCAGCCATCCAGCGCAGTGTTCACGAGAATCACTCCCCAACCCCAATCCTACCTGCTGGTCCAAAGGAGACCCCTGTGGATGTGGTGGGAAGACTTTTGTCCTTCAGCCAAGCTGTGTTTGCCTTGTAGAGAACTCAGCCAGGGAAAGCTGCTTCTGTCAGAGAGCTGCTCCCCTCCAGCTCATGGGCACCCCACACTCAGAGGAGTTGTGTGATGTTCAAGTACTGAAATATGTATATATTAGAGGGATTGTTGGTCTTCAGCAAGCAGAAAACATCTCATTTAGTCAGCTAAATTATTCATTGGAAATAATTTCTTCAGCTCCAGTACCCAGCAACAAAAGGGTTCACTTTTCCTTCCTGCCATATAGTGAGGAATCTTCTGTCAACATTAGTGGGGGATATCCAGAACAATCACAGTAATACTGAGTTTTTGCTTACCTGCGTGTTCTTTAGAAATGGATGCAGTGCAAAACTGAACATGTATTGGTGTTGGATTCCAGCACAGGAAGCTGTGCCAAAAATCTCTCCTGGGCATGTACAGCGGTGCACATTCCAGTGAGAATGTATTTCACAGTTCAGTGGCTACTAAAAATTATATTTTTTGGTTATAGTATTTTGGTGTAAGTGACATATTGATTCACAATTTGTGAATCAATTTTTAAACCTTCAATGAATATTTTGGCACTCCACATTCCTCTGCTGCCATTGCCTTCTTCCTTTCCTTGTTCTCCCTCTTTCCCTTGTCATCTCAGCACTACTATTCTTCTGGCAGTCTCATCCCTAAGGTAGGCATGACTTGAGAAGCTTTGTGGATGGCTTCAGAGGAGATGTTGATAAATAATACTGTATTTAGGCTGTGTAAACCAAGCTGACCTTTGGTCTGTTCTTTCTTTACTGCCTCCCAACTAAACAAGCAGAGAAGAAAAGACTGTGTGCTCAGCCACCTCAGGCTATCCCTTTCTGAAAGCTTTGCTCCAAAGGTTACTCGGAAGGGGAGAGAAGCAAATCCATATCTGTAAATAAACAGCAGGCAAATCAAAAAGATAAACATCAGAGGATGTTCATCAAGGGTGAACAGCAGAGCAGCTAGCAAGAGGGACAGGTAACTTCTTACACACTATAATAATCCTCATAATACCCATGTATATTTTGTCTGTGGCAAAAAAAATAATGAACAAATGCTGGGGATTCAGGTGCAAAAGGCCCCAGTGCTCAGTCCAACCCGAGGATGAGTTTCACTAAAGAGCTGGCAGCAGTGTTTTCCAGGATTCACTGTGTCCAGATAATCAGCCTTAGAGTTTCCCACTTGGTTTGAGATTCCCAGCAAACTGGAAACAATACATTCACCATCCCAAAGCACCTGAGTGTTGAGTGTGAAGAAACAAATAGGGATTGAAGAGCTCCTTTTGGTGATACGTATAAAGAACATACCCATAATCCTGGATGGTTAGGACCAGACACTAAAACTAGTGAGTCAAGAGGTGCAGTTAGTGATCTATAGATGAACCAGCTAGATTCATGGACAAAGAAAATTCAAAAACTACTTATGTGGCTGGCATTTTCATTGTACTGGACTCTTCATGGCCAAATGTTTTACCAGTTCAGATGGGATATGAATCCTCAGAGATGGTTTTAACCTGGTTCTCTGGTTCATAACTGCTACTAAAAAGCAAAAAAAATTATCTGCTTCCTATACATTCATCCACTCCTTCCCTGCCACTTTGATGTGGGCTAAAAGTTTCCCCAGCGTTTTAATCTAATACTGAAATCAACATTTCTGCAAAGATTTTTGCATTTCCTCTGTGCTCAGTGATGTCACCTCTGTGACAGCTTTGCTTTATTTTCTATAAAGCCGTTGAGATTTATGGTGCATGTCACTCCTTTTTATGAGCTTATTTTATGGTGTGGCTGATCTTATGGCAAACAAAGCTTTTGCTCATATTTCCAGGGTTTTGGGGTTTATTTTCTCTTTCTGTATTCAAGAAAAATACAGGAAATAAGGCAGTTTGGAAACTGTAAGTCTTTAAGAATTAATATTTTTTAAAGCCCTAAAGTACAGAATTCCCCCAAAATCATCTCGTGGTAGCCAACTTTTCATTACGTTATGATTTGTGTATGAGCTGACATCCATTCAGCTGTTGTCAAGTGCCTTCACTGAAGTCATGTCCAGGCAGTTGCACTCTAAAAGGAGTAGAAATCATAAAAACAAACAAACAAACCCCCAAACCAACAAATTTTACTCTCTGAACTGTTTTAACCACTTCTGTGGGAAGTGTCATCTAAGAAACAAGGTCACAAACTGTTTCCCCATGAGAATGGCAGACACAAAATCCTTTTGAAAGGAGGGAAGAATAGAAGGTTAGGACTTGGATTGCAAAACCACTTTGTGTTCCCAGCCTGGTCTGGTAAATGGCAGTGTCTGGTACTTCAAGACCTCAAAAATGTATATTTATTACTCAAAACTTTTTATTGAAACGCTGCAAAAGAGCAAAATTTTACTGTGCCGCTTTCGAAAAGAGGGGCTGTTTTCTTCCTCTAAGCCACATTTTTTACCATGAGTTGCTGTTAGTTTATGTTTTAATGCTGCAGAGGACATAAAATGAGGAAATCTTTGCCCTAAAGTATTGAACAAAAAAGGATATGAGAGAGGAACTCAGGAGGGCAAGCAGCGTTAGCTCTGCTTTATAGACAGGAAATGGAGAGCAAAGGATGAGTGGTTTTAAGTCTTTCCAGAGAAAACTGCTGATGCCAACTGTGTGTCAATGTAGCAGAGTCTCTATCACCAGAGACAGCGAGAGAAAGATGAGGATATTGGATTCTGCAAGAGTGTAACCAAAGCTACTTTGAAATAAAGAGGAACCTTTGGATTGGCTCAGAAGAATCTGGTTTTATTTGTAGTGATTTAGTCAGTGACTGAGGCTGAGGATTTTACCTTTCACAGGCTTCTGTCTCATTTTGATATACCCATATCCATCTTGCCTCTCAGCATCCTTAACTGTGGCACAGCAAAGAGCATGTCTTCTTTATGAATCTGTGTGCACAGAGTGTCTCAGGACTAGTGCAGTATCCATATGAATGATAGTAACAAATTACATGTTCAAAATCATATCATTGATGTGGACTGCATCTTGAATCTCAGTCCTTTCCACCCCAATTTTCCCCAACTGACTGTCCCAGTGTTCTGCTGTGCAAACAGCTTTGCTGGAGCTGTCACTGCCTTTTCAAGTCATTCTCTGTGTGTGGCAGTGGCAGGGGTGCATTGTGTTTGAATTTCACTTCCTCGTGTGGTTTTTGCAACTCTGAGTTCAGACTTTGCCCAGATGGTCCCTCTATGTCAGAATCCGTCAAACATTTCCTTTTCCATCGCTCATGAACAGGATAAAAACAAATGTCAAACACAGAAATACATTATTTCCTTTTCCTTTTCCTTTTCCTTTTCCTTTTCCTTTTCCTTTTCCTTTTCCTTTTCCTTTTCCTCTTCCCTTTTTCTTTTTTCCCTTTTTCCCTTTTTCCCTTTTTCTCTTTTTTCCCTTTTCCTTTTTTTCCTTTTCCTTTTTTCCTTTTCCTTTTTTCCTTTTCCTCATGGCTGCAGGTATTGCTCTCACAGAATGATCATGTGGGTGGTTCAGAAGTCCCTGCATATTCAAAACTTTTCTCTCAAATAGCTGGAATCCACTAGAAGCCCCCATTTGTATTCAGGGCATTTCAGCACTGAGCAGCCTGAAGGGAAGGGATCAATAATCACATTGCATGGTTACACAGCTTCTTGCTGTGCCAGGCTAACAAATTACCTCACTCTAATGTTGAATCCAGCCCTCCCTGATTGCCCTTCAAGCTGAGTATCCCACCTTCTTCCCTCTCACTTAGCTGTCCTCCAGGGATATTTCCCAACTCAACTGTGATAACCTTGTCTAACTTCTTCATAGTTCATTCCATATCTATCTTTGTCCTCTCTGATGTATTATTTGGGAATTACTACTGGAGGGCCTCATGTTCACAGTTATCTTTGTTTAGCCCTTATTTCAATGCCACTCTCACTCATCCTCGCCCTACAAACTTGCTCCACTCCTCCAGTAACAGGTGTGTGGCAGCTGGAAGGAAAAGCCTGATTAAACAGCAAACATGTATCAGGAGGGAAAGGATGGTAGGAGATCTGTGATGATGTGTTGTGAGCTGACAATATGGACAAACTAGGCATTGGTTCCTAAAGGAAAACTGAAAATGGCAGCTAGGAGTGGCTTTTGATTTTTTTTTTTTTGGTCTTCAGTGTTTTCACAATTCAAGTAATTCTTCACCCAAGATTTGTCTTCCTTAGCTCAGGTCCTATGTCTATTCTGCACTGTCTCTACCTGTCCCCAGGCTTCAACAGCACTGACAAATCCCGGAGTTGCCTGAAAGTATCCAAAAAGTGCGTTTCAGGTACTTCTGCTGTTTTTTAAAAACCAATCAAATTTTCCCCCAAAATAGCTCTTACTGATGCCTCTTCCAGCAGCAAAGTAACAGCCATTGGTATCTCCTGCTCAGTAATGCCCCAGGGTGGGAAAAGTAGGGGAGGCAGGCCTGTATCCAAAACTCAGAGTTGCACAGAGGGAATACACTGTGGGAGGATGGAGGGAGAGAGAAAAAGTGAATGTGAGATTGATGCCAAAATCTGATGAATGCAGCAAATGCCCCAAACAGCCAAAGTAAGATGCCCTTCTGTGTGACCATGGGCCAAGCCAGGGAGAGAAGGATGTGCTGATGTTTGATTCACTGCTGGTTTCGTGTCATGAGGAATCCGGCAGCCACACAGTTTCGGCTGTGTGTCACAAAACTCCTGTAGTAAGAAACCACATAAGAAAATTATGGAGGGCAAAAATGTTGGCACGAGTATTTCAGGTTGTCAGTCCCTGTAATGAAATCTTGCTTCAGGTATAGTATCGAATCCCTCTAGTCTACCCTTACTTCAACCTTATTTATGACCAATTCTTATTTTCCACTGTTTCCAATTGCACAGACATAAAATAAAAAGCTTTGAATAATGGCACATGAATAGAAAAGTTCTGGTTCTGCAGCATACTGTGCTTAAATGTCTCTTGCTTTGTGCCCATGTGAATTCACAAGTCAGGCTTAGGCCAAAAGGCACCACAGAGTGGTTGTTAAGGATTGGGGGAAGGTCTTTATTGATCCTGGCTTATGTCAGGGTTGGAATCTCAAGGGTTTGAGGTACAGGAAATGTTGGAACCTGTTGTCTGTCTGAGTTTGTGGAATCTGGAACAATTTGGAGGCTTGGGCCGCCTTACTCTTATGGGCAGCAACACTGAATGAGGGCACCTGCAACACTTTCACTGTGTTCTCAGAAATAACCACCAAGTGGTGCAGGGTTTCCAATCTTTTTCTAAAAAAACAGGCTGTCTAGGGGAGTGGGGATGATCTGGGAGATGATTTGAAAATTCGTGAGACCCCAAGAGAAATCGTCACCCCTTTCTATGGAACAAAGATCCTCCATCATTGTCAGCACAGACCAAACTCTGCAAGAGTTACCAAAGAAAACTGAATATTTTCTTCCTATGCTGTTTGTTTTCCCTCTCACTTGCTGCTTTTAAGTGCAGAAACCAAAATGCTGGTGTGAGAGAAGAGCTGTTGCAATGCAGATTGAAGGTTAAACATCAAGGTATCTTTGAAACTACAGAAGTGGGTGGCGGGATGTTCTCCTGAGATTTGTGAGCTCGTTTTTCTTTGCTAGCACAGAAGAATCCACATCCAGACTTCCCTTGGCTTATTCTCCAGCTCAGCACTGATCCTTTCAGGTTTTACTCATGCCTTGTTTTCCACCAATCTTCAATTTTGACATTGAGTCTTAATCCACAAAAGGCAAAAAACCCTTGTACGTTCCAGGTTTTTTCAAGGTGGATAATAAATAGCCAGAATTCCGCACTGTTTTTCTCATCACCCACTTGAACATCCAAGGGCAGAAAACTGAATATTTCAAGTAATTACCAGTGTGTTCTACAGTGAAATTTCCATCAGTTAAAATAAGGCTTTTATCTACTTTTTTTCTGGTAGCGAAATGGGAAATTCGCTTGCTCTGAGCAAACTGAACATATGTTTATCCCATGTGAGAATCTGCTATTAGCGCCCACAAGGCTCTAGTTTACACAACATCTATTTTCTTTTTCAGTGGGTAATGAAAGAAGTGTCACAGACACCCAGGCTCTTCTTTAGTCTCACAGACAGTTATTTCAAGAACCTGGGAGCAAAGGCCGTGGCATTCATTCCTCTTGACAGATTCACAATGTTGTGCACAAAAAAGAATCAAACTTTTGCACATTTATTTTAAAATTGGTGTTAAATCCCCTTCAAAAAGCCAAGAATAATACAGAAGGGAAGAGCTTACTTAATTTTTTTTTGTTGTTCTGTTTATTGAATGTCACATTATAAGAAGAGGAAAGTCTTCTGTTGGATTTTGCAGCAAAGTTTTGGCCAGCATTGTTAATTGTTGTTTTTAATAAAACAAATTGCCTTGGGCTGGAGCTGAATCTCATAAGCCACATGAGTGAAGATTAACTTTTTGTCCTTCCTCTTTTGTGAAGCTGTCAGGAAAGTGTCACTTTTGTTTGTTACTGGTTTTTTTCGCCCTTAAATCGTTGCACACATCCCTGCTCAGCATCCTTCAGAGCTGTTTCCCGACTCCATTTCTCTGTTCCAGTGCAAGGGGCGAGGGCATTCCATCTGCATTTGAAGCAAATCGCTCACAAGATTCACACTCCGAGTACAAAATCCTTTGTCATTTCCAAACCAGAGACAGCAATGTTTGATGAGCTGATATTAGGAACCGCTAACAGCTCAACAGGCTGGTGCCACTGTAGCACAGCCTGTGAAATCTTCTCACATGCCAGCATTTGCTTTTTTAAAGGTCCTTCCTACACAGTGGCACAGACTCCTTCAGGCTTTTCACTCCATGGTCTGTTGGAAGCGAATAAGAACAAAACAAGGACGGGGAGTTGTGCAGCAGAGGTGCAGAGGGGCTCACCGACAGGGCAGCATCAGAGGAGTTATAGACACTGTTGCTTACAGGGAAACCTCCCCAAAGTGATCAGATTTGGATCATTGAACAGCTGTGACATCCAAGAGAGTGCTGCTAAAATCCCACTGTTCTTGTCATGCCAAATATTGGGGAGGTGATGACCCAACACTGCTCTTACACTGGATTTTTTTTTTTTTTGCCCAGGGAAAAATATGTTCTAAGAAATCAGAGTCCTTTTTGTCTGCATGTTTGCAGTGATGAGTCCCACGATTTAAATTCCAATTAATGAATCTGAAGGCATTAATCTGTAGAACTGGAATATTGTGCTATTTAATAGAGCAGGAGGAGAGCATTTCTAATCCTTGTGAATTTTAAAGATTCAAAATCTGGGAACACAATCTGGAAGTTCAAACACCATAGGGCAGGGGGTTCTGAGAGCAAGCTGAGAATGCATTTGCCTGCACAAGTTTAAATTGAATGAAACTATAATCTGGGAGAAAAAAAAAATCAAAGAAAAGTAATCAAATTCTTTCAGAACTCAGGTAGAATGGTTGGGTTTTGAAATTTGGCTGCAATTTCTAGAATGTTGTATATGTTATTCCATGTGACTCAGCAACATTTCAAGCATAGAATATTTCAAATTGAGACAAAAATGTTACTGAAAGGAGGTGATGTGAAAGAACATTGGATTTGTGTATTTCTTCGTCTTGTTTTTCTTCTTTTCCCCCAACCAAATTATTTATTTTGATCTTGAAAACGTGTCTATTCTTTTTAGAGAGGCATATTCAGAAGGGAAGAGCAATCCCTCCCCAGCCAGTATTTAGTATTGTTCCTACCTGCTAATTAAGTGAAGGGATCGTCAGGGAGCCTGACAGACACATCCATAATCCCTCCTTGAGAGCCTTTCAGCAGAGCTTTGTCCCTCATCCCATCACACACTCACAGAACAAAATGGCTCTGTGGCATAATGACAGCCGTGTGTCTGCGAGGAAGGAGATGGAGAAGGAAGATATTCCAGGCTTTCATGTTGGCACCCTCCCGATGAGTAATTCAGACAGTTTGGAGGCTCCTCATGGTCCTCTCCATCACTCCCCACTCCTCTGTTCCCAGCAGCACATTTTGTCTCCTTCAGGAGTCACACCAGCCTCTCAAAGCTAAATGGTACATGATGTTAGATTAATTGGCTGAAAAAGCAACCCCAGAATGAAGGGAGGTGGGGAGGTTGCTTGTCAGAAGTGTCGTTCTGTCACACTGAAAATCATAGAGGAGGGGAAAGGAGGGATCTGAGTGAAAATGAAGGATCCAGATGAAAAGGGGTTGTAAACGAAAACAAAATTCTTGTTTGGAAGTGGCTGGCAGTGATGGGAGAAGAAAGGAGGGACTGGGGGAAGGAGGGAAAAGAAAGATCCAGAGTCCTGGCGGTGTGTGAGGGCTGTCACCAGCACACACAGGGATCTGAGCAGATGCTCCCAGCTGCTTCTGCCCCCTACCAGTGGAGAGGAGCCCTCCCCTACCATGGACCAGGGCAGGGATCAAATGAGACCCTGGAAGTGCAGGATCCTGCAGTGGGGAGTGTGCTGGAGAGGAGAAATGCAGTGCTGCAGCAGCCTAGGAGCTGATCTTGTGCTCCAGCACCAGGCACCTACCAGGTGGAGAATTTGCTCTGGATAAACCATCCATTGGTGCTCTTGGATAAAGCATTTGTACCTCTGGATAAATCATCCATTGATACTCCTGGATAAGCCATTTGTACCCCTGGATAAACCATCCATTGATACCCCTGGATAAACCATCCATTGGTGCCAGCTGATCACTGCAGCTCCTTTTGCAGCAGTGGTTGCATTCAGAGGTTTCTCCTGCTGCTTCTCCTGGTTGGCTGTAGTTGAATCTGCACCAAATCCTCTCCTCTCTGTTGTCCTTCCACGAATTTCATCACAAGAGCTCTGCTGTCCTTGGAGCTGAGTTGAAAATGTCGGACTGCTGCCCTGCAATGCCTGCTCCCAATCCCAGGAGTCATTTGAGGGGCTCTGTGCTAACTCAGTCCAAACTCTTCCATAAGCTTGGAGTTCAGTTCTTTCTCATTAAGGTTTGGGAGCCAAACATATTCCTGAGATCTGTTTTTCCTTTCTTATTTTTTCTTAATTTATTTTCCTGTGAAACCCTTCCTTATCACCATATTCTCCATTTGCTGGGGCCTCCCCTGTGATGCCAGATTTTTTCCTCTGCTTTCCACCCACACAATTTTCTCCTCAGTGTCCACAAGGAATCTATAGAACTGCTGTTTTAATTTCCTTTCTTTTTTTTTTTTTTAGTTTTAATTTCTTCTATGCTTTACACATACAGAATAGTTTTGGTATAACCCACTGCAAGGACTATTTTGGTTACTGGTTTTCAAGAGAGACTTAAATACCTGTGGTTACAAAAATCTGAGACTCACTTCATGGGAATTCTGGGCTTATTTTGCTACTTGCAATATTGATGCTCTACAGAATTATGTTGTCTCATTCATTTTGACTGACACTGGCAGACGTGAAGCTCCTATGCAATAATTAAGACTATTTCTATATGCAAGCTAATTTTTCTTGTAGCTTACATTTGGTGTTCAAAAAGAAATATTTTTTTTAAATCTTAATTTCATGCCAAATATTTCATTCTGAAGCAAAATTACTTCTTTCATCCAGATCTGCTGCAGATTTTTCTCTTTATATACAGGGACCAGGTGCTGACTTCCTAGGTAATGACATCCAATAATGTCAACAAATAGGAGCTGCCTACTGGAGAGGAAAAAATAAAAGAAAAAATATTCCAGTGGGAAGGACAAAGACAGACTGGGAGCTTGGAGGAATTGTTGAAAATGCTTCTCTGGAGGGTCTCAAATAGAGGTTGAACAAATGTTTCATTTTAACTTCATTAGAGTTTGTGTTGGGATTAAAGGAGAAATTACCGGCCCCATGCTCATGTTTTTTGCACCTCTAAGATAAACAGATCACAGTGGCAGGAGAAAGAGAAATTAGCTTCTCCCAGGATGTGAGATCAAGGTGAAGCTCCCTTCCTGCCTTAATGCCAAGTCACAGATGCCTCTTTGTTCTGTCACATTGCTACAACATCTCAGGAGGAGATCTGTCATTTTAAAAAAACCCCAAAAAGACAAACAAGCAGCAGTGTTTGCAAACTGAGATGGGCACATTAAAGCATCTTTGGGATGGATTTCTCCCTGTGCTTTTTGTTGACCGTTTGTTTCCTTTAATTGGAGCATGAAAGGACTGAGCATGTCCAATGCAACTTCCCTATGCTAAGTACCACCTGTCAGGGAAATAAAGACACTCCATCAGTCACTTTTCCTTGGAGATTGTAAGTTTTTCAGAGAGACATGCTGGCACACACCCACGCTGCTCCCCCCCACTGCAATCCCTTCCCATCCAGACTGCAGTGTGACTAGGAGCAGGAACAACACACAAAATCCATCCATCTCAATGGTATTTCAAAGACCTAACCCACAAATAAGTGACTTACCCCTGGCACCTTCCCAGTAATTGGACTTGATTTTAGAACACTTTCAGCAGTAATACCTGAATAAAAGGGCAGCAGCTAGAAATAAATCAGGATCGAAGGTATTATTAGGAGGTGTTATTAGAAAGACAAAGGCAGATTAAGTGGAAGGGATGAAAAAAATACCAACCCAGCCACTCCAGCATAAACAAAATAGAGTAAAATTAGAGCTGGCTGTAGGCAGAGCTTTGGATGACTGGGGAGTGCATTTGCAGCCTGCTGAGCACAGGCAATTCTGCCCCCACACTGACGCACAGAAGATTTGGATTAATTTCAGTCCAGACAGGTAGTGCAGCTGCAGTTTGGGGCTGATAACTCAGTGGAAAGGCAAACCAGAGGGTTGATGCAGACCTGAGTATTCTGCACCTGCTGGGTAACAGAGATATAAATGCTGGAAAAAGGGCAGCCAAAATGCATCTCGTAAGCAACACACAGCGTTGGAGCAGTTTCAACACAGCTTCCACAACCAGGGGTGTGATGTGAAGCTGCTGTGAGGACCAAGGCAGCAATCAGTTTTCCCTGTCTTTGTTTTTTCTAAAGAAAAAACCATGAAGAAAACCAAGTCTCCTTAAAATGTGTTTGTTTGACATGCCAGGAGATTTCCTCTGTGAAGAATAGAGAATGGGAATAAATATGGTAATGCAGAAATATGTAGGGGGATAAGACAAAAGAAGCAGGAATTTCTCTGGCTGAGGAGTTTCCTCCACCAAAGAAGTGAGAAGAGTTGTGTTACATATCATTTAAAGAAGATTTCTTCTTTTTTCTTTTTTTTTTTTTTTTTTTTTAAACAAAGAAAGACTTATCTTTAAAGTCTATTGCCACAAAAATAAATTTTGGACAGCATCTTGTACCATATAGGTCAGCTGCTAAAAATATATATCTTAAAGATGAACTTTCCTTTTGGTTTTATACAGTAGCACAACCAATCATAGCAAATGTTAACCACAAATGATTCCCACAAAACCCAGGCAGCTCAATGCTTTGTGAAGAAAAATGAAGAAAGTTCCTCAAGTACACTGGCAACAAAACTTTTTTTAACCTTTCTTACCTCTTTTTCTTAGGATACGGGCATTGTTCCTTGTCTTCCTGGCCTTCCAAATCTGTAGGGAGTACAAAAGGATGAGGGGAGTACAAAAAAGGAGGAGGAGGGACAGCTGACATTGTGACCAGTGCTTCCTACTCCATCACCTGTTTGCTCTCCTTATTCATGTCCCTGTCAGAAATTGTGTTGCAAAGCCCTTCCAAAGAGCTCTTTTATTGAAAGATATAAAAATATTTTTAAAAAGCTGAATTACCAGAGCTCTGAGAGTACCTGCATCTTCAAGGGACATGAGCACATGGAAAACACCTTTAATTACCTCTATGATTTTTTCTGTATGGCATCGTTCAGGTAGATGATATTATAACAAATGAAGTGCCAATTTGAGAACACATACATTCAATTGAAAAATTGATTTTTTAATCTGCATTTCTGATTGTAAAGTTGCTATTCCTTGCATTTTACTTTTATTGCTTTTTGATAAACACCAGCTTCCATGGACTGTTCTCACCAACGACCTGATTTGTTCATCCAATGACTTGCAATGTAATCCGTGGGTTCCCAGTCAGAAGTCAGGAAACCCAGCAGGAACAGGGTCAAAATCATGATTAGGGGAAATAGAGCTGTGGGTGAGGTGTTGCCCTTTAGCCACTGGGCAGGAGTTTTCTGTTGCTTTTGCCTCTCTGGGGTGGGATTTGTCCCCAGCAGTCGGGCTGGCTGTAGCCGTGTGTTTTCAGGGATAGCATCCGTGCAAGGTGATGCTGAGCCAGCTTTCCTTTAACCTGGCATAAACCAGGCCTGTTAGAGAAAGCTCTTGCAGGCTTAAATCAAGAGAAAAGCAGGCAGGATAGAGCTGTAAATGAGCCTGGGTCATAGGCTAGTAGCTGTAAGGAAATTTTTACAGTGCTGCTAAAAATCCATTATACACAGTCATGCAGAGAAGTGGTTGCATTTATATGCAGGTGCAGTCTCTGTCAGGAAAATCTAAATGTGCTCTGTGCAGAAGAACTCACAGAACTGTTGGACATGGGAGAAAAAAACTCTTTCTCACTCAAACTCTTTTAAAAATCTTTTTTATTAATATTGAATTTGTTCTCAAAGCTCCTACCCTCTCTCATAAACAGTAGAGACCAACAGAATAGTAAATAGATTCATTCAAAATTCATATCCAGTGAAATATTTGTATTGGCCTATATATGAACTTATTTATCTAAGTAAAATAAATAGATATTTGTCTGTTTTTCAGGCAAGGGAAAATAGAACAAGAAGATGTTTAGTTAGCTGAGTTCAGGAAGGAGTCATCTATGGTCTTTTTTGAACTATTGGGAAGAAAAGAGCTGCAAATAAGAGATTCTTGTCTTGATTGTTAAGGCAACCCAGCAATAGAGGAGGTAACTGAATATGATAAACTCAACCACATTTAGCAAATTACTTGAAATTGATGTGAAGCTGTGTAATTACGAAATTTAGAGCTAGAATCAGCATATGGACATTGTGTCTTTGAAAGCACAGTCTTGGGCACCAGATTTTTATCCTGAGAGAATTAGGCTTATTCCATTAGTGTTATTGGCATTAAGTAGAGTAGTGGGTTGAAATGCTCACAAACTGCTGTGCAAGTTGAACATTTGAGGTGCCTGCAGTGTTTATGGGGATAAATGAGGAAGGGGAGATGTAACAGTCGTGGTGTGTATATGTAGGTGGCCAGTGAAAAATTATTCTGCTTAACTCTTTGCTTTTAGCAAAGCAGATTCATCTGATTATTCCAATTCTCCAAGTGTAAACCCTTGCTGCCATATGGAATATGTTGTTTTCCTACTGTAATAGTGCAAGAGTGGGACAAAATCAAAAAGGAATGTTGCTACATCAACACCGAAGACATCAATGTTCTCGCCAATGTTCTCAATGTTCAGATGTTAATGATCTGGAATGTATATGGGATTCCAATTGCTAAAACTCTGGTAGTTCAATTATTTGAATTAATTGAAGGGCATTTCAGCAAGTACGATATAACAGTCTATTAAATGAATACACTTCTTTCACACAAAAGCTGTGTTTGTTTTGAGCCTCTCAATTCGAGCACTGCACAATCACACCTGAAATGGTTTTGGGTCATCTCAGCTGAGAACAAATTGACCACGAGAAAGTTTTTGGCCTCATTGGTAGCTGTCAACATTAGAATTTCTGTGACTTGGAGCACCAGTGTTTGGGCTGGGATGAAAGGGTTGAAAAAGCTGTGGATTTTCATCATTCTCTGGAAGGTTTAAACATTATAACCATGTTGTGCTCTTCTGAGACTTTGGCTGCAAAAGAAGAATTGAGGAGTCCTTTTGTTCCATCCCATTCCTGCTGTGCAAGAAAGGGCTCTCTAGCTGTGCTTGGAAATGGCTCTGAAGGGAGCACTGGAAAGTGTCCAGAAGAGCCAGAGGGGAAAGCACAGTTTGTCTGCTGAAGGGCAGCCGTGCACAGGTGCCCAGAGAAGTTTTGTTTGCTGAACTGGTTTGATACGACTAAATCTGTGTTGAGGGAAATAAACATGAACACCACCTGCACTCCACTTCCCACCAAGTGTTATGTGACTGTGTCACCCATCTTTTTGATTTTTGCAAGGTTTACCGATGTCCTTGAACCCCACACTCACCCATCCCTCTTACTCCATCTAAAAGGCATCGTAGCCCTTGGTGCAGCAGAAGCTGGTGGTGTAATCTGTGCATTTCAGAGCAGATAATTCATCAGAAATTTCCATGATACCATGACAGCAGTTTTCTGATCTCATTTAAATTACAGAATTACTTCCTGTTTTGAAAGAAAACTGGAAAGGACGTTGTTCTGGAGGTGGATTGGTCTGGTTCAGCTTGTTAAAGAGACAGCTTTGGGAGTGGGCTGTTCAAAGCCACTTCCAGGCAGCTCCCCTTGACTACAGAATAGTCTGGGCCCAAGTTCTGACTCATGGGAAGATGCTTCTGCCTATCCCACTGGGTCTTGAATTGAAAATACAAATGACCCCAGAGCCTGTCCCAGACCTCAGTTATGGTTGATGTAGTAACAGGTGTGTACCTACACTGTACAGCGGAGAGGTCTGAATTAAGAATTGGACAATGGAGGAAATTTTGGCCAAGCTCTCACAGTTAGTCACAGGATGAGTACATAAGCTGCTAGATTCAACCCAGGAGAAAACAGGATATGAATGACTAGACAAAAATGCTACACCCACTCCCTGTCAAGACTATAAATCTGGCCCTAGAAATTGGAATGAATATCTACCAGTCCAGGCTCAAAATCCACTCAAGCATTCTTCCAGTGGAATGATGAGTGTCTGTTGCTTAATATAATGAATTGAAAACTATTGCTTGTGCTGGTAAGTGGAATATTGAAGGTTGGAATAAGGATTTAGAACTTGTCTAAACCTTCTTAGAAGGTTTGAGTCGATGAAAAAGTTGCTTGGTGTTTATCCAGAAATAAGAACATACAAGAGTTGTTTCCACATTGTATCTACCTTGAGGCAAATTATTCACTGACACAAAATATGGGATCTCTACTGCTGTTTTCACTGTTGCCAGGATATTGTGAAATCCATCAGCTCTTTAATGAAGATAGAAGTACTGCAGAATTCCTTGATTTCGTCCTGGCCCTACCAAACTCATTCTCTGTAGCTCAAACTCACTGTCCAAACCTTAAGACATCACCTTGGCTGACCAAAAAACCCAACAAAAAACAACCAAACAAAAACTCAAACCAAATAAAAGAGGATAAATTAGTTAAATAATTAAAGTTCAGTGTTGTTTTATCTTCTCCCTAACTGAAATGGGTTCAAGTCCAGCTCTTGGAGGATTTTCAGTGTTTTAAACCTTTTTCACGTTGGTGACCTAAGGGAATGTAGTACACCATGTTTACCCCAAAGCAAAAGATAGCACTTTTTAGGGCCAATCTTTAAAATCTTCTGTGGAATCCTTGCATGATAATTGAAAAGAGACCAGAGAGAGGATCAATGTCTTTCTAACTAGGGCTGATAGATGGCTCCAGGTGCCATTACATCACTGGGACATGAAGGCAGGAAGCAGCTGAAGAAGTGATGTTGTTTCGGGTTGTGTTGTCACAACACCACAGGCAAGAGCTGGTCACTGATGTGAGGCTGCTTATGCCAACCCCGTATTGCTGTCTTGGGAAATAACATGACAGAATAATGTAACACAGCCATTTTACAACCAGCAAGGTGGAAACAATGCAGTGCCAAGGGCTGAGGGGAGATAGGAGCTAAAGTGTTTCAGATTATCCTATAGAGAGCAAGTGTGTTTGATATACTATTCACGCTGTCTCATATGAAAGTTTAATATCTTGGGGGTGCCAGCTCTGCACAGATCTGTGACTATAATCAAGCCACAAGCAATGGCTGTGTGAAAGATCTTGGAAAAGTTTCTTGGCATCTCCAATGGATGTGTTGCAAAGCTATGACCCATTTTTCAATCATGGTTTGTATTTGATAACCATGAAGCCCTACAGAGCAGAGAGGGAAAAGAAATGAGGTTGCCTGAGCTGAAAGAAATGGCCGTGTGAACCAAACCATTGTGAGGTTTTATATTTTGATTGCTTCTCTCTGGAAAACTCTGCCAAGTCTAAAAGAATTTCCATAATAGCATGCACTGCTGATATAAAACAGATAGAAAATGCAGCATTTCTTTTCACCTTTTCAACTTGCAACTTCTTTCAACTTCTACAATACATCAAATTCCTTTCAGGATATAATTATAACCTGTTTATCAGTGACAAAATGTGCCCATTTGGGGTTCTTCCTATCAGCATCCAAAGCAAAGGTAAGTTTTCTAATGAATCATTCAGTACAAACACTTTGAAACTACCCATTATCTAACAGATTTTACCTGCAACAGACCTGAGTATATTATCAAATGGGTGGTTTTTTTCCTTTTTTTTTTTTTTTTCATTCTAAATGGATTTTAGTGGGATTTCTTGACTCTTGTTGGCAGGAATGGAGATATTTACCATCTGTTAGATGTACATTGGTCATGGTAAACAATTCAGACAATTCCCCAAGCAATGCACATGGGGAGGCAACCAGTGCTGACTCCTGGCTCTTCCTGCAGCTCAGGTGAAGGCAGAGGACAATACAGTCAGATGAATTGTTGGCACTGAACTCAGGAACAAAACATCTCTGCAGGGTGGATCCAGCTGAAATGATGTTATGAAAGTGTTAATGATCAGATCAGATCAGAAGATATTTGGGTTTGGCTTAACCAGCTTTATTCTGTTTGTTTTGATATGCGTGGTGCTCAGCATATCTTTCTGGGGAGGTACAGGACAGAGTGAAAATGAAAGGAGATTGCTGCATGGAAATGAGCTTCAGAAGCTGTAAGACCACGTCAGAGCAGCTGTGTTTAAAATGCGTTGCTTAGGGAGAGTTGTAAGAAAATACATTAACTCTTTGAAGTGTTTAGCTGAACAACCTGCTCCTTGCTGCAGTCTTCCAGCTGTTGACTTTGTCCATGAAGGGAGGCTGTGTTTTGGTTGGGCTCTCAGCAACCAATTTCCAGACAAACCCATCACAGTTGGTGGACCTGAGTCGGGATTTACTCGTAGAGGTGCCCACGCTGTTAAGAGCTGTATTTGCAAGTGCAGGTGGGGAATTTAGAAGGTTGCTGCTGGGAGGAGTGAATGTCTCCCAGTGATGTCCCTGCTCCAGAAACAACGACTGCTGCCTGTGCCTTTTGTGTAGCAGAGTCTCAGATTAAACCTCTGCCACTCATGGCATATTTGCTTTGTGTTTTGCAGAACTTTCCATCTGGAGTCACACAGTACGTTTGTTTCCCATAGCATGAAAGCACGGCATCTTACTGCTTTTCCCTGGAGCAGAGCATCGCATTCATTTTTAATTGTTGACCACTCTATCAGAAATCCTATTTCCCAGAGTTTAATTGTTTTGCATGATGTTTAATTCATGGCTTCCCTACAGAAATCAGCTGTTAACCTTTTTGGTTTGTTTTTGTTTTTTTTTTTGAAAAATGTATTATTTAGTATTTATTTATTATTTAGCAACAACATTTTTAATTGTACAGAATGATATAATTTATTTATATTTTCACTATAAAATTCCATGTCTCAGTGGTCCTTCTACCTTACCCTCTTTTTTTCTGATTTACAATTATGAAGAACAATAAATGTTAAAGAAATGTTACTGTAAAGGTTTCAAGAACCAGTTTTTTACACAGGATGTTCTTATACAGGGCAACACTGAAGACACATTTGAATCCTCCTGGAAGTGCTAAGCCAATGCTTAAGAGCTTTTGGAAATCAGGGCATGGGTGAATATAGTTTTCTTTCTTTCTGAATATGTTTTCTTCCATATTCTTACAAGTGAGCTACCCTACAGAAAAGTTCAGTGGCAAAATTGAAGCCAAGGTTTCAGAGGATTTGTAGAAACAAGAATTCAGAGTTTCTGCCAGAGACCTGATGCGACTGGTGACATTCATCCAGCCAGGGGACTGTGCCATGCAGAATGTGTCTAGCTGAGTTTCACACACAGAAAAGTGCCTTTGGAAAGGTTCCAGGACAATAATTATTGGATACCAGGGAGCTGCAAATAAGTGCTAAGAAATGAGGAAGCACAGCACCAGCACAGATCACATCCCCCCTTCTGGCTGCCTGGAAAGCCCTTTCCTTTGGCTGCCATGCCAAAATCTCGGTCTTTTCTTTCTGGCCCTCAACAAATGCAGAGCAAGATGAAAGGATTGGGTGCTGGGGGATATTTTGTAGTGTGCCCAAGTCATAAAGCTCCTTCCAAACCCAGAGACCAGGCAGAGGCTGCAGGAGTCCCACTTTCAGCAGAACAAAGCTGTCCCATGATGTACAGCCCGAATTCAGCTGCCCCCACAGGGTCCAGCCACTCAGGCTGAGATCCAGGGATGGATTTCAGCACAGGGCTGTGTTTGGAAGGTTCATAACAGCAGCATCTTCCTTACCTTCTGTGTTCAGACTTTTACATACATAGAAATATCCATATTTTTGATTGATAGGGCTGAGAGGCCAGCGTTTATTTTCCTTCTTTCCAAGGCAAGTGGTGGACCCAAGAAAACAAGCCAGGATGGATGTTTCTTTGTAACCACTGGATTTCCCCTGTGGCTGATCCTCTACCATTCCATCTCTTTGATTTACAAATTATCCCCTCTGTTATCCTCAGCCACACAGAGAGACGTCACTGTTTCCCTGCTCTGAACTGGTGCTGTCAGTGCATCATCAGGGTAGGAAGTGCTACATCTGGGCAAAAATCAGTTTACAGTGGAAGAATCACAAAGCTTTTAATGATGAGACTAGAAAGCAGTGTAAAGCTTTTTGCTGGGTGTGTTTGGTTTAAAAACAAAATTTCCATCAAATCCTGAGGGAGCAGAGCAGCACTTCCTTTCCTAATTTTTAATATAAACCTTGGCAGTGATGAAGACTGAAAGGATAAAGCAATTACAGGAAAACTCCAATTCAGTAGGAAACAGGAATGAAAACAACTACAGCAAAACCCCTGGTCATTTCTAAGAGATAGGATATCTGATACAGCTGCTGCTCTTTCAAGAACTACTTAAAAGCATTTGTGACTATTTTTCTCTGGAAAATACTTCAATCAGCATATATATTTTTAAAAAAAGCCTTTCTTCTCTCCTTCACTTTCTTCCTTCTACCGCAATGTAAATTCTACTGCAAAGGAAGAAGAAAAGAATCTGGATAGCACGAATGACTCTCACTTCAAGCAAATATTGCCATAAGTAATTATGCTTCTCTCTGTTCTTGTTTCAGACATACTGATGTTACGAATGAATTAACCAAGGAACAAAATGCTTCACTGCCAACTGAGAGCTAATCCTTGAAGTTTAGTGCTATTACTCTTAATGTATTTCAGTTGGATCCTCAAACCACGACTGAAGAGGAACTGATACCAGTGAAGGAGACGCATTTCTTGTCAAGAAAGAGTCTCACGATTCCTTTGCTCCAAGGAAATTTGAATAAAGGAACACTCATTTGGAAACATGTCTATTCTACTTGGACAGAGTTAAGAAATGGGCTGAGGAAAGCAAACAGAGCTAGAAAACATTGCAAAGAAAAACTACAATTTTTTAACTAAAAGTCCAGGTTTTTAAATTTTTCCGTGGGACTTTTTGACCACCCATCCTTATTGGGACATTACTTCTGCACTTTACTCCTGAAACTCTTGCTGGACAAGGAGTTTGTAGTGCTTGAATTGTCTGGACCTGCGTGTGATTTCCAGTGGCTCTCTTGGTGATTACTGAGGTGTTTGTGCCTTGGGGCTGAAGCACCCGCATGAATCTGACCCTCTTCTAGGCTAGAGCCCAGTAGGGTGCTGGCCCTGCCATAATTTTGGGTATGACATGGATCCCAAATCCCTGGGTCTGTGCCACTTCACAGGGGCTCTTGGGTTGTGCTTATGGTCCCTGTGGAGTTCTGTGGATAACAGTTGTTTTGCTTTAAAAATGAGGTTGGGAACCGTTTCACGTACGAAGGAGCTGCAGAACAGATCAGGATCCTCTAACAATAATTTGTGGTCAAAGGAAGGGCTGATGTTTGCTGCATGAGCTGTCTGTGGTCCCTGTTCTTGCCTGCTGTTATTGCAGGTAGCTACATGTCAGGATGTACCTTCAACACCCCCAGCCTGCCTGAGCTGTGCTTATACACTTATTAAATGATGGTGTGCATTTGTACTCAGACTATTATAAATCCATTACTTCCCCAAGGCCAGAGGAAATGGTTTTAAAATGCGAGTTTTTTCTACAGGGAATTGAGAGATAAAAATACTTAAGCTCTGTGCTTGGCTAGTGCAGATCAATGTAGCACAATAACTGGGAAGACAAACCAAGCTTAAAATATTACAAATGTGATTGCATGAAAGCTTAACTTGACATTGAGTAATTATCTCTACAAAAGTCTCCTGAACCACCCTAAGAAAAGCCAAAACCAAAAGCAAAACCAAGCAAAGAGCCTGGCAGTAAATCATAAAAGAGAAATAACAGTGTATGTTCTTGGAACCAAAGTCTGAGTAATATAATTACACAGTAGTGAGTGAAACTTCAGATTTGTCCTTCACTTTTTTCAATACAATGGAGAAGTGTAGATGAAAAGTCTTGGGATGGGAGATATCAAGAGGTTTTGAAAATTATTTTTCCACCAGAAGCTTCATAAAGATTTTTTTCCTTCATCTGCAACTTTGTTTCTCCGCTGAAAGTTTCACAAAGACTTTTTTCTTATTCGTTAACTTTGTTTCTCTGTCAGGAGGAACTAATTGTTTGGAACAATTAGTTCCAAACCTGACAATTGCTATTTGTGACAGGAACAATGAAGAAAAGGAGAACAAGTCAACCTTTCAAACAAGACTCGAAACCAGTAATTAATGTTCCTACCAAGTTCAGAAGCTGGTGCTAGGTTGAACTAAGGCACAATCATCATCCAGTGAGCAATAAGGTTTACCTGCATTTTCAGGACAATGAGATAATGTTTCATCCCACAACAATCATGATGTGCCAGTTAGTGAATCTTCCCCCTTTTTTTTGTGAATTTATATTAAGCAGAAAATAAATACTAATGAAATGCTCCATTTTCTGAAGCACTGAGCCACTTATAGGAATAATTTTTTTGGGGGAGGAGTAGGAAGTATGTTTGTGTCTCAGACTTCTGTGATTTTTTCACTTGAACAGATGGAAGCTCAGCCACTCGTGATTGAATCACTAAAATGAAAGGACATCACTGGAATGGTGGTCACTCATTTGCTCAATTCCATGTGAGGAAAATTATCAGTGGATAGTGATGGCTGTGAGTTTCCTCAAAAGAACAAAAAGAAGCCTTTCCCAATAACTCCAGTTGTATCCCCACATTGTATGTGTTCGCAGCCAGGGAGCTTTGATTCTCCTTTTCCACCTGGGATACATTCCTGAGCTGTCTGGTATCCAGAAAAATGCAAATCCCTTGGGATCTAAATTGTGCCCAGGTTTATGCATGAAGAAATTCTTTTTCTAAATATTGCAAGTACCTAACCCAGAACTCTACAGCAGGAAGAGCCAAACAGAGATTACTCTAAATAATTCTAACATGTGGGACCATCAGCAATGGGACCCTGAACACTCTTGTCTTCTCAGCATGGAAAGTATGTTCCTGGTTTTGGAATGCATCAGTAGCAGCATAAATCCATTTGGGATATACAGGTGTGGGATTCAGGTCCCTGTCTTAGAGTAAAGTGAAACTCAGAGTCTGAAAGTGTCCAGTTCTCTTTGCTATAAACCAATATCAGCTATTTCAGGTACTGTCTGAGAAAGTGGCTAACACTTCCACTGTCTCTGGGTGTTGAAGAATGCAACTACTTTGCAAAGCACAAAAATGTAGTTAAAAAAAATTAAAAATCTGCCAAACCTATGAAATACTATTCACTCAGATCTTCAATCAGCTTCTCAGTGCTCCATTTCTAATTATTTGCCATCTGGTGCAGCCTCTTCTCTTCCAAAGCAACGTGGAATATCCTTCTGGAGCAGGCACACGCAGCAGGGCTGCCTGAACCTTAACTGCTTCTGACTGGTGATCCTGGGGAGCCTGATTGTTTGAGGCAAATCTCCTCCCCAGGGACAGCAGGATTTATTCCCTGCATCTGGGCTGCAAGGAGTTTTTTTTTTATTGGGGGAAAAAAATGCTTCCGTGTCATTTATAATGGAATTCATTGCAATAAACAGCCATCTTCTGGCTTATTATGACCGTGGCTTATCAAATAATAAAGCCCTGTCACTCTGAAGTGCTGGGAGTGGGACCAATGCAGCCAGTGTTGATTTGGGTGTGCACTTTGTCGTTCCATGGAATGTGCAGTGGTGTGGAGCGTGTGGGAGTCACAGGGGAGCTGCAGGAAGAAGGGGATGTGATTCCTCGGGTTCTGGTGCTTTGTACACCCATCCCACTTTAGTGTTACCTAATGTTCATTACGGACGATCACAAAGCCATATGGCCGAGCAAATGCAGCACATATCTCGGCGTGTTGGCAGAATGAGTCCTTGTAAATTCTGTCTCCTTTTCCACCCTCTGCCTGGGAGAGAGGAGAGTGAGGAGGCTGGTTTTACTGTGCTGAAGAGATGACAGACTTGATAACTTTAGTATGGAGCATTTCCAGAGCTTAACAATGAATGGCACAAGCTTTCTGAGGGGAGAAAAAAATAGGCACAGATTTTCAAATGCATCAGCAGGTTGCAAAAAAATGTGCTGATTAGCCATTTTTATATTTGACTTGGGATGGTTGGGAAATGGGAGATCTCAATTTAATTTCTATCCCTGCAACATTTTCCCTGTGTAACCTTATTGTACCTTTTCATTTCTCTGTGCTTGGATTCTCCCACTTTGTCCCTAGGACAGGAAGTGGGTCTTGGCACACATGTATTTATATGACACATGCTGGTTTTGGTTGGGATGGAGTGGATTTTGTTCACAGTAGCTGGTGTGGGGCTGTGTTTTGGATTCGTGCTGGAAGCAGTGCTGATAATTCAGGGATGTTTTCATGACTGTCAGGCAGGGCTTACAAAGAGCCAAGACCTTTCCTGTTCCTCACCCCATGGTTCAGGAGGCTGGGGGTGCATGGGAAGCTGGGAGGGGACACAGCCAGGACAGCTGACCCCAACTGACCCAAGGAATATCCACGTGGTGTCATGCTCAGCATAGAAAGCTGGGTGTAAAAAAGCAGAAAAGAGAGAACATTCAGAGTGATGGTTTTAGTCTCCCCATGTTACAGTGCCATGTGATGGAGCCCAGCTTTCCTGGGAATGCTGAACTGCCTGCCCAAGGGAAGGGGTGAATAGATTCTTTGTTTTGCCTTGCATATGTGCACAGCTTTTGCTTTACCTATTTAACTTCAGAAAATTCAGGTATTGTTTCAAGGTGGATGCTTTCTCAGACACTCAGAGTTAATGACAACGGCTTATCTAATGACTTGGAGGGGACTGGGACCATCCAGTGGTGCTGGAGTTGTCTGGCCTTGCTGCTGGCTTCCTCCCTTGGCAGGGTTTCTCCAGCAGCACCCCTGTCATCACTCTCTGTTACCCATGGCAAGGCACAGCCTGCAACCCATGGGGCAGCATTTCTTTCTGTGCTCAAAAGTGATGGAGTGCCCATAAATATTTTTCTATTATATTTTTGAAAATTCGGCTTTCAGATACACTGGTAAATTTGAGGAATTATTTTCCTCGAGGCTTTTTTTTTTTTTTCCCCTGCTGTTATTCTCAACATATTAAATGAATCAGCTCTAATTTATGATGATTCTTGATCTGCTGAAACCACTGTGCTCATCTCTGTTGTCAGGTCCAGGGCTTGTGTTCTTTCCACAGACTCCAAGTGCCTGCAGGAATGCACCTCTTACACCATTGCACATCCTCAATAGCAGAACAGATGAGTAAATTTGAGCAAACCTCCTTTTCGAAACAGACCCCACGGAAAGGAATAAAAATGTCACCATCAGCAGGAGTAAACTACTCTCACTAATAACAGCAACGGAGTCTTAAAGTAAAGGTTGGCTGTGTCTATGTAGAGAAAATACTTAGTGTCTGTGTGATATACAAGGCAGCTTATCTCTTTGAGAGCAGGAGACTATAAAAATACAATTGCCAGAACGAAAGAAAATTGAAGCTGATTGCCATAGCAACAAAAGAATTACATTGATGAAACAGAAGCACATAAAATCCTTGTATGCTACATTAAAGACAAAGCAATCAAAAGTAAACAAGAGAGGATTGAAATTTGCTTGGCTAAAGCTGGAAATGACTAATGTTACCAGGTGATAGAGGCAGAAATGAGCCCACAAGAGAGGAAAGGTTATCCCTGAGGGGCTGAGGATTTAGTCCCCATTTCCTTCAAGAGCAGGACAACAGGGACCTGGGAATGCAGCTATGGGCACTTCCCAGGCTTTGAAGGTAATTTGTGGAAGCAAATTCCCCATCAGACGGTCAGTAAGAGCAGTTTTCATCTGTGCCTTTTGCATTGATCTCCATGACTTTCTTCCCAACACTGTTTTGTTTCTCTCTCCAGATGAGATTCTCCTGTGGAGCTGGGTGAAACAAGCTGCTCTCGGAAAAAGGAAGTTTTCTGCATCATCTGCATCTATTGAAACATCTTGTATCTTACTTACACAGTCACTGACTCGTCCCTGAAAATACATTTTTGTCCTTTTGGGTCTGCATGGCACAATGACACTGCAGACACTGCAGCAGAGCCAGCAGCTTTCCAGAGCTCACTGGAGAAACCACAATTTCAACCCCCCAACATAAATCTGACAATTTTCTGATGTGAGGGGTGAGGGGTGTTGAGGACCCAGACCTCTGCACCTCCCACAGCATCTAAACTGTCGTGGCAGATGCAGGGCTGTGCCATAATCCCTTGTGAGGCTCCATGCTCCTGTTTGGGGATGGATTATTGCAAACCTGAGGGCTGCCCTCGTCTCCTGAATCACTCCCACAAGCAGCTGGTTGGATGAACTTACCTGGAACATAAGCAGGATAAATATCAGTGGTGTTACCCCAGAAAATGAGGATGCTCCCATGTGCATCCCTGTCCACACAAGAACAGGCATCCTCATTCTTTGAAGAGGGTGCCAGTGTTATCCAAGGTGAAACCATTTGGAGGAAGTATCTATTTGTCATGGTTTGGTCTGGAAGTGTAGAAAAATTAGGAGGTATTAAATAAAAGATTTTTCCTTAATGCAGCTATAATTAAAATATTAGTACTCCTTATCATAACAAAGCCTTGAAGTCAGTCCAAACGCTGTACTTGAGCACAATGAAAGCATTCCAAGTGGTGGACTGACACGTCCTTAAGATACAGCAACATTTAATCTGCTAGATTTTTGTCTGCAATAATGACCAAACCTTTCAAAGTTACCACAAAAATTCTTAAGACTAGAATAAAGTTGACTGTTTCTCTAATTACACTCATCTTCCTTTCAAAGGAAGTGACAAAATGAGTTAAAGAAGATTAACTAAGACTTAAATGCACAGAAATGTCTCAAGGCATATTTAAGTAAGACTTAAATTAGTCTTTCATGTGGACATGGGAGATTCCATTAACAATAATGAAATAGGGAAAGCCAGATCTGAAAGCTTTTGCCCTGAGCTCTGCTTGGAGGCTGTTTCCTAAGTCCTACCCATCTCCCAGATCTTAGTCCAATCTGGATTATTTTTCTTTAATATTTCTGTCATCCTTTTTTTTTTAAGTTATATTTTTTGATTTTTGCTGTACTTTAACAAAACTCTTTGCCTTAGCCCTATTTGGGGCTACATGTTTCCATACAGGACAACCTATCTGTGCAGATCCTGACTCTCTGGTTCTCCCTAAAAACCTGGTGTTTAATAGATAACTGCATTGTGCAGCATCAGCAGCTCCTGCACAGAGGTGGCTCTGAGTTGTGAGGAGGAAAACAGAGAACATTTCTCCTGGCTTGCACTGAAGTAGAGGTTTGCAGCATCCTGCCATGCGCAGATGGGCATGAGAGTCATCCTGGTCACCATGGTAATAAGATAATCAAAACCAACCCCTGAATTTTTAACTCTGCGTGATGAATGGCAGAGACAGAAAGTGTCAGGGCACCGGCAGAAAGGGTGGCATGGGAAGAGGTGTGTGAAGGAGGGTGTAGCTGCATCTGCAGAGCACAGGCAGCCTCACAGGTGCTGCTTTCCCCCAAGCAGACAAAAAATTAATCATTTCAGTAAGAGATTTCTATCACAGCAGGAGGATAATGTTAGGAGTTTCCACCAGCCCAACATGAGATTGCTCCTATGCCTGGCAAATGTGTGAACTTGTTTCCCTGGTGGGTCTCTCTGCCTTTCCCAGGGTGGTCTCCAGGCTTCTGTCATTGCTATCTTCACCTCTCCAGTCCCTGTTCTCCCAATGTTTCTCTTAAATCTGCCTTGCTCCAGTGTTAGCCCATCAATTCCAGTCGTTCCTGGTGTGAGTATTGGGAGAGGACTGCTCTTGAAAGGACAATGCTGTTGTAATGTTTTTTATATCTGTTCTTCAGGTCAAAAATCTCAGTTTATTCAGTCTTTCCTTAGGGTCATGTTGTGTAGACATTTCATTGCTCTTGTCATTCTCATTTATTTTCCTTTACTCACAAGAAATGTATCCTTCTTTCCAGGTTTACTCTTGCAATAAAAGGACTCCTCTGGCATTTTTCCTCTGTACATTATATCTTCTGACTCTCATTGATTTTTTTTATTTTTTTATCTCCACCAGACCATGAGGGCAGGGGGAGAGTGAACTTCTATTCAGTTTTGTTGGGGTTGCAAATTGGACCCATCCATTTCTCCAAGCAGGAAAACAAGCAAAATGGCAATAGTATGGGGAGCACACAACCAAAACTATGCAACAAGGAAATCTGTAAACCTACTTTCTCTCTGTGGGTGGCTAAATGGCTGTTTGAAGACACTTAGCATCACACATGAAACTGAAGGAACAAAATAATAAAAGAAATGAAACTGAAGGAACAAAACAATAAAAGAAATAAAACTGCATCTTCCTGTTAAAGAAGCCCTTTGTTTTATCAAAAATTACTGGTTTGGTGATTTAGGATGGCAGGGCTGGAACTCTTTGTGAGGGGGAAACGAGCTTCGTTTGGGCTTGTAATTGCATCAACGTGCACTCGTGAATACACTCGTGAGGCAGCGCTGCGTGTCCACGGAATTGCTGCTCCCCTTGGCTGGAGTCCAAATGTACTTTGGGCACTGTGGAGAAGGAGACAAATGGGTGCCATTTTCATGGCTAATGATCACAGGCATTAGCAGGCACAGCAGCAGGGCCGGGGAAGGGAAGATGATGGAGAACTTGCTCAGGAAATTGAGTCTGCTGCCCTCTTCGCACACAGCGAGCAGAGCAGGGCGTTTGTCCACGCTGCTTCTGCTGGGAGCCAGAGTTCTTTTCATCGTGGGCATCCCTAAATGCAAGGAACAGATGTACTGCAGGTGTCTGGGAAGGCCTGGGGGACTCCTAGGGGTTGCTGTGTTTTTAATAACGTGGGTAGGGGTAATGTCAGGACGCAGCAGTAGGGAGGGATCATTTACACTGCTAAACTCCTGCCTGCCCTAATTGCTCTCTCCTACTAAATCCCAGACCAGTTAGTTGAAAACTAATTTAGCTATTGCTGCAGGAAACTGCTGTGACAGCAGTGTCTACAGACCTGCCTGCCCCTTATCTTGCAACACCTAGAGCCAGGACACCCTCCCACTTGGTGACTTCCAGGTCCCACAAGAGCAGCTGAGATGTGCATTTCAGGCAGCTCACTGATGAGTCTGTCATGAAATACCCCCAGGACAAATGTCACAAACTGCCTTGCAGCTGGGGAAGAGGAAGAAATCAGAGTTGCTTTTTTTCGTTGATGTCCTGCCCCACTATGAAGGGATTGAGGCTTGGATACTCTGCTTTGCTTTTTAATGCCCTGTACTGAACCCTGGGAGAGTTAGTGCAGTGCATGAGGGACAAGGACCTGTTTTTCCTAGCTGGAATACACGTTTCTTTGGGGCTTTAAGCTGATTTTTACTCAGACAGGATGAAAAAAACAAACTGGATGAAAGCTTCCTCATAGTGCAGTTGCCATGTGTAATCTAGTGAAAAATAAAGTACCTGTAGAGTTGTCCAGCTTCCAGGACACAGCCACATTCTGCTTTTAAGCCTGGCACGGTCCAGTGCTCCTCTGCAGCTTTGGGACAGCTGGCCTTGCCTCCCTGGGGCTGCCCTTGCAGTGAACCCCTGCCCCGAGGGAAGAGCCTGGATCCAAAGCAGTTTATATTCAAAGAGCAGCATGGTTCAAGCTCAGGTCTGCAACTACAGGGGTTGTAGTCACTGATTTTAGAGCTCTCTGGGTTGACACATCCTTCATCCAGATGGGGCACCAGACCATGCTTTCCAGTTCAAACCTACCCACACCAGCTCCATTCAGTTTGGCTCTCACATTCAAGAGGGCTTTGCTATTTATTCTGGAACTAAGCTAAACCTCCAGATTTTTCATCAAGCAGAATCAGCCTCCAGTCAACTCAATATACCCCATCCTACACCTGTGGGTTTTTAATTCATCCTCCTCTCCAGCGTCTCAGGAATTCCCTTTTGGAGTCTGAAATAGAAATCAAATCTCCACACGATATTGGCAGCATGCCATTTAAAAAAAAAAAAAAAAAAAAACCACACTGAAGGGTTAAGAGGAAGGAACCTGGAAGGATGCTGTGTTTGGATTGGAAATAAAAGTAATGTGCCTGTTTGTTGACAGTCCTCTGTGCCTATCAGCACTGTTGCAAAAGCTGGCAGTACAGATTGTTTAAATTCAAACACTGTAGATCAAGTTTTACACTTGCACACAAGGTGTAAAGGCAATGAGCCGACCAACCTAAAATTAATCTGTGTGGGAATGTGAGATATTGTAGGTGTGCTGGGTAATGGATTCCAGCTCTTCAGTGCAGCAGACTGGAAAAGGCAGGGGATGCCCTCAATTCCTTTCTAACCTCTTGCATCTTAGCTCCCTTATCATGTTTCAGAGAAGTGACAATTTTGTTTTTCATGAATTAAGGGGACAAGCACACCTTCTGTGGTGCTCCTACCTTACCAGTGATCTTGGGATTGTGGAGGGGATTTGGAAAACAGAGGGAGCTAAGCTGACAGAGGAGCCAATTAGGGAGACAAGATGAATGATGGGGCCCTGGGAGACTTCTGCTGCCTCAGCAAACCCTGGGATTTCTAAACGATTCTTAAATCCCCAAACTTTCTAAATGGGTCCCTTAAAGGCACACTGCAGTGTTGTGGCAGGGTTGAGCTGAAGGGCTGGTATGCAGAGGCTCTAATGATTGAGGTACATTTTATTTTTAATCCCTACATGTACCCAAAAAAACAGTGGCAGCCACCTTCACCTCCTCATTGCCTCTGCTCTTCTCCCCTTCCCATTGCTCCAGGGCAGCTGCCATCGGTTCCAACTCTCCAGCTCAGCACCACAACAACCACCACTGCTGCTTTTTGCTGGTGAGATATTCCAGGAGCCTCGTCAGTACCCTCAGCTTGCCATATCCTCCCCCAGCCCTGCAGGGACCCCACAGCCCCTGGCCTCTGCTCCTGTGGGGATCCATGGCAGATGTGGAGCTCTGTGACACACAGATGCACCCACACACCCAAGGGACCAGCCTTGTCTGCACACACTGCTCCTTGGTGCACAAAAACCCTCAAGTTCCTTTGTCCTATATTTAGATTTTAGTCCCTAAAGCGATGCAGGAACCTCAATGGGGCCTTGTGTGAAGCTTCCTTCTGTTCAGGGAGAAAACCTCCCTGAGTTTTACATGTTTGGCATTGTTGTGCTCAGGCCGTATGGCACCAAGGTTATGGATTAGCCTTGGAGAAGCCGAGGGGACGATTCCCTCAGCCTGGGGGAGAGAGGAAGGGTGTACAAACCCCTGATCTCACAGGGAAGGAGGAGGCTGCACCGCCTGCAGACGGCTCTTGTTCTCTGGGCACGGCCTGCAGTCAGGCCCTCCGGGACAGAGAATTCACACTGCAGGATGCAAATTGTCACAACCATGACACGAACTTGGTGTGCCATTAAGCACAGTTCAAAGGAGAAAAGCAGGGCTGATACAGCTTTCAGTGAGGCCCTCTCTGCTTCATGGCATTACCCAGGCTGGATGGATACCCTCAGACAGGCCAAAGGATTTGTGTGCGACCACGGACAGCCAAGAGCAGCTGGAAGCTGATGAAGACAATATCCAAGGTGTGTTTTTCTGCCTAGAACTGTTGCAGCTGCATTTATTTGTCAGTGTTCCAGCACAGAGAGTGAGCCCTAGGTTTCAATGCCCTGACACGGAGGCGTGGGCTCCATCAGGGCCCAGCACGGCCATTCCCAGTTTAGTCCTCGCTCCCTCCTCTCTGCCTCCCATTCTCACGGGAGATTTGACAGGCAATTTATTAACTCCACAAGCCTTCACACAGTCAAGACTAAATTTAGAATTATTATTCATGGAGATGAAAGCTAACATAGTGTCTCCATTACCTCTTGAAATAAGGGGTCCATTAAGGACCAGTGAGGTAACTGCTTCCACAAGGTGCCATCTGCTCGTAGGCACATGTAATCCTTCAGCTCCAATTATCCTCAGATATCTCATTTGTTTCTCGAAACCATGAGTTGGTTCAAATATGAGACTATTCATTTTTTTCACCAACTCCACTAACTCTTTGGATCATATTCTTTCTGGAAAACGCAATTTCTTTATTTAGTGCGTCTGTCTTCTGAGGCTTGAAATTCTCCCTGAGAGACCCCGGGCCTGGATCTTGGCTGGTGGAAAACTAGGCTAAATCTAGCTCTTAATGTCTAAAAAGCATGAGTTATTGCTAAACTGAATAATAGCCACAGTATTTATTTATGGAGTTACTATGTCACTGCTACCTTTTCCTAACTTATTACTTTGTAAAGCTCTTTGGGATATCCAGAATTTGAAAGGTGATATATTAAACTGGATTCTATTATATTTCCTGTTGCTATCAGCAACTTCCCTTTTTAGCCTGGTTTAAGGTATATTTCGTGAAATGCATTCCTATTCCTGTGCTCCAGGCTCCCAGATATCCATTTTAGGTAGTAAAGAGCAAATACTAGGAGATGCTACAACCAACATTCTTTCAGAGCACCAGTCTTTAATCCTGTCAGAAGGACTAAGAAAGGAGTTTGAAATGAGAGATAGGAGCAATGCATTCCTCATTTGTCATTTCATTGCTTGGGTAAAATAGTATTAAACTCAGTAAAATAACATTAAACTCTGCAAAATAATCAATCTTCTTACCCCGAAGAAAGATTTTATTTTTTTCATTTCTCAGAAGACATTCCTCTACCACCAGCCACAAATTCTGATACTGTCTTCTCCCCCAAAATTCTCCAAACAAGGTTCTTCCTTTTTGATTCCAACATAATAGTGTGGAATCATAATTCTTAAACAGCCCATCAAAAATGGTAACAACTATTGACAGGGCAGTGTGACAAACTAACAGCTGAAATTTACTGTGCTTAGAAATTGGTGGATTTTTTTGGCCAAAGGGAGGAAGTGTCTGCCGATGGCAATGACACCGAAATGATGAAATATTAGAAATCTGCCTTAATCATGAGATCCTTGTTGAGAGAACACTGAACAGAAATTTCTGAGCACACACATTGTGGTGTGGAGTTACAGACTCTTAGGACAATTAACATTTCCCCAGGAGTAAAGATGTCCTTGCTAGAAGCTGAGAGATCAACCTTCCCTCCCTTTGTCATTTTTGGCAAACGAGCATTTAATTTCGTACGGATTTCTTTTGTTCCCTTTGTTCTAGGAGATTATCTTCTTAACAGTCTAGGCACTTAGATCAAAGTGTCTGATTTCAGAGGGATTTTATAGTTGTTGTTACTGTTTTGTGTTTGCTTTTCAAATCATTCCTGATGTGTCTTGCAGCAAGAGAAAAGAAATTCTCTACGGGTGGATAAGCTGAACCTAAACTTCCAATCCCACAAGGAAGATGCTGCAATCAGGCACATCCCATCAGTTTCAACACAGCGATGAATCCAGCTGAGTTTACTTGTAATAATGTCTAAGAAAACAGATGAGCAGTTGAATCCAGACTTTCTAAATAATAAGTTTCCACTGGGAGGCTGCATGATTCTTTTTGCAGATGGACATCCCTGTAGACTTTCAGCACACTTGACTATTATTAGAATGAGGAAAATGGGAAGAGAATATTTTAATATTTGAGATTTGCCTTTCCCTTACTACACTGATCCCAGAATTATAGCTCGAGGACTTTTTTTTTTTTTAAATGAAGATTCTAATGCTTATGGACACTTTTAATTAAAAAATACACATTCTCCATACTCTCTTCTTTGCAGCTTTCATTCTTCTTAAGTTGCTGGGATTCAAAAGGAACACTGGGGCTAGAGCAGAACAAGGAAGTGGGTGGATGGGGGTGCTCCTATTAAGTGAGAAACATTAAAAATCAAAGGCTGCTGAGACACAGATTTATCCTGCTCAATCCCGGACCTAAAGCCCATGCTCTGACAGTAGGCATTTGGGCTGCTACCTTCAAAAAGGTATTAAGATCAAAGATGAATGAGCTGTTTCCAATTAGACATACTTAGTACTGAGGATTGCTGATTCTGGTGGATTCTGAATGTTCTGCCACCTCTGCCCATGCACACACACGTGTAGTCCCACACAGAGTGAACTCCAGAGGGTTTTTGCCATGGTCATTGGTTAGTCTGAAACTTCGGTGTCAGAGACAAAATCAGGTGATTTAAGGATAAATAAGGCAGGCAGAGAGAACAGGAAAGGATCCATGTGTTAATCCTGAATTCATCTCTGCCTTCTGCAATAGAATACCCCCAGCTCTGCTGCTGAGGATCAGCATTCAGATTTAGACGTTACCATGGCTATCAGAATGGACATTGCTCTAATGTTTAAGAGCCTTAAAATTTTGGGTGGCTTATAAGGAACATGTTATTGCTGGTTCTTTTCCAGTTTCTAGCTGATACATACACACATGCACACTATTTATGTACTGAATCAGTACTGAATAAATGAAGACCCCAAATTACTTGCAAAATTAATTTAGATTTTAAAATAAGATCATTTTGGATTCATTCCCTTTCAACTTTGTACTTTTGCCAACTGATAAAATAATGATTTCCGCTGTCTGGCATTCTCTGCTCTGCCACAACGTGGAGATTCATTTAAGAATAGATGTAGGAACAAATACTTCAGCTGTGACGCTTGCCTAGTACAGTAATAGAGTTCAGAGGAGACTCTCACCCTGTGGAGCAGAACCAGACCATGAATTTAACTAACCCAGGGCATACTTCAAGTGTTCTCTTCTTAAGATAAACTCCCCTTCAAGTTAAAATTCGTGCAGTACAGAAGATGCATCTGATCCGAGGAAGTTTAGCTTCAGACACAGCACGCTGCAGAGCTGATTGCTGCGGAAGCAGCACGGTCTGCAGAGACCCAGGGGCTGCTCCTCTGGTAATTAATCGGTGGGAAACTCTAAGAGGCAGCAGGGCAAAGGATGGGAAGCAGAGTTTCACAAAGCTCCAGTGACTCCAGAGTCTCTTCCTCTGAATAAAGATATAGTCACATCTCAGCAGGTCTGGAATCAAGTGCTGGTATCCTCCCACATATCACTGAAACACCTCCAGCCTTTCAAAGCCCAAATCCTGGGGTACAAGCTGGTGCTGCTGCTCTTTGTCATGGGTACTTGGTGCTAACATGTGTGTGAACCTGGCTTGTCTTCCACCTGAGGTGCATTTCTGTGAAACAAGCTCTGTATCCCTGAGGAGCATCGCATTATCTCAGCAGACCTTTGACAGTCTTAGGGAAATGCAGACTTTGGAGCTTTCTCTGAAATTGAGAAAAAAATGTTGCTATGGGGCTATCAAAACATTCTCTTGTAACAAAAATTGAACTGTCTCTTGGATTTTTATTTAGTGTTATAATTATCTCCTGATTGATAATATACAATGTATTTGCAAAACGAAATGTCATTTCAAATTCCCTGAGATCAAAATATTCATATGAAATCAAACTGAATATTTTGACATTGTCGAAGTGTTACAGTTCTTTATTTTTCCCTTGGAAAATCTGATAAAAATCAGCACAAGTGCACACAAATGTACAATTTCATCAAAACAGAATTTTCTAACAGGAACATGTTCTGCCAAAAATAAAGAAGTATTTAGGTATCTTCAACATTGACTCTCTGGATGAAAAGATTAGCTTAATTATTGTTTTGTTGGCTAAGGAAGTCATCCAATTGAATAGTGCTATTCTCTTAGTGTAATGGCAGTACTTAATGCTGTATTTACAAATAGGGGAGCAGAGAGGAGTGCCCCCAGCTGTGCCATCGACTTCTCCAAGACATAATAGGACAACCTGATAGACTGAGATTAAGAAAGAGGAAAGAGAGAGCCTTCACTTTCCCCTTCTCCCTCCTTCTGGCAGTTTTGAAAATCACAAACTTTTTTGTTCTGTCACCCAGAGTATTGCATGTAATGGATACTTATATATTAAATTTTCATGTATTTATGTAATCCTTTTCAGTCTATTAGAATACTATTAAATTCTCTCACATTTTTGTCCTGCAGTACATCAAGTAATATCCCTCTTCCTCAAATTTCTCTCACGCTTTCGAGTTCCTTGATTATTTAAAAAAATACAAGCAAGATGAAAACAACTAAACCACTTTATCCATTTTAATCCCACAGCCCAGATTCGACAGGGAGAGAATCCTGAGTGGAAAGGGAGTTCAGTCATTGACTTTCATGCCCCTCTTTCCCGTCACAATGAATCAGAACGATGGATGCTTCATGCTCACTAAATGAGGAGGTTTATGGATAGTTCTCCGCAGTGCCACAGCCCAAGAACCATCAGAGATGCTGGCAGATTTCCATATCCAATCTCTCATGCAAATAAATATTGACCATCCATTTCATTCAAATTATTAGTCACTGCTCCCTTCCCCTTCCCCTTCTTACGTCTGTTAAAATTATTCATTTTTGAGAAGCATTAGGGGAATAATCCACAATCAACGACGTGTCCAGTGTTGAGCCTTGCTGCTTTCAGAATAACTGATCACACCCAAACATCCCCAGTACCCCAGGCACTTGACTGGAGGGGACAGGCAGCTTCCAGCTCCTGAGTGACTCTTCCCTGCAAATTGCCTTCAACAGCACGTTTAATATGCTTGAAATGAATCATATTCATTTTTATTCACCACAGATTTCTATATGATGTTAAAATCCTTTACCAACAATGAGCCTCGGGTTCATTAGCTCTGGCTGGACATGCAAGGCGCACAGTATTTTCCTATCTCTTTATTTGGATGAATATGCAAATATTTCTATGACAGATACATGCATAAGCAAACTTACAAATGGGTATTTGCAAATACGTGTGCCACTCTGAAATTAGCTCTCTACAAACAACCCTGCCAGTAAAACTCATTGTTAGGGTGTTTGCAGAGAGCTAACGGATGAGAGGGTGGATATAGCTGGACTGAGCTCATTTAAATACCTAAGCAAATAGTTTCTGAGGTTTTCCATTATTCTCCCAGTTTTATTTTCAAAACATTATGAAAGATATAGATTTGGCACCTATTTAAACTGCTGAGGACAAAGAAGAAGATAACAGGAGTCTCTGAGGGCCATTCTCATTTTGATGTCTCTCTCCACGTGTTCTTTATCTCTGTTCTGGGAGATGATATCTCTGCAGCCTGGGGTTGGATTTTCTCTTGTCTCCAATGCATGATCTGGCAGAGCTGAAGTGTTCCCACATGTGGAATACCCAGAAGTGTCATAGTTCATTTACAAAGATCATGTTCCAGCCCTGGAGCAGGGTGATTACTGCTTCTGCTGGTCACAACTGGGACTCTTTAGTGGGACAGAAAGCAGAAAATTGCAGAGCAGCAGCCTTCAACCATGCCTTGCACCAGCATTATCAACTCTCTCCACATGGTAGATAAGCAGTGGAATAAACCCACTTCATAAAAAAAAAAACCCACAATGGTTCCAGATAAGTACATCTGGTCCAATAATTTCTGTGGACATTTTGTCTGTTACACTCAGGTGTGCTCAGCTTTTTTTCAACAAGTAACCTCTTTGACTGTGTTGCTAAGCATATCTTTTACCTCTTTATTAATCCCCCTTCTCCTTAAACTTATTCCAATAACCAAAGTGCAGGAGAACTGTGAATTTTTTTAGGTACATCAAACTTCAGAGATACAGTTTTGAAGCAGCAACACTGAAATGGGAATAAATGAAAGCTCTAAAAGAAATAAATTAATTAAATTCAGATTAATGTCTTCATATCCAAGAACACGGAGTGGCTTTGATTTCCAGGTCACATAATTTTCAGATTAATTAGTAGCAATGCTTCTTAATATATCATTTAAACTGATTACAGGAGGCAGAAAATAAGAGGATCTTCACGGGAGTTTAGTGCAGTTTAACTAATACGCTTTCACTTCAAACCTTCAGGTAATTCATCTTAACTTGCTCAGATGTCCTTGTGCACCTAAGCAAGTGAAGATGGATAACCTGGAGCTTTGGGTGATTTCTTGCTCATCTCCAGCTGCCAGGAACACACCTGTAGCACTGGGATGAACAGAGGGTATCCAACAACGAAAAAGGTGCTGTAAATGCTGCTGTGGATTTCTGGCTGCATCAGCTGCTCTGTGCCTCTGCTGCCTGCAGTGATCTCAGGGGTTTTCTGTTCTTTGGTGTGCAGCTGTCAGGGAGCAGCTCCTCACCTTGCAGCAGGAGGGAGAGAAAGGTCAGGTTTTCTATCAGAGTGATACCAAACAGGGCTCCTCACATGTCCTGGATCCTGTGAATCACTAAGCTCAGGGTCCAACAGAGGATTTCTCTGTAGTCTGATAAGTTGGTAATTTTTTCGTTTTGTTTTCTTTTAAAGAGATGAACTTTTTCTTTTTATTTTCTTCTCCTTACTGTATTGTTTTGTCCTAACTCTCCAAGCAGGTAACAAAGAGGAGCTCAAAATTCTCTAAAGCAGCTACAATTAACCTGTGCTTAGGTTAAAAAGTAAATATTTCAGTTGAGAACACATAAAAAAAAACCTGGACCCTTTTTTTTTATCCCCCTACTATGATTTGTGAAAGTGATTATGTGTTATGTTTTTCCTGATAGTGATGATAACATGGCTTCTCTATTTTGCTAGGAGAAAGGGGATTTTTTTCAGATAACCACACACTCAGACATCCTTTGAGTGGAATTCTGCTCATGCTCATTACAGAGTTTGAACACTGCTTGGTGTGTGTGAAGGGAGGTGGAAGAGAAAGGGGAAGGAAAAGGGAAGAAAATAACTGGAGAGAGTGGAAAAATCCAAGAAGAATGTTTCAGCAGGAAGACTTAATATAGAAAAGAAAAGAGAAAATATCTGTATTTTATAGAGAAAGCACATTTTAGCATCGGTCTGCAAGACTCTTTTTAGATAGGAAAACATATTTCCTCAATGACAAAAGGAAAAATTGACTTTTTGGAAGAAAAAAAGTCCTGGTTTAAAATACAGTGCAAAGGTCTCTGAACTCATTCTGGGGCTTTTTTTTGAACCCAAAATAAATAGTTTGAGCAGTTATCAAATACAGCCAAGTTCCTCTGGATTTGCCCAATCTTAGTTATCCTCTGGCCTCTTCTGTACTTCTGTTTGCTCTAAAATACATCAAAGCCACATCTGAGATAAAACAGATCAAACAGCAACAACCTCTGGAACCAGGGAAATTGTAAGTGAGGAATGCAGAGAACAGCAGGATAACCGTGTTGAGTAGAGAGGGATGAGGTTTCTGAGGAAGGATGCCCAGTGGACCTCTTGGTTTGCCAGAAGGACAATGCCATCTGTGCATTTGACTGGAATTTACTCTCCAGAAATGACCAGAATTTGTTTCTGTGGATGTCCTCTGAAGATGGTGGAAGTCACTGATGCCCCACCTCTCAGCAGAATGATTTTTTCTAATATTTAAACTGCATTTAGTTGGCCAGGTCTGGAAACATTCTTGCCACCATCTCATCCATTCCTTAACACCATATCCTGGGTTAAGGATCATAATTTCTAGGGTGAACATACAAATTCTGTCAAAAGCAAACTGAAAGTTTTGATTTTATGAGGACAGCATGTATTTGCAAAAATTATCTTCCTATCTACTTTCATTATCATGGTTCTAAGTTGAAATGTGCAGCAGTAAATCAAAGTTTTCTGCTGCTCCCACACCTAATTCCTTTCCCATTTTCTGTGCCACCAGCTCTTTTTTACAGAACTATTTTGCTCCAAACTGCAACAAGATAAAATGCCAGCTGCAAGATTTCTTTCTCTTGCTGAGGGAGAAATGCTTTTTTTCCAGCCATTTTCAGCAGCACACGATATCAGGACTGAGCAGCTGTTTGCAGCTTCAGCTCATGCGAAGGAGCCATCCTTGCCAGGGAACAGAAGAACCTGAGGGGCTCTGATGCCTCTTTGGTTTCTTTCCCAGTTAACCCCTCCTCACATTAGCAATAATATTTCTTTAGTAAGATACTCAAGAAATCTCTCCCTTAGGCTCCAGCAAGAGGCGGAGAAGGGTATTTTGGTGACAAGTGTAAATTTTGAAGCAATATTGACTGGCCAACTGAGCAATGTGATACATGGGAGATGCTGTGATGGCTATCTGATACCATGTTGTTAATTTTTCTTCTTTACAAAACACTTCACCAAATTTAAGTGGCTTTACTCTGAAAGGAGTGCAGAAAAACATATCTACACTCCAGAAGTCAAAGTTCTAGGAATCAGTTTGTTGTCATCAAGGGTTGTACTTCTCTGGAGATACTTTAGGGTTCTCTTCAGACTTAGACTTTTTATATAAGGAGGCTCCTCTGGTAGAGTGGGCTCTTCAGCCACATGGACATCAATATTCTAGATGGATGAGTGGAGAGGAAGTAAAATAGGACCAATGTTCTCCACAGCTGCCAAAGATACTTTTAATTTATTTCTTTAGGTGCTCACAACTGTGAAGGGCTTTTCAGAGAGGGATGGCAGGAGCTGTGCATGGATTTTATCTCCCTGTAGAGTAATTTGTCAGGATCTGCATAAGCAGAGATGTGGATGTGTAGAGCTTTTCCCTTTTGCCAGGGAAAATGTTCTTCATTTTCCATAATGTGGACACTAAAGTGGCTCTAAGTGGTCAGGTGGAAAAGGCAAGAGAAGTGGGATATGAAGGACACAGCAGGAGAAAGCAGCCAGCCCAGGATTACATCACAGGAAAGTTGAGGAAATAGAAACAGCTCTGATGCTTTAACAGATCTTTGTACAAAGATCATCAGCTGCACCTTGCAGCCCAGAGGAAGCTCCAGATTCCTGGAAAGATTTAACACAGAACAACACAGAACATCTCCATGGGCTGCACTGCATCCTCAGGCCCCATACATCTCATTACACTTAATTAGCCACCTGCTTCAAGTGCAAACTTCCCCAGCCCACTGCAAGCAGGATCCTTCTGGCAGATGAAGAAAATCTCTTTCCTGCTGTTCCCTGAAGGAGCTGTGCTGCAAAGCTCATTGTGGGAAAGGTCTTCTGCTGACCACAGAGAACAATACCAGCAAAGCCCTGCTGCTAATTGGTTTTCCATGGCCAGATGAGCTCCCAACCCCTATCTGAATCCATTTGTCCCCAAGGCTGTAGCAGCTCTGCAGATTCAGGAATTTTCAGCCTGTGGAGCTATGATAAATAGAGGCAGGTAATGGCAGTGCAGATAGGCTGCAGAACTGGAGGTCTGCTCTCTATTAACTGCAGAATAACTCCTGCTGAACCCCAGGTTTAATGATAAATATCTTCTTTCAGCAGCTGTTTCCCCAGACATCTCAAGTACATGCACCCTGAACTGAACTGCTGGTCTTGTCCTGCCTGTGAAAAAGCCTCTGAATTACATTTGAAAATGAATTAACTTTAAATGATAGTGTTGACCACCAAATTCCGAAAAAATTTAAACACTGATCTTGTTTTTGTTACTAGTGAAAAATGGCATCCAGAGCCAAAGATTTCAGAAAACTTTCAATATTTGTAAACATTTCCAAAGCTGAACTATTTAAGCTTTAGGATTCAGGGAAGCTTTAATGTCTACAGAGGAACCTGAATTTTAATTTAATAATTGTATGTGGAGCCAGCATCCCAGCTTAGAGCAGCTCAGAACTTCTATTGTGAGATCTGCTTTAAGCTGTTTACAACTTGGACAAGTTTTGAGAATTTGAATTGTAGGCTTTTGAATTAATTTGATGTTTGTAGAAAAGCATGTGTTAAATTGGTGTAGAACTCAGTCTGAGAATGAGACAAGAGGAAAAGTGCATTGTTTAAAAAGTCCTCATCTACTTGCACATTCAAAAGCAAGGACTTGACAGGTACCGAGGAGAAGATATGGTGGAGGAATTGTCTCTCTGCTATTATTCTGAAAAAAACCCCAAACAAACAACAAGACAAAACAGGAACATAAGGAAATGTGAACCTCAGGGGTAAAAAAATCTATTAACAGAAATGGTAGAGTCTGACACCTGAATTTGCTGAAGAGTGTGTCCCAGCCTGCCAGTCATGTTCTTTGAAGTTGATGAAGACTTAATAGATCATTCTCTTTCCCCAGGGTGTCATGGGAAAAGAGCATGAATTTGGGGACATTTTACTTAAATTATCAACCCAATCAAGACAAACATCTATTCAGTGATTTGTTTATTGAGAAGAAAAGAAAATGCAAATTATTTAAAAAGCACTTAAATAAACACCCTTCCTCCTCCAGCCTCAAATTAAGTCAAATGCTTGCCCTCCCACCTTCCCAGCGTGAATTTTTCATGTTTTCACTCCTGGCTACACTCAGTCTGTCACAAACCTTCAGTGAGGCAATGAGTGGTGAATTGAGGTTGTTTGTACTGGTGCTCCTCACTGTGCCCACCCTGTCACAGCTCATGCACAGCCACAGGGGTGGCGTGGGATGGCCCCATGGAATTGGTTATCCCTGAACCACAACTGAACATGGCCCCTTCAAGCTTGTACCCTGGGCATGGAGCACAACCACAGGCCTTTCCATGAGTGAGTCTGTGCAGTTGGAGCCATCAGTGGTGTGAAACATCCCTGTCCAGAGCAGCCAGACAAGGGAGGATGATGGATCCTGCATCTCTCATCTCCATGGCTGGTGCTGAGCTCCTGCTTCAAAAGGGGCTGATACCTGCAAGGTGCTCCATTGATCAGGTGAAGTTCCATGGCTGGGACTCTGAAGAAGGCCCAGACCCCCGGTGCAGAGGAGCTGGACATTGGTTTTCATGCTGCAGTTGCACTGTGGGCTGGACATGGAGAGCAGGCATGCAGGATTCTGCCCCCCAGCCCCTGCAATGCAAAGGCTGCAGTTTGTCCTGTCAGTAAAAGCTTCGGGCAGCTGCAAAGCTGTGCCATCCCCACCCAGTGCTGGCACAGGGAGGATGGCAGCCTATTGCCTGTCCTGTGATCTGCTTTGCTCACAGAGCACAGAACTAATCCACAGTGCTTGTGGGATCCACCTAAATGCTGCATGCTGTGTCTGCAGCAGGGGCAGAGGAAGACATGGGGTCTCTTTTCCTCCTTTTTTTTAAATATAACCCACATGCAACAAAAATGTATTGGAACTTCACGTGACTTCAGAGGTGAGGCCTCTTCCACCCTGGCTTTAAACAGGGTGCTGTGTAATTTGATTCTTGTTTCCAAAGAGTCATCATTTCTGTTGTGGAGAAGACTCACAGGCAGTCACGCACACGTTCTTTGCCACCTGCACAGTCTCCAAGCAGAAGTGAAGCAGAAAGACGTGAAGCCTTTTATTCCTGGAGCTGGGAAGCAGGGGGATGTATCAGGACTCCAATCTGCAGTAAACCATAATAATTTTGGAAACAAGCTACCATCACATCCCCCATTTTAAGAGTGACAGTTCTTACAGAAAGGTCCTGGCAGTGCTGATTTGCATCTCTGCTCGAGCCCTGACAGCAGCACCTCTCTGGGAGGATCCCCCCAAACACAGTGCATGTGCAATGGGACACGACAGGCTGTGTCTCTGTGGGCGAGTCCCTCAGGGGCTGTTACAAGACTCAGCACCATGTTCTTTTAACTGCCTGAGAGAGATTATAATTATTTTTCTGTTCTTGATGGAATGTCTTCCCACTACTATAAAATGCAATTTGCAAACAAAAATACAAGAGAAAGGAATTTGGATTATCTGGGCACTGTCCAGGGCCAATTACAGAGCACTGTTTTTTCTCATCTACAGCTGTGAGTACAGTTTATAATAATTTACTGAAGTTAAAGAGAAGTAATTAAGTTAAGTTAAAAGGAAGTAATTCTTTACACATCTGTTTTTCATAGGCATTTACTGGCCTGTAGAAAATGTAATTAAGCAGGATTCCTGCCTGTTGGGTTTTGTTACACAAGATCTTTCTGTTCCACTGCTGCTGATAAATTCCTCAAGAGGAGGGTGTCAGATTTAATCCTAAACCCAGAATTTGTCTTTGAGAAAGGCCCCATAGTGTGCAAAACTACCTGGTTTTGTCTGCTCCATGCCCAAGCTCTACATGTCCCTGCTGACAGCTGAGTTTCTGGGTAGAGTGGTTGCTTTGAGTCAGGATTTAGGAAAACTCCATCATTGAAGAAAGCTAGTGGAGGGTGGGGATGGAGAGGCTCCTGAGAGTCCCTAATGGAGTGATAATGGCATGCAAAGCCTTTCATCTCTAAGTTTCTACGCCAAATTGGCTGTAGTGACCCAAAGCTTCTTGAAACTAAAAAGGGATGTATTTTACTTTAACTCGCAACAAATAAGAAAACAATTTGACCTGATTTTTTCAAAGGGCTAAGTGTGTGTATCCCCTGTTGGGAGTTCCTCTGAAAATCCACAGCTTGTCCTGGAGTAAAAGAAAGGCACTTCTTCTCCCTGGCTGCCTTTGAAGCTTCCCAGGCAGCCCCATCCAAAGCCAGGGCATCCCTCCTCTGAGAGCACCAGGAGGGAGATGCTCTGGTCCTGAGCAGCCTCCTCTGCCCTCCTCTCATCTCCTCTGCTCTCCTCTCATCTCCTCTGCCCTCCTCTCCTCTCCTCTGCCCTCCTCTCATCTCCTCTGCCCTGTTGGTTCAATCAGCAAGTTTGCTTAAAAGGAGATACTTCCTGACATCGACTGACTTCAAGAGTTTGTTTACAGGAGAGGCATTTGTCAAGTGGCACACGGGGACAGACGGCTTTCTCTGTCCTAGAACAAGACTGAAAGTAATTTTGGAGTATATCATTTATATAGGTATTCACTGGCAGCAATGTCCGAGTTTTTTCAGCTCTAAAAAAAACAAACAAAAAAAAAGCCTCATTCGGTTACATCTGTTTATAACAGCATAAGACAGTCCTGACTGATGAAGTGCCATGTGGTATTTTCAAGCATTTTACCTCTTCAATGTTTTTCCCTATCAGTGTCAACAACTTTTTTTTTTTTTTTCCTTTTTTTTTCTTTTTTTCTTTTTTTCACCTCTTGTAGTCTGCTGTCTTAGGACAATTTCTCCTTGTGAATTAAGGAAGAACTTGGTTTGTTCTTCAGGCTAAGTTAAATAAATATATAATTTAAAAAAAAAATAGAAGGATGTTCTGGGATGTTGGGGGGGTTTTTTTTGGTTGTTTTTTTTTTTCTCCAGTGGCAGATTGGCAGGATTTCCTTTCCACCTGTCCTCCAGCAAGGAAGATTCCTTATCTCAGCAGTTTTGCTGCTGATAATCAACAGGAAATATCACCACAATTTTAATGGAGGCTGACAATAGTAGGACATCTGGTATTAAGAGAAGCTGTTAGCCATATTCAAAATCTAAGTATAGCATGACAGTGAGGAGGTTATGTAAGATTCCTTGTCACTTTGGGTTGCAAGTGTGCCAGAGGATTCACTTACACAATCCTGGCACACAGGCCTGCATGGCATTTCTGGGATTTACACTTGCTCTACACCAGTCCCATACTGGTTGGCCTCAGACTATTCCCTCCCTCCAGCCCTCACCCTGTGCTGCCCAGTGCATCAATTCCACCCACTGGGAACGTGACCCTGCTGCAATTCTGGGGTTTTTGGGTGCTGCATATCAGGCACACAATCACCTCTAAATCCATGGAATAATCAGCAGAATTTGTCATACCCTGGGGAATATTCCCTCCTGCCGTCAGCCCAGCAGTGCTGTGCTATTGATGTGGCACTGAAAACCATGAGTGACCATTGCCTGTTGGCCAAGGAGAGCACAGGTCTCTGTGTCCACCAGGAATTTGGAACACGGTGAGGAATCAGCCCAGGACAGCTCAATAGAAAATAGCAAAGTGTAGGGAAAACTGGCCTTACCTGTGGGACTGTGGATTAACACCACAAGGCAGTGTTTTAAATTCTAGGGCTCTTGAATTGTCTGTGTATCTATAAAACTAGAATAAGTCTTCAACATTTTTACTATTAGCAAGTTTGTACCAAATTTGGAGAGTGTTGTGAATGGTTTGGGGGTATAGACTAATGGTATTAAAGGGACCAATGAGGCCAAGTCCTTTTCTGGGCTATATCTGTGTGCTGTTAATGACTTCTATAATTAAAGGCATAGTATAAGCCTATGTCTCTTTAGTGTTTAGGTACAAATCTGTCTTTTCTCATCCATGCAATTAGTTCTACTTAAGGCTGTTAGGACAGAGAGGCAAATGGGCAATCTCGGAAATTAAGAGAACTGCACTAGAAATGAAGAGGCATAGAGAAGCAGACCTCAGATCCCATTATCTGAACTCATTTTATTAAGGGCATATTTGCACTGTATTTGCAATTCCCTCAGAATCGCCTACCCATTGACGAGGAACGTCTGCAGAGCAATTATGTTATCGCAGATGCTAATGCGACCTCGGGGAGGGAAGGAAGCAGGAATCCTGCAGCTGTGGAGAGAAAAATCTCACATTTTAACGATGGCTAATGAACGCTTGGCATGGCACCTTTGTTCTCCCTCCTTCCTCCTCATGGAAGCTGGCTCCATGAGGAGCTGGGAAGTCAGTGGGGCTATACATTTGCCTGCTGGTGAGCTATAATGTAGCAGCTGTTAGCAAATGAGCTGTTCCCTACATAGTTAAATTAGGCCTAATCTTTCTTTCCTCTGTCTGTGCCAGGTCTTTCTCTCTCTCTCTTTTTTTTTTTTTTTCCTTATCTCGGTTGAGACTGAGACAAAGGGGACCTGAGGTATTTATGTGGTTTTCCCTCCTAAGGCTCTGAAAATTAAAAATGAGTTGTCACTGGCCCAAGCCCCATGAAAACTGGGGATTTCAATCGACATTTCTGCCCCATTTCACTGCAGAGAGTGGGATGTAATTATTACAAATGTCATGGTAACAAACTTGGTGGTTTTCACAGTGACAGTTGCCACCGCAGAAATAGCACAACAGAGAACAAAAATTACCTGTCAAGCAACTCATTATGTTCATCCAAACCCTGCTTGTTCAATTCTCCATCGGGCTGCGCCTGACACAACAGTTCCAAATGCTCTCAGGGATTACCTGTGTGGATCTCTCTCAGGCCATGGACATCCACCCACAGCCCACCTGGGCAGCCAGAACCAGGGCCCTGAGGTCTAGAAGGATTTCAGTGAATGTCTCACACCCAGAGCAATCCCACACTCTTAATACGGGGTCTGGGGAGAGTAAGGACCTTACAGAGCTGGCAGGGTTGAGTGGAGCCTTGTGTGGAGGTGGCTGAGAGGAGACACATTGAATCCTGACACTCTCTGGAGCTGGAGTGCCCTGGGTTGTGACCTGCTCTTCACAGCGTGGGAGATGTGACTGTTCTGCTAAAATTGTAGCCCACGAGTCAGAGTGTTCAGTCTGAAAGCAGGAAATTTGGGTTAATTTGTATGTTTCCTCTGCTCAGGTGCTTTCCAGGCCCTGGGAAGTGCCCGAGATTTGTTCCAGGATGGAGAAATAGGAAAGCAGATGGGCATGCAGGCAGGAACACAGGACTCAGTCTCCGGTGAAGTTAAACAAAGGAGAATTTAGCATTCACTGGACCAGAGATGCCAAGACAATTTAACACATTTGAGTATTTCAAGACCATGGTGAGGTGACCTTGGACCATGGAATATCACAGGGATGGCTGAGCACATTCTCTTGGATTAAAGTGGCACTCAGGTGCTTTAAACCACTGGAGGGACATTGTCATTGGACCTGCCAGTGACGAAATGTGACTGGCACACGGTGTTCCCTGATGACACTGTGCTTTGCCACGCTGCCTGCCAGCAGAGCCAGCCTGGCAGGAGGGAGCATCCCCCAGGGGCTAACCTCATTTTGTCTTCTTTGTCCATTTGTCCGAATGCAGAAAGTGACATTCCTCCGCCTTTTGGGCTTTAAATTCACGAGATGATTCATTCCATTTTTTTTTTTACTCCAAAACAACCTGATTAATACATCACTGAATGGGCCTTTTATCTGGTAATGGGAAGGAGTCTGATCAGATCACAAAATGCAAACATTGCTTGCATCCTTTAGTGCTCTCCCTGAAGGAAAGGTTCTGATGAACACAAACACTGGGCTATTAAACAGTATTTTTTCCAGCCCATAACTCACAAGGGGGAGTCATATGTCTACTCTTTGGATCTTTTACAGTGGAATGACTGATACTCTGAGCTGTAGTGCCTTGTGGAAAGTACTGCTGAATATTTTCTCTCTTTTGCAACCCTCAAGATAGATCAGGAGGGTGGAGGCAGCAAAAAACTTAACTAAGGTAACAGTTGTAAATTCACAAGGAAAATCGCTGAAAAAAAATGATATCTTTCACTGGTTCTCTTAGAAGAAATACCTATTTGAGGAATTTCAAAATGAGGAAATGGTTGATTTTGAGCCAAACCTTCATTGCTTTCTACCACATTTTTATTTGAGTACAAGAAAACTAATCCAAGTAAAATAAGAAAGGACCTTTTACCTCAACGTAATTTTCAACTGTTTCCATCTCTTTTGACTAGGGAAACATATCAGGCCAATTCAGCCATGGGGACATCCTGCTTCATTCACCAGCAAGAAATTCCCTGCCACTTCCCAAAGTGATGTGTGGCCTTGAAGTCAATAACTTCTATGTGTAATAGATCAAGCTAGGCTAGGGTGTTCTAGTATAAATTTATACTGTATTAGAATTTTGCTCAAGATATGATTCAAGCACCTAAGGATGAACAAAGTAACCCACAAACCAGACATTGATTTCCCAAAGGGGTGCTTGCAATAGGAAATCAGCTGGCAGCATGCAGAATTAGGGCTTTAATTGCTCCTAAAATTATGTGGAACTGTATATTTAGCCTTTCAGAATGTGTTTGCTATTGGAGAAATTCTGGGATGGCTGCCTATAAATTGATGCAGCAAATCCTTTTGACCTGGGCTACCATGAGATTGACTATAGCTCAACGAAGAGCATTTAAGAACCAGATGCGTTTCACTTTTGGTTTTTTCCTCCCAATTAAATATATTGCCAAGGCTGAACCTTAAAAGAGTAAAATTCCACCCGCACTCCAAAAAGAGCAGCCTAGGATTTAAAAAATTTTTTTAATGTTTCACAGTTTTAAAATAAGGAATATGCTTTCATTTGCCTAACACTTTTATTAGGGTTTTTAGTGTACATCTGGAGGTGTGAGATTCTCCCTGTTTTCCACCTTATGTCTCCATCCCTCCTTTTTTGTTCATTTAAGTAAGAAGGGCTGAAAGGAGGAAATACCAAAAGCTGAAGATTCTTTTTTAGTTTACTATTTTGATTCCTCCTTCTCTCCAAAATAAAATTCTGTAAATTAAAGAAAACCCCAACAATAATAATAATAATAATAATTATATAACTTGTTTCCCCTAAGTTACAATGAGTAGTTTTGACTCTATTTTGTCTGCCAGGCTAATAATATTGCAGCTATAGAATCCATGTGGGGTTTGGGCAGGCCTCTCAGCAGATGAAAAATAATTTTAATAAATAGAAGAAGCTATTGGCAGAGGAAAACAATCTTGGTATTTTTAACACATCAAAAAAACCCTATTTTCAGCCTTTGACCTTTCAGATCAGAAAATTCTGAGAAACAGTCAAAACTAGTTTGTTTTCAGCTTTCTCCATCATTTATACTCAATCTCTTCTCCACCCACAGGTTCACCCACTCCACTGCTAATTAAAACAACTCAATATCTTTGTCTTTTGTGCCTGTCTTTGCAGTCGATAGGGTCCCTGCTCCCTTGGAGCTGGAATGCTTCCTTGTATCCATAGAGAAGGGCAGAGAGAATTGTTATGAAATGTTGAACTGCTACAGCAGGGAAGGAGAACACATTGTCAGAGCTCAGCCAGAATGAGAATATGAAGAGATTGATGAGTCTGAGGGGCCTGAGGTCCTCTGCTCGTGTGCTGCCAGCATGGGGCACATGCTGAGAAAGGGGAGGTGGTCACAGCCAGGTGTTCTTGATGCCATGGCCACTAGAGATCATAATTTTTCTACAGATTTGAAATCCAAGTCATGCTCATCAAAGTATGCCTGGGCTAGGTTAATAAGAGAAGAAGGTGGGGAAGGTTAGGGCAGGGGAGCTGCACAAGTTCTTTGAAGTTGGAGAAGAAAAAATCACTTTATTTTATTGGTTAATTTAAGGTCTTATCTCCACGCACTTGGAGCTCTGTATTGGCTGAAGCCACCCTTCCCTGCAGGGCTTTGTCCTCTGAACTCTTCATGAAGTTTCAATGACGTATCAGGGATAAAAGAGCATGAACAAAACCAGAGAACCAACTTTTTTTTTTTTTCAGATTCTTGTGGATTTGATCTCAGAGAGAAGAATATTCAGAGCTCCAGTCCAGCTGGTAGATCTGTGCTCCTTCCCCTGTCCTGAAATCTTTTCTGGGACATTGAATCCAGGCTCCCACTGTGCTAAGGTTCAGAAGCAGGTTTACAAAGCTCAAAAGCCTCCCAGGAGGAAGCTCCTTTGTCTTTCTCTCTTACCAAAGCCCTGTGGTGCCTCTCTGGTTGCTTTCCAGCAGACCCAGCCTTCCAAAGCCTTCCCTCCAGGCACAGAGGGACATTTCTTTCACCTAAGTGTCCTCTTGTGTTTGGAAAGCTTTGAAGAGAAGCCACTTGTGGAGCATGTTTAGTAATAGGATGTGTCTCTGCTGCTTTGCACTGTGCGTCCTGTAAACGGCTTTGCTATGGCATTTAATCAATTGTTTCAGCTGTTTATTACCTTGTATATCACAATGCAACGGAGATAGTTGCTTTGGTTAACTTTATTGGATCTGAAATAAATACACAGGATCCACTTAGAATTCTCTTGGAAGGATATGCTTTGAATGCACTGAACCAAAGCAAGCAGTGAAACTCGCTGCCCAACAGCAGAACAAATCTGTGTACAAAATTAAGCAACTGGCTCCGTGCTTGGAATAATGCCTTGGAGAGCATGGTGAGTTCTACAATGTTGTCTCAGCAGAGAAAAACTGTCTGCCTTACTGTTCCTTCTTACATGACTCCTGAAAAGGCAGTGTTGAGGACCCTGATTTTATCTACCACAGTGACAGTATGGAGTAAACAGAAATATGTGTCCCAGAGCTGTTGGAAAATAGTTGGAGAAGTCCCAGCACCACAGACCAGCGAGCTCCAGCTTCAGCAGCCTCACAAGAGACAGAGCAGAGGAATTTGGAATGCCATATATTTCCCTGACTCCACTGATTTGTCCTCATTTTGACAGACACACAGAAGGCCTGGGGATAACTAACAATGATGTTAGGGAAGGGATTGGAAATAGCAAAACAGACAGGGCACTCCAGGATGTAAAACTTGCTGAGAGCTCAGTTTGCCTCCTGAAGAGTCTTGGCTGGTCACTCTGTGTTGTGGGGTGGAGACAAACACTGGAAGAGGCTTTTTTGCTTTTTTTTTTTTTTTTTTTTTTTTTTTTTTTTTTTTTTTTTTTTTTTTTTTTTTTTTTCCCAGAAAACCAAATTAACCAGGGACCAGAGTTCCTGACATTCCTGCAAGTCTGGCTCTGGCTCTAACTAAAACCTGATTTCCTGCAGGCAAATCATCAAGACTGATATGCCTTCAGACAGAGATGTGGCATCAGACTGCAGGGACACAGGAGTCAAGCTGTGCATCCAGTCCTTGCTGAACCCTCTATAGAGGTGCATTTAAGGCTCTAGGAGATATCCTGCTTTCACCCATGATTGGATCTAGAACCAAAATGCTTCATTGTCCATATTCTTTTCTTTCCAGGGAATTTTTGTCCATATTCCTCAGGCAGGATTTCTGCCCATCTGTTCTCTGGCATGGTGTTGATGAGCACCATGCCCCAACCCCTGCACCACACACATATCTGAGGTAACATCTGCAAGGTGTGGTCAGTCACAGAAAGCTGGGGTACACAGGTAAAGGGGTGTCTTCATAGCAGGGTTTCAGAGGTATAAGTGCTCTCCTGGAGTCTAGAGGGTCTTTCATGACCTCATACACTCACAGCTTGCTTCTCTGAGTAGAAAAACACCAAAATCAGGTAATTGAGATACACCTGCTCTGTTTCAAGAAGCCAAAACAAAACACCCTCCACAGTGGTCACTGGGCTATCCATTACCTGCAGGGAAAACACTTCTGTGTGCCCAAAACCACCCAAGAGTTTCAGGTTCACAGCAGTGGCTGTGTAGGTGAAATGAAAGCCTGGAGGAATTTTGTGAATTAATCTGTTGCAGGCAGGGAGCAGAACCCATGGGCTGCTCTCCCCTGTTTCTTGCAGAGCCTCTGAGGGCAGAGCTGCTCTGCTCCTGCTGCCCAGGCTCTCCCCAGCAGCTCTGCAGAGAGCTGCTGTCACACTTAGTGGAGCATCTAATGCTTGCCAGCCAGCCAGCAAGGCAATGGAGACAGGGATTCAGAGATGCCTCAAACTCTGGGGAGCAGTAGTCAGCAAGCTGCTGTCCAACGAGCGGCAGTAATCTGAAATAAATCACACAAGCCCAGCTTTTTCCAGCAGAGGCTTATTATTCAAAAGGAAGGATACATCCAGTCAATGAGGCATGGTGCTGCTAAATGGTTGGCTCAACGTGGGTGTAAGTACAGTAAAACAAGCCCTGCTTCCTCTCAGAGTGAAGACTCAGACCAGTTCTTGAGAGGTGAGAGCACAGGCCCTGTGAGCAGAGGCAGGAAAATGGATTTCCATTTCGTTGTTTAAATTAGAGAAGACGGCCTCTGCCTGATCCACTCATCCATCACTTGGGTCACGGGTTTTACTGGCAGCCAGGGACTTTTCTGGCTCAAAGTCCTATGAGATCCCACTTGTCTTCCCAGAACAAAAGCTTCTCCTCCCTGATTGTTTTCATTGAAAACTCAGGTCGTGGAAGCTGCAGCCCTGCAAGGATGCAGAACCAGGGTTATCCAGCAAGGTACTGTAGCTCCTTCTGGCTCCTGCTGCAAAGAAGCCTCCCTGAAGCCAGATTTTCTGATGGGATTTTAGCACTCACCACACCCACGTCAAATAATTGCATAATTCTATTCTTGGCTAAACCCTTCCCATGAGAACAGGCTGGACAGTCCTTCCAGTAAAAGTGACGGTCTGATAAAAAAAATCATATTCCCAGCCCTCCCCAGTTTTCCTCCTTGAGAAGAATTTGTCAGGCTGATTGTCCTGGTCATCCATCTCCAGCCTGTCATTAATCAGTCAGCACGGCACACATCCACAAACTGCAGCACACAAGGGCAGGAAGAAAAGCTGGGTTTTAATTTTTCATGTTTATCGTGTTCATAGTTCTCCACAGCAACTCAATGAATTCTTTCTGTTCATAAAAGACAATTGGGAAAATTAGTTGGTTTCAGTTTAACAAGGTAATGATCCAATTTAGTGGAGATCAAAGCAAGCAGTGTGGCAAATGCAAAATGGTGAAATTAAGTTACTTTATTAATGCTCAATGTACTTGCACCAGAGTGATTGACTATCCATTAGGTTTACTGAGCTGCAATTAGCAATTATCAGCAATAGCCTCCTCTGTGTGGGCAAGTAGAGGTCTGGATCACGTTCCTACTTCCAGACAATGAATATTTCCACCTTGTAAAATCCCAATTAAGGTAGGAGTGCAGTGTAGTGGCCTTTTATAGAAAGAGTTGGTAGGACTTTACCTGTGACTTCTTTTTCTGACTGATGCATCATAATATAAGGAAAATGATGCATATGCTAATGATCTTCACTGTTATTCTGATGTTATTCTGATTTAGGCAGTGGCCTAAAATTTGAAGAAAATCAGAAATGAGTACATTTCTCTCATCCAATTTGGTGAGTTGTCTATCAGCCAATAATCTCTCTCATAATCCATTATTGGCAAAAATCGGTGGTGGCCATTCTGTAAACAAAGTGATCAGCAGAGGAGGTGGAGTCCTTTGCAAGCTTTAATTGAAATCTGAGATGGATTTAGCTTCACATTACTGCCTTTTCTGCACACATTTCTTTGTATCTTCTGAGACAATTCTACGATCATTGAATTCTCTGATGACAATTATGTCACTTTATTCATTATTTCTCCTCCTTTGTTCTTTCTAAATGCTGGAGAATAGGATCTTTATTTATGTAGTATTCATCTGTTCCTGTTCCTTGTTCCTCAGGCTGATAAACCTACAGTCATCTGAAACGTGCCAAAGTATTTTTGTTTCAGCATAGGCTCCATGGATTTTATCCTGCCTAGTGGTTGTGTATGCATATGCCTGTTCATTTCTATGCCTGTTCTCCATTAATGACTTTTGATCTTGCTGTCCAAATTAAAGCAAATTTGACAGCCAGGAAAATTCTTAAATATACCAAGTCTTTTGAAAGCAGGTTGTCAGAAAGAGTAAAGAGAAGCTATTAGCAGAGAAAAGATGCCTTTCCAACTCCTACCAGACATCAAACAAAGCTACAAGAAACAACAGTGTAAGAAAAAGTTCAGTTTGGCATTTACATCTTGTTAGACATCAGAGAACCTAGAAGACACGAGGCCATAACAAACCAGGATTCTTGCATTGCCTCACTTAGGTTTTGCAGCTCTTATAATCCACCCTTGAATAAAGAAGTATTGCCTTTGTTGACTGAGTGTCATCTGAGAGAAAATGGGGAAACAAAAGAGCTTAAAATGGAAAGGCACAAAGAGAACATGGAAGGAAAACAGATAATTTGTGGGAGATTTGTGAAGGTGATGGTGCAGGGGGCACGAGCTGTGAGCAAGGGCAGTGATAGCTGGGTCCTGTGTGAGCCCTGTGCACTTGGTGTTGCACAAGGAGCAGGTCAAGTGGCCCTGCCTTGGAGTTGTTTTTCTCAGTTTTCTGTAATAAACTATAACAGCCCAATTAATTTCTCATCAGGAAACAGAGTGCATACCCAAATTGCTTGTTTCTATCACCCTAAACACCTTTAGACAGACTAGTATGGGGTATTGCCAAATTAAACGCTCAATTTTTCCAGTAGCTGTGCCCATCCAAGGATTGTCATTGCTTATTCTCTATTTTAGCTATGTATAGTATGCACAGATCTACAGTAAAAAGCTTGACTCATTGGGGAAATATTTGGGTTTCCTTGTTTAAATTTGCCATTTTACTTGTAACATTTTAAGCCATACCTTTGGACATGTGCAGACATTCACGTGAATTCACGTAGATGTCCTTCTAGACACACAGACACAGTGCTTCTGTATGAAATTAGGAGTGAGTATAAGTATCTATGTCATCTGCCAGGAGATAATTTGCACATTCCTTTTGGAAGAGACATCTGGTACAATTTAAAAATATTAGTTTTGCTACTAAATCCTAAGCTAAAAAAAAAAAACCCTTGCCAAGTAGAGAGCCTTACAATTTGTGTAACTTGATTTTCCATGCTTGATGGCCATATTGTTCAGTGTTTAGTATTTATTGAGCTGCATTTGACATCAGGAGTTCTATTTACATTTTAGTCAAACAGTTTGAAAGTTGCTAAATTGGCCATGTGTCTCCAAAATGTGCTTGGCTTTTCCCCACACACACCTATCCATCTTAGTGACTCTGTTATCAGCACAATTATTGGTTTTATCTGCACTGAGGAGCTGTCAGAAGCACAGTCCTGGTGCACAATCTATTTACTCTGCCAAGATAAAATGACTGATGTCCCTATGCATGGGGACTGGGTATTTCCTTGGAGCTGTGTAATTTGGGAAAGATTGGAGCTGCTGTCTTATGTTAGAGCTCCTTCCCTGCTGTGCTTCATTGCTTTCTTCCCAAAACCACTGGGGAAGGTCTGTGCACCAGCTTCTTTGGGAATTCTGCTTGTCCTCATGAGCAGGACCTAATTTACATGCAGGACAGTAATGACAGGAGGGAAACTAAAATAAATATCTATTCAGGGAGTGGGGTTGTAGCCGGTCCATAGGAGTCCATATCACAGGAAATGGAAAACATTTTAAAATTTCCTTTGACAAAAACATGCACACCACATCCTAACAGCACTCACGAGTAAGGACGACAAATCACACTTAAAAAAATAGTGGGGATTCATAGGATGTTTGGGTGCTGGAAGAATATCAAATCCAGAAAGAAGTTTTGACAGTTTAGGCAAATTTGCTCTCTCCAAGCAGGCAACCTGCAAGATGTGAGGGGATGATGAAGAACTCTGTTTACAGTCAACAAAGCCAGTCCTAAAATATATGTTGAAATTTGCAGCATAATAGATGATGACAGAACAAAAAGGCTTCAGTAGGCCCTTGCCTCCTCTTACAGCTTCTATCATGAAAATGAGATAAGCTGGACTCGAGATCCCCCTGGGGATCCCATGAGAGAGATGATATTCCTGGTATTGAGGCCATGGCTGAATGTCTCTCCTGAGGGGCTCCTCCTCTCAGGGCAGGTAGAACCACAAATCCTCCATGGCAATACTCAATTTGCTTTCTGACACAAGGGTCAGGGGGGCAGGGGATGGTTTCAGCACGTTCCAGCAGAACAGGACATTGCTCTTGGCATGATAATAAAGAGCATTTGTAGTTGGCTCTCAATTCACTTCCCATTTTGTTCTTCACTCAAGGACAGTTAAAAGGGATTCACTTATCTCACTAAAATTTCTCTAATATGCCATGCCAGAAAACGAAAAAATCCTTTGTGAATCATATTCTATCAAATCCATTATCATCTTTTGAAAAGACAACAGTCCTCCTCTTCTCTGGAGAGATGACATTTCAGCTCCAGGTGAGGCAATTACAGAGCTGATTGCAGGGGATGGAAACTGCTGTACCAACTCTCTGATTAAGAACTTGATTTGTATTTATTTATGTTTGATATGTGTTTTATTTAGATTTTCCATAACTAAATGCAATTGGCGTTACATTAGGAGGTTTCAAGTGATCAAACCCTCTTTTCTTGTTGTCTTGGGTTAATGGTGATTATCAGAACCTTTCATTTTTCGATTGGAAATTCAAGTGTGATTTTTAGTGCTGCCTCATATAAAAATCACTGCATTCATTCTTAAGTACAGAGAGATTTTATATCCAGAAAATATATGTGTTTAAAGGAACACACACAGGAAGCTTTCCAGCACTTCTAAAATCTTTGGTATTTTTCCATTCACAGTGTTGCACTACTGTTGCATCCATCTATTACTCATTCCTTGTACAGTCCTTGCAATTGCTTTGTTAGCTAAGCTTCTACCCCAGAAAATGTAAAGATCTTGAGGCTGAGTTAAAATATTTATCTTTATTGCCAACTTTTAAAAATGTATTTAAAAAAAATTTAAAACCCTGAGTGAATTGTTACCTGACCAAAGTAGTGGGCCCATTAGAACTACTCCATCTGAACATGTTTCTGAATTTTGGTTCAGGTTCTTGTGCCTTGAATCTGTGCATTTTCAAGTTTTCTCACCCTGGACAGCAGAGGGACACCAGAAGGACACCACAGGGACAGCACAGGGACAGCACATGGACATTGTCCATCTGCTCCTACGTGGTCTCCTATGGGATGAGTACCCAAAGGGGTAATTTCTTTCCCTCTGCCCTTGTTGCATCTCCATGGGTGTCTTTAATGCCTTATCAATCAGGATGGCAAGATGAGTAGCTCTATACATTTCACCATAACAAATTGAAAATACTACTTCAAATGAGTAACATGTGTCTTGATTTGCCAAATCTTCATATTTTCTGGGGAAAGGCAGACTGTTGAGGGCACTCCGTGAAGGTGGAAGCTGCCTCCACTGCAGTGCTGCCGTGCCAGAGGAGGGTGGAGGAGAAGACCCTCATCCTAATCCAGGCTGGCTGAGAAGACACCAAGGATGCTGTGAAGAGCCTGTGTCTCAGGTAATTAACAGACCAGTATGATTAGCACCATGATATCCACCAGACACTTCCATGGCTGTAGCTGCTGGTGATTGAGTGAAATAATCAGCATTCCACTCAGATATCAGGATTTCAGGTCTCTGCATTTAAAGGGTGATTGTTTGATTCTCTGTTCAGCCACTCTCTGTAGTGAGCTGCTCACTACAGCACCACAACCTCCGACCCAAAACTAGCTCAGTTTTACCAGGAGAGGTAGAGCTGGAAATGTGCCAATCTACCCTATAATTAACTACTCTAATTAGCAGGGCTTCAGGCTGACCCTGACCGAGCTTTTTGTCAACAAATCCAAGGCCACTTTATCTCTTCATCTAGGCCTGAGAGAGGTACAAAATGCACTTAGAAAACGATGATGGCAGCAACATCTATAGGAAAAACACACTTAGCAGAGATATTACTTCCATTTTTCATGATCACAGATACCTCAACATTGTTAGCTGCAAAGAGCTGTCCTGGTTTTGAAGCTGTGTCTTCCTGCTGTCACTGCTCCTTCTCCATCAGTGCTTTGGGACGTCTTCCCCTCCACACTTTCATCTCCACCAATTCAAACTGTGTCTGTTTTTGTCCCTCATCCCTTTTCCTGACTTTTACAGATCTTTAGCAATATTTCTGTCATTTCTAAAGTTTGATTGGCTTCCAAGGCAACACCATCTGCCTATTTAACTAATATGCTTCTCATGCCTTCTTCCTGATCACTAAAGGTGATGTTAAATAAGAACAATCTTAAGACAGATTCCTCTGCTATATTTTTTAGCTACAATCTGACAGTTTGATGCCTCCATTGTTTACCATCAGTCAGCCAATTTTCTGGCCAGCTATGGTGCTCATATCCAGTTCTGCTGAAATGATTTTCTTCAGGCCAATTTATATTTAGTACAGCAGAAAATTAATCCTGTGGTAAGAGCATTTTGATGAATTGTTCTCTGCTCATGCTTGTCCTCTCCACTGAAAATGGAACAAGCTCTATATCCCACCTTGACTCCATAAAATGTTGTTAGATTAATATAAATATCTGCTTCTCTCCTACTGGTCTAAGATACTCCATGGCCATTTTCTTTCTGATTTACTTGGAGAATTCAGGAGTGCAAAATTATGTTACAATAACAGGCACTCTCCACTGAACGAATTCTTACCATGTTTTATATTAGCAGAGATTTATTTACAAATGGTTAACAGAGGGTTAATAAACAGTAATACATATTAAAAGCACCTATAATGACTACTCCAAAATTGTTACATCACCAGTAGACATTACCAAGGTTTGAAAGCAATTTATTGACCCAGATAGCAATCTGTGTGTTTAATTGAAACATTCATTATTCACTTAGTAATCTTTTATGAACCGTTAAGAAAATAAATGGAATGTGAAGTGTGACAGCCACTTCCTCAATAAGGTTTACACAAACAGGACAAAAAAAAAAAAAACCAGGTCTAATCTCTGCCTCAGGTTGTACATAAAGTCCACTGAAACAGCACCAATCTATTATTATCTGTACTCTCAGCAGAGCACATGAACCCAACACGTGGATGGATTTCCAAGCCCAGCTGGGCAGGAAAGAGAGTTTTTCTTAGCAAGCCCTGGGGCTGGAAGGCTCTGATGAGGACCCTGGACTCACCATGTTGTGGAATAGAAACAAAGGAGTGAAAAAAACCCCAAACAGAAATCCCTTCTAGTACTTCCTACCTTACTCTTCATCCTGGCCTCTTTGAACTAGAGCTGTCCTAGCAGTCACATTTAAGGAAAGAAGACTCAAATGTTCTTAGTAAAAGTGATTTCGAGTGGCCTTTGTCCTCTTCATGTCAGCTGGTACAAGGGATGCTGAACTGCTCATTCCAACAAAAGATAAAAGAAGAAAAACTCACAATGCCTTTTGGTTTGAGCAGATTGTGGTTACTGCACTGCCATCACTCTTCCAAGCACATTTTTTCCCTTGAGTGTTTTCTTTTCAGAGCTCTCCATGGCATTTTCCATTATATTAATATGCTCTTTATATTTACTTTGCTCTTGCAAAGTGGCATGTGCAAAGGCAAGGAATTTATCAGTGCCAGTAAGTTTTTCATCACAGAAAAAACCACACCAAAACAAGCAAAAAAACCTCCAAAACAAAAAACAAACAAACAAAACCCAAATGAAAATAAACCAACACCCCCAACAAAACCAAACCCAACAGGTGAGATAAAGCAGCAGTGATTTTGGGTTTTGGAGCATTAAGTCTCCTTCTCAAAATCAAGATAACTTCGGGCTCAAGGTTAAAGGAACATATTTCTTTGAAAGAAAAAAATATTTCACTTTTCTGACTTCCATACATCCACAATACAAACCTCTTACTTCTGTGGCTGGCGTAAACTGACTGCTACGCTAAGGAATTGCCAAAAACTGAAACCTAAAAGTGTGTCAAAATATTCAAGACCTTCTAGTACAGAGTAAAGGAACTGTTGGTGTTCATTGAACGGGCTCTCTTACAGATGGAGGACTCCAGCATTCTGTGCTGCTGTTGAAGTATTTTTCCTCCATATGCAGAAAGGTTAATGAGAATTAGCTCGTTGGGAATCATCTGTTTCATGGCAGCATTATCCTCATCCAGCTTTTCCTGGAGAGCAGGGTCTGTTCCCTGCTGTTTGTTAGAGCCAGTGGTGGTTCCAGGAGCAAGGAGACACCTTTTGAACCATCCTCCAGCAATGAGGAGGGCATGAAATAGCTCTGGCAGGATGCTGAAGGAGAGGGATCCACTCGTGTTGGAAAGGTGGCTTCAGCTGATGAGGGGGACAATCCTGGAATCCAATTCTTTCACAAAGGCTTCAAGCTCCATTTTACAGCTGCTTCTCACCCAGCTGATAGAAAGCTTCAGTTAATTTCCAGGTTAAATCTACCCATGATCAATTTGTTCTTCTTTGCTCCCGTGCCAGCGGCACCGTCAGCTCACAGGGTTCTGTTCCTCCTCTCATTCATGAAGGGAAATCAGTTTTCCTCTTTGAAATGTTTCTTGTAGACAAATTTCCTAGTCCACAGGTTATCTGACCTGCATGTCTCTAACTTGAATGAGTCTCCATTGAACATGAGCGGGCAGAGGTTCACCCGGCAATCCAGCACCTCACACAATAATACTGATCCTTCTTTATCTCTGCAGGATATGCAGCTTCTGTTATCTCCAAAGACTAGGTTTGACTTTTTAGAGCTGTATAAGTCCAGGCCCTGAGAGTCCATTTGCAGAATGACTGATGTGTCAGGTTGGTTTTTCTCCTCTGCTGAACTCTCCTACCCCAGCGAGAACTGTTGCTATACACTCTTAAAGTGCATAATTGTTTTATAATGTCAATATTTTGTAAAAATAGAAAGACTTCGCAGTTTACACTGTTGGATTTACTTTGATTTTCATTATTCCAGTGCCCAAAGTCATATATTTATTAATCTATAATATGCTGAGCATCTTCTGAAATGAAGAAGATTTCTCAACTTTGTGCTATTAGCAAATTAAATTCACACACTGAAACTTTTTTTATTTGTAGATATTAATGAAAATATTAAATAATATTAGCCCTAAGGATGATCTGCAGTTTTGCTGACGGTATAAAATTATTCAGGGCAGTAAAAACTAAAACAGATCATAAAGTTCTGAGGGAGGAAGAAACTGGCAGATTAAATTCAATGTTGATAAATGCAAAGCAATGCACATGGGGAAAACAACACTAAATACACATATGCAATGATAATCTCTAAATTAGCCATTATCATTCTGCAAAGAGATCATAGAGTAGCTGCAGATTGCTCAACACAAACATCTGTTCATTGCCCTGCGGCAGGCTGGAAAGGTAAACAGAATGCAAGGTATGAAAGCAGCCAAGAGGAGCAGGAAAAGCAGCTCTGTGCCACTGAATGAGCCCCAAATTTGCCCACACTTGAATACTGCATCAAAATGGAATAGGCAAAACCCAGTGAAGACACAGAGAAGGGTAAAAAGTCAAAGGCATTAGATGGTTTCTACACTGGGAGAGATTAAGTAGACTCCAAGGCTTTAACTCTGAGAAGAGGTGACTGGATGAGGAAGTGCCAGAGCCATGGAAAAGAGTGGCTGGCAGGAAAATGTGAGTGAGGAATGATTGTTCTCTCTGCCCTTGTAAGAGGAACTTGGGAGCAGAAATGAAATCACAGGGCAGAGCCTCTGTAGTAGAAAAGGGCAGAGTAGATGCCCCTCCTATCTCACACAAATTGTCAACATGCATGCACACATAAGCAGCACCATGACAGCATTTCCCAGTTTTCCTTAGAAAAATGGAATCCCCTGGATGGGTGAGTGCTGTGTCTTGCAATGTTGTTGCTGTGTTGGGCTAATGTTAGTGTTACCTCACACAACTAGGCAGTATTTTGTTCTTTCTTTTTACAGGGGGGCTATTCCATATCACTTGTATAGGTAAGCATTTGGTTTTCAATGGGATGCATTCTTTTATACTCCCTCTATCCCTTATATTTGGAATATTGCCAGCAAACTCCCAGTGCATGGCTGCCAGTCTGGTCTGTGACTTTGGTACAGCACCCATGATATTAGTGGGACACAAATGTGTATTAGCAGGAGATCTGATCATCAGGAGATCAGTTGTCACTTTCAATGATGCTTACTGACACTTTGACTCTTTTAATTGTCCTACATAGTAAAGAAAAATAAAGTCTGGTGAGGTCAGTCCAAAAGGAATACTACTAAATGTACTGCTTAGTTTTGGAAATTAGGTTTTTTCCCAGTTGTCAGAAGTAGCTGAACCTTCCAGATTACCTCAGGGGTATCTTAAATCAGATTAAGACAACATTTACACTGACAGGATGTGGAGGCAGTGGGGATCAGAATGTCTTCAGTGAGTCCAACTCTACAGATGGAGAATTCCAAAGATTTGCTAGACACGCAGTGCATCAAAAGGAACAAAGTGCCCAGATGTCAAGAGGTCTCTGGTCATACCCACAGAGAAGCACAACAGGCACATTTCCCAGTTTGTTTGTCAAATGGAGAAATATGTTTGTGCCCTGGACCCTCAGAGGAAGCACAAATGGAAATATTGCTTAAATTCTGCTTGCTTTGAGCAGGGCCCAGAAAAACAAATGCACTCACAGTTAATTCACAACTCACTTGAAGCCACATATCCACTTTTTCAGGGAAAAAGAGTTAAGAAAGTTTTACTAAAACTCCCACAGTTTGTTGGAAATTCTGGCATGGTAACTGTTTATCTTACTTAAAAGGTCAATGAGAATCTCATGAATAAAACCTAACTTTATAATGAAAGCACAGTATTTAAAATTTCCCTGGATCTCCTTGCTCAGAACTGATTAAGAACAGACCTGCTGCTATCCTGTAAAATGCTTCTAAATGAGTCATCCGTTCATCAGCGCAGCCCCAAAAGTTCAGATGCAATTGCTTCAGAAAGAACATTTTAAAAACTATGGCATGTCAGTTGGAAGATGCTGATAACTTCCAATCCGCAGGAGGGCCCTGCTAAAAAAAAAAAATAAATCCTGAGATAACTTTGCCTTTAAGGTTTCCCCAGCTGACTGATTAAAAAACGTCACAACAGAAAATTCAAAGGTCACATTTTCTCAAGTGTCGCTGAGAATTCACTGTCTGAGAAATTAGATGAGATTAAGATGCAAAACACTGAAACTCTTTGAATCAAATTTAATCTTCCAATGTTTTGCTAACTTATAAAAAAAACCAAAATGAAACAAGGTGGGGGAATTTGTATTTTAGGAAAACCCTACTAGAAGTACAGCACTGCCAATGGGGTTAATAGACTTTGACCAGATTTTGTTATTTTGCTTGAGGAACTGGTCTAATTCATACCAGCTGAAAGCACTTTTTAAGATTAGTTGAAAGAAAAAAGGATTTACCAGAGTTTATATTTTCATGAATCTCTTCTAGATATCTCTGAAGGACAAAACTGAAGGTCAGTTTTACTGTCTGTAGAAGCCAATCAGAAAACTTGGAAATGACAAATTTTCTCCAGCTGGTAACTAAGAAAAGATTGAGGATTTTCATCCACATTTAGCAAAATCTTTCTCTTACTAACACAAGGCAATTGGTTCAGCTGCTCCTGGGAATAGCAGCTGAGAATGGGACTGGGGGGTTTTTTACAACAAAGAGTTGATTTGAGGGACTGGGTGGAACTCCTGTGGGGAAAACCTTTTGAGACAACATGTGTGGTGTCTCTTCTTGTTCTTCCTGCTCATGTCATTGCTGGGTACAATCAGAGGAGTTTGCTTTTCCTTTCTCAGATATTGGCTGCAGACTGTGCAGGCAGCACCAGGCACGTTTGGACACAAGCAGGAGGGTGCAAGAAGGAGGAACTGGGGGCAGCAAAGAGAAAGGCAATTCTCTACAAAGAAAAATATTAGAAAAAAAGCATAAAGACATAAAGAAAGGAATGCACAGGACTTTCCAGAGGTCAGATATTGCAGTGTAAAACCCACTGTCTCACAACCAGCAGAAACCTAGAGCAGTGGAGGGGTTTGGGGTTATCCCCCAAACCTGGATGAGGAAAATAATCTGCTGAGTCCAAAACTGTTATCATAAGATGAGAAAGGCTTTTTTTTGGTATGCAAGAGGTTCAAACAGATTGGAATAAGGGTAACACGTCTTACTAAAATGAACGACTTGCAGAGGAATAAACAAATGTGTATTTGCTTCATTTTTAAAAGTTTGATTTTTCATTATCAAAATTAAAGCAAGGGAGTAAACAAACAAACAAACCCCCGCCAAAATCCCATCTGGCTTCTCTGCCTTCCTTGAAGTTTTGAGATATGTATTTGCTGAATCAGAATGTAGATATAGGGCCTTCTTTTTAACCAGCATCACAGTCACCTGCCACTGTTTTATTACAGCAGGGGCTGGTTCCCCTTTTTTGAGAAGTGCTATCTCCAGCCTGCAGCTCACATTGCACAGCAGGAAAGCAGCTTGTGAAAAAATTCCCTCTGAAATACCTCAAGCTCTACTAGAACTGAGAGCAAGCAGTTTCAAAGACTGTTTGCTTCTACGATTTTTGGGTTCATTTTTGGGTTTAGCCTGTTTTTGTTCTCCCGTTTAGAAAACCAGTTCAACCAGTTCAAGCTAAAGGTTTTGGGTGGAAGTGGCCCATATAAAAGCTGATGGGCATTTTTTAAGGAGATGTGAACATTTGCTTTGTTTTTGCAGAGGTGACAAAAGAGGGGGGGAATGGGGATCTCAGCAGGAGAGAAAGGCAGCAAACATCAGAGCCTGGGAGCAGCTGAGAGCAGGGTGAGTGCCCTCAAGGGGACAGGGCAGGGTGGGGACAGGGAAACAACCCCACCAGGACCTTGCAGAGCAGGAGCTCTGGGGACAAGCACTTCCTCCTGGGCTGTTAGGACACCAAGGATGGCTGTGAACAGGACTGAGACCCAGAGCCCTGAATATTCCTGGATGGAGATGTTGGGAACCCTGGCTGGCTGTCCCTGTAGCTCTGGGAGGCTCAGGACATGATCAGTACTTGAATAACAAAACTGCTGCTCCCAAGCATCCCACGGGTCTGTCTTGAGGGCAGGGATCCAAAGGCAGTGGCTCTCTGTAAAGAGATGGCAGCAGCCAAAAAACAAGATTTGGAATTACCCCCAGAGACCAACAAGGACTGAGCACCTTCCTGCTCAAACCTGCATTTGGGAGAAACTCGCAGCACCAGAGCATCCCATGGGAACCACAGATGTAAGGTACAACACTGCCTGCTGAAGTGCTTTCAGATTCCCCGCTAGCAAGAGAGAAATCTGTAAAGCACTATTGAGCTTTTATTTGTTCATTTAGTATTTTCAGATGTTAACAAATCCTGCAGATCTGGTCTTCTCTGCAGTATGAGGTGATTAGGATCTTTCCTATCACAGAGTGCTCAGTTTTTCCTTCACTCACAGTCTTTATTCCCTGTGTGATAATGTGGTAGCATGTTACAGCACCACTTGACTTGACAGAAATATGTTTTTTTTCATTTTTGCTTTTTGAACACATTCATGTCTTACAAACACTCACTGTAATCCTCCTGGAAAAATCTCCATTTCAATTATCAATGTAACTTCTAATGAAATTATTTTAAATTCTAGATTGGTGTTTGGAGCAGACTTCAGCCTTGCTGTGGTTTTTCATTCCTTGAGCAGTGACACTGAAACCAAGGTTTCAGCTGAGCCACCAACCTGTGTCTGTGAACCCCAGCAGAAATACTTCTCTATCCATCTCTCTGCAAACTCACTTATGTATAAACTGCTGAAATAAATTTCTTCTATCGTGATTTTCTTGTAATTTCCACCAGTTTAAAGGAATTCACCTTCCCTTTCCAGCGATAGATTGACTTCTCGAGATGCCTAGATAAAACAACTTAAACTTCTTCTTTGTTCTCATAAAAATCTCTACATTCCGAGGGAAAACACAGAGAGCTGCTCAATTCATTAGATAATTAGACTATTAATAAATTGGACACACTTCTTCCTCATCCTATAATAATCATGACAACTTCCCAAGCACATTTATCTATTTTTTTTTCATTTCACTCCACTACATTCAAGCTCATTTGTGGCCTCTCTCCTTGTTTCCCTTGTTTCCTTTCAAAGCTGGATGCTTCTCCCTAAAGAGCAGCCTGTGTGAAATGGAAACCTGGCTCGTGTTTCTCACTCCCAGCCTCAATCCAAAGCCTCTCCCTTCCTGCACTGCTTGGCTGTCCCAGAGACAGGACCCTGATGCTCAGCAGGGCTGAACAAAGCTGAAGCAGTTCCCAACACATCTCACATTCTCTAAATCCATCTGGAGCCTTTGGACTGTCTTAGCAACGTTGGATCAAAATTGATAAAGAATTTCACTTGACAAACACAGAAACACGAAGTGTTGAATTTCTGCTGTTCAATAAGAACATTCAGAAGTTTTCATTTCCAAGCAATGTTTCAGACTGAAAAGCAATGTCATGACTCTGGACAGTTATCAGTACCTGAAAATTACATGCTTTGTTTTGCATCAAACTAAGGAAAACATCCCTATGACTTGACCCCAGTTTAATTATTTGTCTAAAAAGAAAACAAAACAATAAATTGGCTCAATTTTTTTTGTTTTGTTTTGAATTTTGACTTTTTCATCCAGCAAAGTACAAAAATTAAATATCTGACAGGCTCTTAAGATGAATATTCTCAAATTCAGTGTTGCCAGCCTTGGGGTGTTATGGTGATTCCTATCCAGTTTACTAAATACCATAAAACTTCCCTTACTTGAAGCATGCGGTCGGTCAAGAATCTCATCTTGTTCCTCCAAAGGTCTTTTCCAAGCTCTCCCAGTCTCACTGGAAGCATGGCTCAGGCACGTGCCATTGGTTTAGTAACCGAAGGCAAACTAAAGGATCCCAAATGGATTTTACTTCCAACAACAGCTTTAAAAAGGGAAATTGGACCTGAGTGCCTAAAGAAATCTTTCCCAACTTAATATTTGCTTTGATTCTCCAAAATTCCCACTTCAGAGGATATTCTGAGGGCATTTCAAAATCAGTTTCAGAGAATTTAAAGAGATTGTTGTTGACATTGCAGCTCCCACAGATTTCTTCCCTGGTGAACCCAGGAGTGGGAACAGTAATTAGTCTCTTTTGTCTTCATCAGGGCTGGGCTTGGGTTGTGAGAAAACCATTGACAGCAATAAAGCAAAGCTAAAAATAAGAAAATAAATACACCTTTAAAAATTCCTGCAGCCTAGGTCGAGAGTTTAAGACACCGGATGAATTCAAGCTTAAAGACAATCAAAGAGAAAATAGGTGAAGGTTAAAGGACAAGCTAAAATGGATTCCTCAGTCAAGAGGTTAAAACTAACTAAATAAAACTGTTTGCAAGTTGTCCAAAACCACAAATCCTTGCATGTGTCCTTTCCACGGCTGCTGACTGGGTGAAGCCCCTGGACTCTGTAATTTTATGCATGGGTGCCTGAAAGAGAAGAGCTAAGAATGCCCCTGTTGTGGCTGTGTGGCTGATGCCAAATCCTGGTGCAGGCAACTGGAGGTTCCTGAGCCCTCTCTGCCATACCACAGGACTCCCTTGCTTTTTAAATTTCTCTCCACTCCACCGGTCTGCGTGGTACCAAACTCAATTAGGGCAATAAATGGTTTTAACAGCAATCAAAGGAGGGAAAGCCTGGAAAAGAGCTGGAACAGCACAAGAGGTCCATGACTCCTGAGAGCCCAGTTCCAGCCTCTCCCTCCTCCAGGAGGACTCAGGCAGCTCTCACCCCACAGATGACCTCTAAGAGCCCACCTCCACAATAGGTACTAAAAGGAGGGCAAAAAAAACCCCAGAGCTCTCCTCCATATGCTTAATCTGCAGGTTAATTGCTCCACTACTATTGTATTTAATTGTTCCCAGTGAAGTCTTTCTAATTGCTTTTCTTTTTTACCCAATTGAGTAATAATAAGAATATTAATAATAAATATGCCAAGAGTTTCAAGCAGAAAATGATAAAAGCCTTTTTTCCCGTGCAAGCAGGTGGAGGAACAAGACTACAAGGATGAGAAACGCTTCTTTCCTGTGTGAAATACAGGAGGAATAATAGCAGCTGGCACAGGTAGGCTGACACAGCCACTGCCTTGTGTAAAGTCCCTGCTGGGAGGTGAACTCATGACCAGCTGCCTCATTTCCCCAGTACAAACTGGAATCCAGCATTTGCGAAGTTGTGTGCTGGTAGTATACACGTTTCAATATAGCCACATGAATATTCATGAGCCAAAACCGTTCTACTTCTTAATAGCAGCTTATAGCCAAATGCCAAGATCCTTATCCAGAAAAATCTCTCATTTAGCTGGGTGGGAGATGTGCCCAAACTCCGGCGTTCAGGAGCTCATTTTAAATGCGTGCCACGCAAAACACTTTCCTGTTCTCCTTCACCCCCAGCACTAGATTAGCACGTAGAAATACCAAAACTCAATAGTGGCAACTGTATTTTTAACACCTCGGAGAGGTGCAAATACTCAGTTCCAGGACAGTAAAGGCTCTTCCTCTAGAAAAATCCTCTGCTGCGCCAGGCAACTTCTCCAGTGGCTTGGAGTCTCATAGCCACACGGCAGGCTGGAATGCCTCAATGGTTGGTGAATGGCAAAGTTGCAGAATAGTTGCAGAAAGTTGCAGAATAGTGGAGTTTGCACATTCCCTGGGTCCCCCAGCTTGCTGGTTTGCAAAGCACTTTGTGACCCTCGTGCGTGGAAAATGCTGCTGGAAACTCAGGGCTTTGGCTTCCCCAGCGAGCAGCCCCGCTCAGCTCAGCGCTGTCCTTTGGCAGGCAGGGAGAAAGCCAGCCCTTCTTAATCACCCCCAAGTTAATGAGGGGCACTGCCACCCTGTCACTGAGTGATTAATTACTGCATCTGCAAGCAGGGCTGCCAGCGAACCCGTGGGCATCATCCATGAGGCAGGAGCAGCCCTGGGTTTAAAGGGAAATGTGTGCATGGCACGGCAGAGCGTGGGCTCAGGGGGGCACGGGGGGGGCCTCGCCCCACTAAATCAGCATCTGCCACCCAGCAGCTGCAAGGCCAACAAAGCTCCTTCACAAGGGAACAAGAGAAGGCCCTCGAGCCACTGGAGGAAACTGTGTCATTATTCATCTTCTTCCCAGCGCGAGTATTCAATCTCTTCCCACCCAAATGTTCCCAACATAACGATTTCCATGGGTACATCTACTGCCACTGGTGCTGGGAATTCGTGAGAGAAACACACCGGGGATCTCAGCCTTTCACTGGGCTCGGAGAGATCAGGCTTTGGGAAGACCTTTAAGCACCACAACAGCCAGGAATTCTGATTTTATCCGGTATTTTTTTATGTACTCTGTCTGTGGGCGTGGCAGAACTGGGGAGGAAAGGACAGGAGGTGTTTAGTTGTGAAGATAGGACAAATAAACGCCCTTGTAAACACACACAGCCCTGTTACAAGGAGGTGCCCAGCAGATCCACAGGAAGGGGCAGGTTAGGATTTCTGTCTTCTGAGCTACTGCAGAACTGCTTGTGTCTGGGGAAAAAAAAAAAAGAAGAAGAAGAAAAAAAAAACCCCAACTAACTACTAAAAAGAAGAAGAAGATTTGGAATTGAATTAAATAAAGGAGGTTTTAAAGTATCACTTTTGTATTGCTATGTCCTCTTCCAGCCTGGCACACACCAGAGGGTGACACTTCAGTTCCATCCACACCCCTGGGCCTGTCCCCTGGCTTAGAGCACACATGGCACAAGTGGGTGGCATTTCATTTTCATTGCTCCTTTGTCCCAAAGCTGGAGGCATCCTTTTGTTTTAATGGCACATTGTGTTCCTTGACAAGACAGAGCTAATGACCTGAGTGGGATTCTATTCACACAGCAGCAGTGGATTAGAGATTTGATTTTCCTTTTTAACAAATCTGTATAGCAGATGGCGTTGGGAAAAGAAAGTGCACACACTACAGGGATGCAGCAGAGCTTCCCATCCTTGCTGCATGGGGAACAGCACTAAAAGGCAGATCTGTGCAGGCCAAGGAATTATGAATACTCCCTCCTGTTTTTTACTTCCCCTCTCAGAGCAGAGACCCCCTGAGCCCCAGATGCCAGTGCTCTCCACAGGATCACAAATAGCTCAGTGGCACTCCAGTTTTAAGGTCTTATGGGTTCTTATTGCTCTTGTTGCCTGCTACATCCAAATAATGAAGCTGTCACATTGCAGGGGTGTAATGGCTGCATTTTCCCCTGCCCAGAGTTTTCTGACACAGCCACAACCTGCTCCTCAACTTGAGCTCTTGGTACAACTGTGTGAACCAATTCTGCTCCTCGCTCTGTGGGTCACCAAGAGCTGCACACCAAACCTGACCTCAGC
>VZSR01000479.1:8587734-8760234 GCA_013398615.1 Brachypodius melanocephalos
CCATGTCCTATCACTACATGTCCATGTCAGAAGTTCCTCTCCAGCTCTCCTGTAGCTCCTTAAGGTTCTGCAAGGCTGCTATAAGTTCTCCCTGGAGCCTTCTGTTCTTCAGTTTGGACATTTAGTGGAAGAAATTTGGGATGCACTGTCACCAGCCAGTCAGAGTAGTCACAAGCAGAAAGAGAATGCGGGAAGATCTCCATGAGTCCAGTACACAGCATGACAAGAGCAATGTGTAGGAACAGATCTCTTTCCTTTCTCCATGAAGCCACTGTTTACTCAGACAAAACAAAACAAAAACCCCAAACCACAAACACGCACACCCACAAAACCAAAACAACAAAACAAACAAAAAACCCCAAACAAACAAAAAAACCCCAACCCACAAGAATTAGAAGAATCTGCCAGCTGTTCCTGGGTAAAACAACATAACATATCAACAATATTTTCACTTCTTGGCTCTTGATATCCACTCACCATTATGGACTATTTTATAACTGAAGGGAAAAGGAGATGCTGCAATTTCCTCTACAACAGCTGCATTTTCTCTTTGTCTTGATCAGCCTTATACTGGCTTCTTACAGCTAAGTAGCACCAGGAGGGCATTATCAGCAGCAGTGCCCTTATCAGACAAAGCCACAAACCCACTCAAAAGTCGCTGCATAGATTGTTTCTTTTCACCAAGCAAAATACATCTCACTGTGGTTCTTTTTCATTAAAGCATTCTGAAGTGTTTCTGTGCAGCGTGCCTGACACCTAGTCAAGTGTCCTTTGCACTGACTGCTGCTGTAAGTCGCCTCTTTGGAACAAAATCTGACTCTTTCCCAGAAATAATTGGAAGAAGGAGATGGAGGGAGCCCTTAGCACTGCAGATTCCCTTGAATTTTGTCCAACAGGATGGGGAATGCGACTCCAAGGTGTTGGACAGGGGGCAGGGTCCCCTCTTTCATTCGTGGTAGTATCTAAGGGATTACACAGAGCTAAATTTTACCTGTGAAATTCTGTAAAGTGCAATACAGAGACCTGTTTTGCCCAGGACAGTGAACCCTGGGTGGTGCTGCTCCCTCTGCCCTGGATCGCCTCGAGATTCCCTGCAGCAGGAGCTGTGACACAACCAGGACTCAGCTCCAGCTCCCTCCAGCCTGTTCCTGCAGCTCTGCTCAGCAGTGGGTGTGTGGGTGGGCACTCTGCTCCTCACCCATCCACACCACCCTGCACACCCATCCTGCAGCCACAGGGAACAGCAGCTGTGCAGGCAAACACCCTTCCCTGTGAACAAGAGGAACGATGAATCCCACGATTAACCCAGCGAAGGCAGAGGGATTCTTTAGGCTCCTACACTCAATTGCCAGACCAGGAGGTCTGCTCCTCCAGTCAGGAGGCTGCTACACCCTGAGTTTTTGTCCAGATGAAAGGAGGCAATTCATAGCAGTGTTTAGAGCCTCTGTTTCTCACTCCTGGCTCTCCCTTTTTCTGTTGCTGCTCTGCTGGAGTTGGAGTTTTGTTCCAGCCAAGTAACCTGTGACTCAGGCAAGAGGGCACTGACAATTAGAAAATTAGTGGAGGGAGACCTGCAGAAAACCACAGCAGCAAGGGAAAGAAACCTCCAGAAACACAATCTGAATATTTCTGCTCTGGTTCAGCAGCTGTCTCAGAAGACTGTTAAAGCAAGATTTTTTTTTTTTTTTGTGCTCCTACTTGTTACCTGAAAAATAAATAGGGAACAAGAGGAAGTGGAGTGCTCAGGCTGGCTTATCTGAGTGAGATGCTGATTTTTTTATGGATACAGAATTTCAGATTAACAAGGAGATAGATGCTTCTGACAGGTTTTAGGAGTGGCTCCAGGGACACATAGCTTTCCATCAGATGGGATGCAGTGAGATTCATTTACCATGAGCCAAAGGGGGAAGAAGTGAGAGGCCATTTCAGCACTTGCTTTCTACATGACTCTCTTTGCTGTTGTCTGTAGTTTCTGAGTTGGATTCAAAGGGCTTATTCAAACCGGTATAACCTCTGTGATGGATGGCCATTTCCAGGTTTATTAACTCGTTATATCCAACAGGTAATGCTGGAAGGCGTAACTACAACAGGTCTTAATGTAGCAGGCAATTAATTGTGTAAATATTTCGTAGATTTATGCTGAATTTTTGGGACTGTGTCTTTAAGAACAAGTATAGGAATTCTTTGAGCTTTATATTTTTTTTAATCCGTGTGTCTATCTACACTTCCTATGACTTTTTACATGGCCAAAAATAAATCAGTGCATGGTCTCCTTTATTTCAAACCGAAAGAGACGAAGATTGTTGTGGGATCTTGTGACTAGAAATCTCAGGCTGTGTTTCACAAGCAGTTTTTCCCCTCCATTTCTGAGTATTAAAAGGAACACTGAGAATTGCTTTCAGTGGGGGGAAATGCATGTGCTGGTTGCACTGCAATATAAAATATAGACTTGCATGCCAATTTTTCTCCTGTCAGATGTGTTCTGGTGAGAAGCAGTAGAGCACACACCGGAGATGACAAAACTCTACTTCTCCTTCTCGTCCTCTTGCTGTAAATAACCTCCAATTATTATTATCTCTGACATTCAGCCCAGCTCTCTAATGAAAAGATTTTTCCTTTAGCAAATTCAGAGTGGCCCCAGAAGAGTGTTTATTATGAAAACCTTCAGGAGCAAAGAGAAGATTTGGCAAAGGGTTTGGCTGGGTAAGAGCTGCTGTGAGCAATCCCCACGCCAGGGACTGTAACACACAGCGAACATCAGAGCTCCGGGTGCTGTTGATGCCTCCAGGAGCTCCAGGAGCTCTGGGGTCACTGGGGAGGGGTGAAGCACCAGCAGCTCCTGCCCTGGGGAGCTGCAGCATCCCTCAGGAGAGGCAGCCAGAGCTGGAGCTTCCCCACAGAAAGGCTAAAAGGAGCAGGGAGGGAGGATGTGCTGATCCCAGCCCATCACTAATGCAGGTAACAACCTTCCTCAGCCATCTCCCTGACCGTGGATCTTTTTCTGCCTCATTGGAGGCCGGGAGGAGGATGGGGATTGTTATTCACACACCCAACCCGGGTTCTTTTTTCGAACGCCATGCCAGATGGCCAACGATTTTGATTCAGGTGAACAGCTCATTTAGCAGGATCGAGCTGACAATTCAGCAATTTCAAGAGCAAACATCAACTCAGAAGCGAAAAAACCCCATAGGGGCCAAGCCATAAAATATTGAAACAGGGATGGGGATGCACCTGAGGCTTGCCTCAGGAAAAGGCTCATGAATTTTAAGGATCTTCAGACCTACTTAGAGGAAACCTTTACTCGCTACACAACATGTATATATGGAATAAAGAACTGAAAGAAACTTTCTAGAATACCTTAAGACAATGAAATGTTTTTTTCCACAGTACATCCATCAGGCAAAATGTCAGATACAGTTTGCAGAGAAAATCAAACAGAATTCAAAGAGGCAAAGAAGGTCTGAAGGTGAAGTCACAAGCAGCACTGAGAAGTGACAGAATGTCAGAGAGCAAGGCTCCTACTGGCCCTGCCTGTTTATTTATTTTTATAGCTGGTAACTGTATGTGGCTGCAGAGACTTATTTATACCTTATTTTTAAATTTAAAAGTCTAGATTTACAGAGAAATAAATGACCCTCAAGTTGTTTATTGGAAACTCTCTCTGCCTCAAGTTGTGTGTTTCATTTATATTCACTACTGGTGGATCAGAGAGAGGTGTGTAAGGAACACCTGAGCTCAGAGAACTGTCTCCTTTGGGTAGTTATTCCTCCTTCACAGAAATATTTTCAGGTTCACTATCTTCATTTGTTTCTTGGGTTTCAAAGCACAAATCTCACTTGGCTTTGTTCCTCAGCAAACAATTTAGGCACTGGAAGTGTCCAAGGTCAAGGTAGGACAGGGGTTGGAGTAACCTGTTCCAGTGGAACATGGCAGGGAGGTTGGAATGAGATGAGATTTAAGACCCCTTCCAATCCAATTCATTCTGTGCTTGTTGGCAGTGGCAGCAGGATTTGCTGGGAACTTTTCTCCAGGCACCTCCATCCCACCCCAGCAGGACTCCTTGGGCTGAAGGAAGCAGCCCAAAGCTGCAGAGCTGCAAAGACCTCTCCTGGTTTCCAGCACTGAGTATTTTTATCATTGAATAGCCCCACTGGTGGGCAGAATCTCTCTCCACTATAGATTTATATCAGTAAATATGGGGATTTTCCCTTTTGATGTTGTTGCTCTCAAATAAAACCTCTACAGGAGGAGACTGCAACCCGGTATGCTCATTTCCAGGAAGGGCAAATATTAGCTGAGCTCCTAACTCTTGGATGAACTCTTTCTTTTGCAGCATCGGGTTGGGAATTGAGGGCTCTGAAAAAGTTTATTTGTCTGGATTTACACACAGTTTATTTCCTGGTAGAGGGTCCCTCCTCACATCAGCTGCCTTCTCAGGGGGCAAAGGCAATTAGACAGCAGTGGAAAAGAAACACTGCTGTATTTACATTTAATAGCCTTGGCCTGATGCCCCGAACTTCTTATGGAATCTGCTGTGAGGATGGCTGTAGAAAACATGAGTGATTGACAAAAGAACAGAGAGTCTCACTTTCAGGGCTCTGGGAAGGCTGTGAGCAGAGCTCATCACCTGGCTGGCCCCATTAAAGAAAATTTCCCCTGAGTAAACCAGTGAGACATCACTGGGTTGGTGTGAAGAAGCCTGAGGGGACCCAGGGCAGGAGCAGCAGCGAAATTGCACCAATCCCAGATTTACACCAGGAAATGGAGGAACTGTGAAGTCTTCCCCTGACCCAAAAGTTGATATTTTTATGTACTGCAGGGCTGTCTGCTCACTGGCAGAAAAAAAAAAAAAAAAAAGAAAAAAGAAAAAAGAAAAAAAGAAAACCCCAGATCAGTGCATGCTCATGAATTAGTTTAAGATTCTGAGTTTATGTTCTCAACTAGTCAGGTATGGTTTGATTGCAGCTTTTCAAAAATTACCAACAATTATTTCCAGCACAAATAATGCCCATGGAGTGGGAGTAGCATTTATTTGGTGCAGAAGGGATCAGTTCAGTCAGTCATTTCCATAGCATGAAGGTAGAACAGGTCTGAAAAGAAAAAAAAATCACAATAAATAATACTAATCCCATAATTAAACAGGACAAATTAATTTCTGGGACAAAGAAATATCAAAGGTCAATTTATAGTTATTTGTGCCCAGGAGATTTCCTTTCTTATTCTGATAAAAAGAAAAAGGCTGCAGTTTGTAAATACCTGTTACTTTTTGAAGAAATAAAAGAAAATCTGGGATTTTTTTTCTCTTTATGTGCATCCATTGTAATTTTGATTCTGACATAAGCACAAAACATAATGCATCAAAAATTGCTACAAATGCAGGCAATCTAAAAAGATCAATAAACAGTTCAGTGGATAGGAGAACAGAACAGCCCTGCAACCTTCCAAAACAGCATCCTAATGTTCCATTTTAATTAAATACAGATTTTCAAAAGACAGTTAACAGAGCAAGTACAACTGAGCAGGTTGGGAATGTTGATTTCTCTTCCTTAATTGTGTTGTGAAGCCACCTCCACAGATAATAGAATAACAAATTAGCATGGAGGACAAAGGAACACAGTAATGACACAAATGAATGAGGAAAAATGAGATGGAGAATGAGGAAGTGATGGGGACAAAGCCATGGTGGTTTCTCCTCTCCCAGACCCGGCTCAGAAGCCCCCAGTGACATCCAGGAGCCCCTGGCCCTGTGTCACCCCCTTGTCCTTGAGCCCCTGGTGGCCACTGATGTTCTCCTTCAGCTGGTGTTTATTAAAAAGCAGAACACCCCTCCTTGTCCACCCCACCCTTTGCTGCTTCCTCCCAGCTAGGACACAGACCACACGTTCCCAGAGTTTCTGGGTTTAAATTTAATTTTGGAGGCAATCAACTTCGACAGAGCTGCTGATTGCAGCAGGACAGGGATTAGATCCTCTGTGAATAAAATAACTTTTCTCCACGTTCCCAGTTCTGGTCTGCCCATGCTGTGCTCACTGTGGCCATTGCTGGAGGGAAAAGAACCACAGTAAAACAGGCAAAAACACACTTCAGGGAACATATCAATGAACAGGCTTTCCCAAGGGTTTTTTTCCCACAAACTTTGAATTTTTTTCTTAAAGTTCCTACAGAAATCAGCATTCAAAGCCTGCCACACAGCCTTGATGCTTTTTTAAATCATCAATCAAGCAGGAAGGCAGCAACAGGCTGCACTGTGTCATGTTTGTGTCATTGTAATGTGAGGCTTTGGGGATGTGCTAAAACCACAGAAAAGTTCCAGGTTCAATTTGGATAAGCACTTCAAAATAATCTTGCTGATTAACTGAAGTCCTCTTAGTTGGACACACTTCAGGCATAGCCTTTGCCACTGGATTTCCCTTTCAGCCTTGCTGAAAGCACCTTGAGAAATGAAGACTTCACAGCTTCCTTCCTTGGGCCAGTTGGAATGAGAAGAGCAGGAAAATGAAAAGTGGTGGGGAAGGAACCAAACTTTTCCAGCATTTATCACAGTTGATATAATTTCAAGGCACAGTAGAATGTTTTAGGAGATTTCTTAGGAGATTTTTTTTAGGAGATTTCTCATTTTACTGAAATGATTTTAACGCTTTCAGACGCTGAGAGTAGGCAGTGGCTGCATGGAGGTTTCTGAAATGACTAAAGAGAACATCCAGAGTTCTGCAAAAATTCATACTTTGATTAGACCTGAAGATTGAAGGCCTCTCATCCCTTGTAGTGCTCTAGATTAATTCTGATGCAACACCAATTTTCCTCCAGGCTGTGGTGGAGAGCAAAGCTGAACGTCTGTTCTGCCTCTGTGATGTCCAGGTCACATTTTAAAGACAGAGATGTGCAAAGGAAGGAAACGCAGAGGGAACAAGGCTCTGCTGCCTTTCCTTTAGCAGAAGAGGGCTAGAGAAGCCTGGCCAGAGTGAGTTCCTTTGTTCTGGCAGCCAGAGTCCCCTGGGGTCCCAGCAGAGGCTTGGCTGCCTGACCTGACCCATGCACAGCTTTTTGTGTGGTTTACTCTGACATACCCTAAATCAGGTAATCCTGCCTGATAGAAAAGCTAGGCCTGCATGATCCTTCCTAATCTTATCCAGAGCTTGTGCTGGACCCCCTGAGCCACCTGGGAGCTGGATCTCCACATCACCCTCTGTGCCAGGTCCCAGGGCTCAGAGCTGAGCTCTCTGCTGAGCGTGCACACCGTGCCAGCCTGGAGCACAGACCCTGCAAACTGTGCTGGCTTTGCTGGGGACACTGCAGTGCCACAGCTCTCCCATCTGCTCCCATTCCTTCCTCTCTCCCTGGCTGCTTTCTGAGCTCCTCACTGTGTGTTTATTGCTGCCCTCTCCCCACTGCACTGGCTGGTGCCTCCAACCTGGTGTGCAGGTGCTGGGGTCCCTCTGGGGCTGGCACAGCAGCTGGCACAGCCTCACAAACTGCTCAGATGAAAATTTCAAGTCCACCTGCCCTTCTGCAGCCACCTGGTCTTTGACAGCTTTTTGTCGTTTGGGGGGATTTCTTTTTTTTCTTTTTTTTCTTTTTTTTCTTTTTTTCTTTTTTTTCTTTTTTTTTTCTTTTTTTCTTTTTTTTTTCTTTTTTTTTCTTTTTCTTTTTCTTTTTCTTTTTCTTTTTCTTTTTTTCTTTTTTTTTTTCTTAATTGGCAGAAAACCCAAAGCAGTGCTGTGCAAAGCTGACCCTCCAGGGGCTGCCCAGCTGTGTGACAGGTCACAGAGAGAGGAACAAACCCATTGTGCTGGACAAGCAAATTCCATGCAACTGGCAGAGATGAAGACTGACTCCCAGGCTGTGAAGACAGGAGGCAGAGGGGACAGTAATTGCTGTTGGCCAGGCAGAACACCCATTTCATTACTGCACTGGCAGATCCTCCAAAGAAACACTGCACACAAGCCATCAATTCATATTTAAGCATTGAATAATTTCCACAAACATCCAGAGGAAGGAATACATACAAACAGTTCTTACTCCTACAGCAGTGTCCCATTGCTCTGCAGTTTTATCAGGGACTGTTCTTTCTCCCTTGCCAGAAACTTGTGTAAAAGAAGAGACCTTTTGAAAGGGTCTATCAAGACTGCTGAGCATTTTGAAATGCTCTGCTAATAATAGATCAGGAATTTTGGTCTGATGATCCTAGATCACAAACCATAATGCTGAGTTATGCTGTGCAAGAGGTTAGTGAGGACATGGCAGCTCCCATTCCCCAGGCAGTCAGAGCACCTTTCTTGAAAAATCACCATCTGGCAGTGCCTGACAAAGCTTGGCCAGAGCACAGTGGAGTTTACCAGTGGGAAATCCAATGAGAACCCTTTGAAGACCAAAAAATCTGCCAGGGGGAGCAAACACTCAGTGCTGAGGGTCTGTGAGCTCTTCATGTGCACGCTCATGTGCTCCTGACACTTTGAGATTGTCAGCATCTCTCCATTGCTGTGGTAATGGGAATGTTCTCATGTGCAGGACACAGCCCTGCTGTGTTGTTCTGAGCTCAGCACAGCAAAAACTCTGGAGGATTCAGATACATCTTGCCAGACACCTCCCTGACACTTCTGTATTGATCACCAAGCAGCAGAGAGAATTATGAATGCCCTTTTAAAAAATTCCATCACTGTGGAAATCAAGGAATGAACAAATATAAAGTAAAAAAAAAAAAAAAAAAGGATTAATTTCACTGAGTCTGGCCAGATCTTGGATGCAAAGCCACCAGTTCATGACTAAAGTGCCAAGTAATGAACTGAAATAGTTCATTCAGGCTTGGAATCTCCTCCTAGCCTGAGACATGAGGAGTGAGTTTGTTTGCCTGATTATCCTCCACCTCCCCATCCTGAGGAGCTGCTTGTTGAACGCTCCCCCCAGCACACAGAAACAAAAGGGGGCCCTGAGAGACCTTCTGTGCAAAGCTCATGTGGGCAGAGCAGTTTGAAAATTAAACTTCCTCCAAGCGAAACCATCCGTAATTTCCTCCCAAATGCCTCCTCCTGAGCCCAGGAATAAAAGTTGCAAAATCAACAGAGGCATCTATTTTCCCTAAGGCAATGCACAGGAGCTGACCTAGCAAAAGCTTGTCTTTGTTTTGCTGCTACAGATTTTTCCTTTTGCTTTGGTCTTGTTTTGTTTCTAGTGGTACCAATCTAGCTGTCCAAACTGTCTCCGTTCCCACAGAATAATAATCAACTTCCTAGTTCACCAGCTTTATGTAATGAATAATAAAAAGAATATCTGAGTAACACAGCTCAGCAGCAGTGTATCTTATCCATTCTTCCCTCCATGAAGAATTTAGAAAAGTTAAGACATCATCTAAATATTTTTAAAAGGAAGGAATGATGCCAGAATTTGATGACACATATGCATATTAGCAGTGGGAATAAAAGTTAACAGATATTAATATTCTTCTCTGGGAGGTGGACTTTTTGCTTAACTTTTCTTGGAACAAACATAGTCTGTGCAACAAGCAGAGCCAACACTTATCTCTCCCCTCTATTATCTTATAGCTGCCTTAGCATTACACTTTTACCCTTTGCTACCGTACAATTTTAGTGAAAGTCTTCAATTATCTTCTGTCTACTTGTCAGAAAGCTATTTATCCCCCCTGTAGGTGTGATTTCTACATTTAGGACGAGTTGTGTGCTCATCTTCGTGCAGAACCCTTCACAATCTGGGAACAACCAAAAGTGCATCCCTGGAAGGTGGAGCAGCGGTGGTGACTGCAGTGGATCTCCTGTTCCCACACACAGCACAGGGTGCCCTTGGCTGCATCTGGGAAGGGCTGCAGGAAACTCATATTGCGCTCACGGCCTTGAGAAGTCTTCTGATAAACATTATTTGCAGATGAAAATGTTTTTTTCCACCCTTTTCATGGGTAGGCTGTGCTGTGTCACAGCACCCGTTTAGCTGTCAGCTGCTGTGAGCCAGGGCTGCCTGACTGGTGTTTAGTGTGTCAAGAGAACAGCAACGAGGGTAACAGGGTTTGATGTGAACTTCTGCAGCATTTGGGTTGAGGGGATGATAAAATTAAAAAGGAAACACTATTTCCCAAAGCTGAAGCAAGCTGTGTGCACTGTGCTTGTGCTGGCTCACCAATGCTGCTGGTGGTGAGGACAGAAAGGAGAGGAGAAGGGCAAATGGAGAGGGAGGCAGTGCCAGCCAAGGTGGGAACTTGGGTTAGGAACCTGGGGAAATAAGGAATATAATGGCACTCTTAGATAAAGCTTGAGGGATTTTTGGGGGGAGCTGTTTAAACATTTCCTTAATTGTGAACAAGTCAGAACTCCCATCAGGCTTTAAAAAGTAAAAGCCAGTGTTTATTAGACTGCACACTGGAGCCATTAACTTATGAAATAAATGGGGTCAGTAACCCCTGTCCCTCTCCCACCATTCACACACAGCAGGCCAAGTCTCTCTGCTGGCTCTCAGTCCAACAACTCAGCCAACTCTTGGGTAAATAAAAATAAACATATTTTACTCTTTAGCCCTTTCTTAAGAAGCTGCCCCACTCCTGCTGGCTGTGTACCTTCCAAGGGGCACAAACCCCTCCCTAAGCTGGGTAATGCACTCTAACCTGGGTGCTTCCCCCTAAACCTGGAGGAGAATTGACACAGTGGAGCTGTCAGGATGGTTGATACATACAGAGTATGTATGTACTCAGACAATAAATACACCCAAAGATTTGTTTCCTGTCATATGTGAGATGATAAGAAGACAGAGAAGTATAGCAGCAGCAAAGGTTGCTTAAATTGAGACTTTAGACCCTTCCCCACTATTTTTTTCCTGCTAATTAGACTCAGCAAATCCCCCTACCTGTCTCTGAACTTTTCTGCTCTCCTATCTCTGAATTCTTGGCCCGCTGTTTTCGCTGCTGCCAGCACAGACCCATGACCCTGGACGTGGAGCTGCTGCTCCCCCCTGGCTGAAGTCAACATGCAGGGCAGGCTGCACACAGCAGAGCTGTCAAGCCTTCATTTAACATGATGGAAAGCCTTGGCAAGGAGAAACACTCCCTTATCCATCACCAGGCTGCTGACACCCTGCGTGGAGACCCAAAATGGCTGCTTGGCTAAAGACGAGGTCTTGGTGGTGTTTAACCTCTCCTCCTGGGCTGCAGAGCTGTGATTAACACCCACCATCTTTCTGTGTGCTGGAGACCGAGCTCTGCCTTGCAAAGATCTCCATGGGGCTGAGATACCACAAGTTATCATGGTTTTGGGGTCCTTTGTATCTGCCTTCTGTTTTCTGCCTGCACTACGAGCCTGCCCACCCTGCTGGACCTGAGATTGCTTTACCAGAGAGAACTCCAGGGTGACAAGGCAGGACAGCAGGATAAAAGCTGCCACATCCTGCCTGGCAGAGCAGATTCCTTCTCCAGTGGACAGGAAGCATCCGCAGGATGGGATGGATGAGAGCACAACACAGAGCGTTGAGTGAAGGGCTCGTTATCCTTAACCAGCACAGGTGGAGAGAGGCAGGTGGTGTTGGAGAGGGTTTATAAAGCTCTAGGATAGATGAGAGTGAATTTGTGGCTGCTCCAGCTCTCCTGGATCTCTCACCTATGGGTTCTGACCCCCAGTTTGGGAGGGATGAGGCCAGCCATACAAGGTAGGACACAAGGGCGTTTGTAACAGAGTGTGGCTGATGGTGGTGTTTATCCTGAGGTGACAGAACCTTAACCAAGCACTCTTGGTTCTCATCAATTCTCTGCAAATAAGTATGTTGGAGTGGTTTTGAGACTCCTCAGGATGCTCTGTGGGGAGGACTGGGCAGCTGGGCTGTGCCTGAGGAATGCTGAGGTGTGGAAGAAGGAACTTGAATGCTTTGATGCCTGTTGGGCTTGAAGTTTAAAGGCTATTGAGGAGTTGGAGAAAGCTGAAAGCCGTTTCTGAGCTGCTGTGGGGCTGGGTTTGTACCTGGCAGTGCTGGAGGCAGCTGGGCTTGCAGTGACCTCCTGCTCTGGAGATTCTCTTCCCTTTTTCCACAAGAAACTATGTGCTCAGAGGTTCTTAAACCTGGGGATGGGGTGGCTGTGTGGTAGAGGAGCTGGTTGGAGCTATTTTGAAGGAATGGTTTTAGCTCTGTAGCTGATGTTGATAAGCCCAAAGGATCAGGCTGCCCTGGGGTGTCTCAGGCTGTTCTCCATGATTTAATTCTACTGCTTTGTTTCACTCATCTGCACTGGTTGTTTTATTCCATACCACTTGAGCTCCAACAGCAGCACATCATGAACCGTCTTAGGGGTTTTTTTCCCAGCACTACTGAAAAAAAGAACATTAATTTTTGTCTTCCATTAAACCAGCTTTGAATTCCCCCTTGCCCAAAATTTCACCTGCAGCTCCCTGGCCAGCTGCCAGGAAAGCTGCAGGTGAGTTGTTTTGAGGGGAGGGCTTGGGATGTGAACAAGCACTGGCAGGAGGACTGAGGGATATTTTTACATGAATATCGCTGCTTTGAAAGGTTTGGTGTCAGCTCCCATTCAAGACCTGTGATTCATCCTGCTGCTGAATGAATGGAGTGACCCGGGGAGGCTGGGGAGTGAGCACACATTTGGCTGTGCTGTTTCACAGCCTGAGGAGTTACTGGTCTTGCATTAACTTGACACTGTCACGTCTTTGTCCCTTAAGCGCTGTTTGCATCACCCGGGCTTAGAGAAGCCGGTAATTTGGGATGAGTTGGCAATAATTGCAGAGCACGGTAATGAGTCTTTAAAACTACAGTGTAAGTAGTCAGCTAATAGCCATAGCAAGCCCTTTTTGGGGAATGCTGGAAATACCTTGGAGAGGTGATACAGATAGTCTTTGTTTTTAATTGAAGTTTTATGTTAAGAGCTTTACTCTTTGGCTCAAAGCCTGGTTTTTGTCATTCTGGGGAAAAAAATTTCAAAACTGAAATGACATTTTTAAGGCAGTTTGTGAACACTGAAAAAGCACGTTTTCATTTTAAGCTGCATCATTGGACAATAAATCCATTGTTCTCTTCTGCTGATCGGAGGAGAGTGGTTGAGGAGAGCATAGTTCCTCTAGGGACGTCCTGAGCTGATCGAGATTCCAGCCTGCTGTAATCTCCCTGTGTCATGTGGATGCAATTTAGGAGACTCACCACTTTTTATTGCAGTTTATTAAAATAAGAAATCACATCAGAAACGTGCACTTCTGCCACAAAAACTTTGACAAGGCTGTTATGGCTCTACTTGATACAAAACTCTCCTCCATGTAACTCTTCAAGCTGGCACAAATCAGACCCAGCTGAAAAGTTATTCCATTAGTGGAGTCCAGCTCAGAAATGAGAAGCTGGAGAAGAGCAGCCAGCTTTGAACAGGTCTTGCTTCCCAAAGCTCTGGCTGGGATCTTTCCACTGAGGTTTCTGTGATGCTGGGTGGTTTTTCCAGGTGATGCCACAGAGTGGAATTCTTGATGGATAGCAACGAATTGACAGCTTAAAAGGGCTCTTTCCTACATGTCACTTTTTTTCTTCAGTGCTTTCTGACTAACAGAGGTGCTATTGATGTAGGCAAATGTAGGATTCTTCAGGCAAGTTTGTTACTTTGAGTTTGTGCAGAGGAACTGCCTAAGGACTGTTCTGGTCTAGCCCTCTGTTTGAGCTGTGGGGGTTTAGTCAGTGATTCTGGAAGGACTGATGTGCTTAACCTTGGACATAGAAAGTCAGAATTATTGCTGGGGAGTTGGGACATGCAAATATGACAAATATCTCATCTGACGTATATGCTCTATTAAGTCTTTTCCTGAGCTTTGTGTGTTTTGGAACTTGGTTCCCTGCTTTGAAAGATGGAGAGTTTCACCTCATGCAGGCTACTTGGAAAATAATCCAGCATTCTCTAGAATCCTCCCCAGGTTCAGCTTAATGGCATAGTTTATTTGAAGAGCCCCTCTGGCTATTTGAACTTGGCCCTGACTGCTGTCACCAGCCATGGCAAGAGGGTTTTATCTACAGCTCTAATCTGTTCCTTGTCACTGGAGCATTAGCAGACACAGGGTTTCTCAATTCCTGCTCTCCATAAATGCTTTCTTGGAACTCCTGGAAGCAATTTTTTTCCCCACTTCTCGGTGTTATTTAGGCAAAGTGTTTTTGCATGCCCTTCTGTGGAGGTTGGAGACTGATCTCTGCCAGCTTTCGTGTGGGCTGTGGGGGTAGGTAGGTGAAATAAAAGCCCTAGAGCTTCCCAAAGGAAACTTGTGCTGCAGGATAGATAGTAAATAAAAGGAAATGTGTTCAAAAAAATCATTTCAAATGAGAGCTGTTTACAACAACTTTGCAATTTTGGTCTCTAAGAAGATTCCTTTTGTTTTTCCTGCTTCTTCCCTCTTGCTGTGGAGTCCTGTCCCAGTAAATAGAGAGTTTCCAAACCCCTCAGGGGCAGAAAAGGAGCTTGAGTTGACCAGCTCCCATAATTTGCACTCTGACATAACATGGGATGTTTATCTTGTGTACCTTATTGTGAAATATTTCTGAAACTGCATCAAGACTTCTGTGCTACCCTTGGAGAGTTTCTATTTGTGTGCAATGGTTGAACAGCAACAACAAAATAAGAATCAAAGCAGATGGCAGCACAGAGATATCCTTGGTTTATTCAGATGAGCCCTGGAAAATGAATATTTTGATGATTGGTTGATATGTGTCATTAAGCATATAGGTTACTCACCACTCAGTATTTTGTCTGCTCAACTGAGTATGTAAACTTTTAAACATAGACCACTATTTTTGCAGTTATTTTTGTGGAAAGCATCCTGTTATAAGTGTATTAATAGGACTGAAATTGATGGGAGATTCTATTGATGGCTAGGATGTAAAAGAAGATGAGCTTAATGCAGTAGCCTCAAAGCAGTCTCTGATTCATTTTGAGGCTTCTTTTCCTTTTTCAGAAAAATCTTTAGTTGTATATCATGTGTTATGCCCAGGCTATTGTGAGGTAGAGCAATCATCTTTCATAGCTTCAAAATAGATGTCTGAGTTGATTTTGCTGTGACCTGTACATTTTTGAGTGGTGAGACTTTGCAATGCGAGTTTTCTATCTTAAAAAAAAAAGGGAATAAAAAGAAAATTCTGCAGCTAGTAATGAGGGAAAAAAAAGGTGTTCTATGGTCAAAGATTTCTAGTAAAAATGGGATGTGAATGAGTATAATTGGATATACATGGTGTTTGTGAGTTTAACACCAAGTAGGTGACTTACTCCAAATAATTCCAGAGTTCTTGGAAGTGATCTTGCACCAAAGATATGAATGGAAGCCCTCTGATAAGAATGGATTTTCCAGATGAAACATCCAAAGCTTTATCCCTTGCAGGGTTTTCTCTTGCCCCATCAGTGTTTAGCTGGGAATCCATTCTGGGAGTTCAGGTGTGACAAATCCTTGTGCAGCACCACTGGGAACCAGAAAAAGGAATCTGACTCCTTTAAGAAGGAGAAGAAAAAATAAATCACAGAATATCCTGAGCTGGAAGGGATCATTCAGATCCATCTCCTGGCCCTGTGCAGAGCCCCAAGAATCCCAAGTGCCTGAGAGTGTTGCCCAAATGTTTCTTTAACTCTGGCAGCCTTGGGGCCATGGATTTGGTGTTATGGTTTCTAATCATTCCTAATCTGTGGAGTTCCTCCAGCAATCCTCTGGCACAATGGGAGGTGTGACATCCTGGAAATGCATTGTAAGGAGTGAGCAGTGGATAATAAGGAAGAAAGATTGAATTAGATACGTGTTTGCAATAGTCTGAAGTTTTAATTTTTAATAATATGCAAATTCAGCCTCCTAAAAATATCACAAATTGCCTGTGAATTCTTGTTACTTAATAGGCCAAATTTGCTCTGCCACAGGTGACCACAGTGCAACAAGAGTTGCATGGGTAGAGCTGGGGAAGTGTAAATCGCAAAATCCACATTTAGAAGAACTTTGGGTCTGTGTCTCTGTGCAGCTCTTTCTCTCATCTGGAACATCAAAGTGTCTTGTTCATTTTTTGTCCTCAAGTTCCTATGACTCTGCCAAGCTTTACATTATGGAAAGAGGAAGAAACAAAAAGGATTTATTTCTCATTCAGTGGGACTAATAGCTGAAGAATAAAACACTGAGCAATTTCATCAGCTAATTCCTACGGGGAATAAAAAGCAGAAAACTTGAGCTTTTTGGAACTGGGTTTTTAAATGTGATTTCTCAACTGAGCAGTGGAGCTCTTAAGCACAGACCACTTTGCCTGATAATTTCAGCTTAGACTTTCTCTGTCATAATTCAAACATTATAATGGTACTGTAAGTTGTACAGATCAAGTCAGACCTAAATGATATTGATGTCATTCTTGTTTCCAGATAATGCAGCTGAACCCATAGGTGTGTTTGGTCAAGAGGAAGTAATCATAAATATGATGCCATATAGCAATTAGAAACATTTTAATTTCTCCCTGCTCTACAGTGTTGTTTTGAGTTAATGTTCTGTCAGGGAGAAAATGCCTACCCCTTGGGCACTGGTGGATTGTCCTGGTTTGGTCCTCTCCTAAATGCCTAGTGATGCTTTTTCCTCTCTGAATGCATGAGGAACCTGAAAAACATCCTTTAGAGTTGGTTAAATTAAAAGCACCACTTGTGCAAGGTTCTTTTAGAGTTCACAGGCAAAATCCTGAGTTTGACTTGAGTAAAACCCCTGTGTTTTGTACTGAAATGTTAATTTGTCTTTCACACTGGGACTAAAACCCAAGCTTACCCATGCCAATATTTTCAATAAAAATACTGAGAGTAGAGGGGATGGATCTGCTTAAAATGTTTTTTATAGTTGATTCATACTTCATTTTGTTAAATGGCAATTGAACTTCCCTGGGTCTGAGGCAGCCTCAGGTAGAAAACTTCATTTTTAGCAGGGAAATGGGGTAGCCCTCTCTCTCTGAGAAGTGGGGAATGTTTCCTCTCATGCCAGTGAGAGGAAGGGGGCAAGAGCTTTGTGGCAGCCTTTAGCTCTCCTCTGCCCCTCATGCAAAAGTCCAGAAGTTAATTAGCACTGTAATTTAATTGAAGGAACTGGATGCCTCTAGATGTTGATCTTCAGGAGGTGTAAGCTGTCACTGCTGAATTTAAGATTTAATCTTGCATTGATTAAAGTTGGAGCCAGCCCTGAAGCTCCCAGTGAATTCATGGGTGCAGGTTTATATTTAGACTGCACTTGCAGAGGAGCCCTAAGGCTGCCCTCAATTCCAAACCGAATTCTCCACAGTCAAAAAAACTGCAGGCTTGTCCCTTGGCATAGCTGGAGGCCTCTTCTCAAAGCAGCAGGACTCCAAGGACCCAAAGCATTCAGTGCCTTTTTATCCTGCGGATTGTGTCCCTTCTGGATGCTGCAGCCTCAGAATAAACAGATGAGCTAACCTGGGAGCACCAGGCTCTTCAGGAGGAGCGTTGTCATCCCTCCAGCACCGTGTGTTTGCATGGCTTTAACCTCAGGCTCTGGCCATGCCAGCAAGACTGCCATCGTATCTCTGTCCCCTTCTGTCAGGAGGTGCTGCTCAAACAGGGAAAGAGTTTGCAGGGCAGGGAGGCTTTGTTTAACCAGAGCCTCTGGGGAGTGTTTACACCCAGGGATGTGGTCCAGACACGGCGGTGGCACTGGCTGGGTGGTGATTTGGGAGGTGAGCTGAGCTTTGCTGTGTTGGGTGGATGTGCCACCAAGAGCTGCCAAGTCCCTGTGCCCTGAGCAGCTGGGGAGGACTTGGTTCTGCTGCCATCCAGTCCATCAGCTTGCAGTAGCTCTCCTGTGTTTATTTATAGGGGCTAAACGTGAAAACCAAGGTGGTATGTCAGAGTCAAATCACTCGGTGTGGGCTCTCCCTTTAGCAGGAGGAGATGGCGCTACTGTACTCATCCATCTCCCTCTCATTCACTGTGAAGTCACACAATTAGCAGTGAGAAAAAGCTGCCAATCCAGTGAGCAATCCTGGAGATCTCGGAGCAGTTAAGCGTGTTAATTAAATTGGCATTGCAGCAGGAGTTTGAGTTTGCAGACTACCGGCAGTCTTTCAGAGCAATGTTCCCTTCCCCACACACTGCTCAGACTTCCCAAGTCTGGATTGATTTGGCGAGATTCTTTGCTGCCTTTCAATGGCTTTTCATTTCAGGGGAGCTGTTCCTGATCTACATAACTCTCTAATCAGAGAAAAGATATGCATTAATTCAGTGTTTTATTCCTGTTTATTGGCATTTACGATATTTACTCGAGAATCTCCCACTTTTGCAATCTGTTCTTTCTAATGTATTTCCTCGTTTTTAGGTAACTGTGGGGCTCAGCAGGCACAACTCAAACCTTACAGACCTTTTGACACTGACTTTTGTGAGACCCACATCTAGATTTCTTATCTCTGCATTAATAACCACAGAGATGGGGCCACACGAGGCTGAAAAGTCTGTGCTGCCATCACAGCAACTCTGCTGTTTACTTCCAGCTAAATAAAGATAGATATCTTCTGGGATGCTGCTTTTAAAATATTGGTACTTGTTTTGTGTCTGCGAGAACTTCCATCACTTACTTCTTGCCTCGTACAAGCCAGAACATTTCCTCTTGATGTAAAGCTGTGTTCTGGCTTACAGATGATAAATGTTTGTAGCCAGGCTTTGGCAGTACGAACCAGACACAGCTCTGTGGACATCAGAAGTGCTGTGCAATACCAAATCCCCGTGCAAGAGCAGTGGGAGGAAAGCCATGAACTTTGAAACTATTTTCTATGGCTTGACAGCATAATATCTTCTAGGAATGCTGATTCCAGTGGATACCAGTGTCAGTAATTAACTGGCAGTCCCTTTTGTGTCTGTCCACAGGAAGTCAGCAATAGAGAAGTGTGACTGATTCAATTCTTGAAAAAGTTCAGTCCTTGGGTTTGCCAGGTCTTCAGCAGCCTGGCCCTTTCTCCACCTGGGTATTGCCACTTTTGGAAGCAGACTGGTTGTGCCTCAACTTCGTTACTGCTAGTGAGCATCTGGAAATTGGGAGTGGAAAAGAGGAGGTAGTGTTGCTCACTGCATCCTAGGACATTATGGCAATATCCCTTGGAGGGAGATATAAAGATATAACCTCTTCAGGTGCCATGAAGACAATGCCTGCTCTACAGATGTCTTGTCTGACATGTCAGATGAAGGCTTAGTATTAAATAGGGGCATGAAAATGGGCACACACTGCCTGCAGCTCCCATGTGAGGGTCTGTCCCAGCCCTTCAGCACCTGAGGGCCCCCCTGTCCCATTTTGATTGCTTTGCTTTAAAGGCTGCTGGAACTGGCTCATGGGGGGAAAATCATTGTGCCTCTTCCTCTAAAATGGATCTGTAGGAGGCTGGATGTGCTGAACTAGTACATTTCTAAGGACAAAAACTCCTAATGTTTTTGAAGATTTTTTTTTCCCCTGTTACCATGTTGCCAAGCAACATTTTTACAGTATCAGCAGCTGGGGAAAGGGAATGTCTGAAAATGGATTAAAGGAGAAGAAAGAAGGCACCTGTGTTGTCTTTTGGCTATACCCTTTCACTGCTGAGAAGGTGTACCCCTCACTCCACCAGTAGACTCCCGAATTATTAAACTAGAGCTTGGATTTATTCCTCTTCATCTGTCTTTACATGTATTAGCACTTGAAAGAGCTGCTAGATGGAGATGAAAGCCTCGAGCTAATAGATTCTTCAATAATAGGGCTGGGACAAATCTGAGAGGTCCTCCAGCCATTTTTGCCACGGGAGGTCAGCTGCTGTTATCCCACCCTTTGCAATGGGATGGTGAGATGACACCAGAGTCAAAGCCTGTACTTACTAATGTTGATGTTGTTCCAGCCTGTACTCAAATCCCCTTTTAGACCCACAGAGGGTGACAACTGTCTGCTCCTCGGAGGGATTTGAGGAGTCTGAAAAGGATGCAACACCTGACTGCCTCCCATTCTGCTGGCAGCAGAACCTGCTCTGACTTAATTGTGACAGCCTGAGGCATGAGGCAGAGTCCCAGCGCTGCTTTGGCATTTCCAGGGAAGCCTTTGTCTTGTATCATTTGTATGGATGGGACACTGGGGACCCCACTGCACTGAATGCTGTTCAAACATACAGCAGTGGAGACTTCGTGCTCTGCAGTGTTGAGTCAAACTTATTCCCAGACTTTTTGAAAAGTGCATATATTACCATAATTCTGAGCTTGACAAAGTTCAGTCCCATTGGGGTAGCAGTCTGCCATTACAGAAGAAGATGGTTTCTTCTCAGAGGAATATCTGCTCAAAGGTGTTTTGCAATCACTTCTCTGACTCTTCTCAGTTTCTCCTTAACTTTAACACTAAAATATTTCCCAATTAAGGTCTAAAATCACACTGAGACTCAATCTCTAACCACTCAAAAATTAATGAGCTTTGAAGAAAAGCTGAGCTTTGGATCTCCATATTTTGCCTTACAGTCCGGGTGATCTATGTTTGCTCTGTGCAGGGCAAAGGGAATTCTCTCCCTCCTTGAGCAGACAAATTGAAAGCAATAAACTTTGAGAAGACACTTGGATCACCACAGATGTTGAGTCTTTTTAGCTTTCTGATTAATAGGATGGGCAAATAACCTTTAACAGAAAGCAAGAAGAAAAACCTTCTCGAAGAAGCTTCTTTAAGGATAGAAAAACCTGTTTTTAAAAGTCATACTGTAAAGACTTTTGTGTTATAGCTGAAGGTGTCTAAATCTCAGAGCCATAGAAAGCATCCACTTAAGATACTGCACTGGGTGTCTGGTGAAATATAGTGGAACAGTATTTTAGATGTATTAAATATTTCCAGGACTTAACCACTTAGTCACTAAAACACAGGAAAGTTTAGCTGGTGATAAAATAAATAATGCTGTTCCTAGAGATAATAGCTACTATGCACCATAAAGAGCAGATACAACTACTTTCTAGTAGAGTTTCTTGAAGGTATTTCAAAAATGCAGAAAATATTTCTAGCTCTCTGATGTCAGAAGTTGAGGCTGCTGTAGATGCAGTTGATGGGGTCCATTGCTGTTTGACTAGACAGAAATGTTAAGTTTTTGTAAAACACTGAACTGTTCATATTAGCAAATGGTGTTAGATCTGTGCAACCAAGCTCTGGAATAGATTTTTCTTTTGGTAACTCCTGGCAGGCTTGCAAAAAGAGCCTCTTTCCCTTCTGAACTGTTACTCTCTCTTCTGGCAATGTTGCATCTTCCAGCTCCATATTTCTTCCACTCTTTCTTTGAGTTTCAACTACATCAGAAAATGAAAAAAAATCCATCACAATGGCTAAGGACAACCTAACAGAGGACTCAGCTCCTTGGGGAAGGAGGTAAGAGAGAAACTATTTGTTTCCCATTTTGTTTTTGCAAGGACTTTCGAACCAGAAGAATGACCTTCTCCACAACACTGAACAGAGCCTTTGTTCCTTTCTTCTCATCTTTCTTTGAACTGTTAAAATATCCCTATTGCTGTGTTTAAAAAGGACTGGGGTGTGTGGGGGTGGGGAGGAAACGCCTTCCACAGAGCTGATTCTGTCCCTTTTTGACTGCAAAGCCCTCCCTGATGAGTTACCAGGGACAGTTGCTAGCACAGCTTGAGCCTTTGCCCTACAGATGTCAGAGCCCCTCAGTTTGTCTGAGCATAACTTGGGGAAAAGACCATGGAACTCTGGTAACAGTGTGGGATCATGACAGGAGTGAGAACCTCCTGTTTCTGAAGATTGCTCACACTGGTGACGCATTTCTCCATGGAGAATGGAGAAATTTCCTTATTCTCCCACAAGTTTTGCAGCTCTCAAATGCTCTTTCCCTATTTCTCATCTGGGTCAGTGCTGGTTGTTCTGGGAATATCTGTGACAGGGAGGAGGAGGGGGGTGTCCCACCAAACAATAAACAGAGTTTGTGTCCAATATCACAAGACTTGAACCCAGCCCTGGACAAACTGTTGTACAAACCTGTTGTATCCTTAAATGCTGGAGAGCTGTAAAGCTGGCATTGCTGTCTCACAGCCCAGCTGTGTGTCTGTTATTAATCATTAATACAATATACTCACACCTTGATACTTCCTGTGGGGGAAGCATTGCCATTTACCTCTTACTACAAATAATTATAATCAATTAAATATTTGCTGATTTTTTTCAAATTAATCTTCAGCAAATATATCCGGAATGGTAACTGCAGACTTTCTCCAAAGCCCATTACCACCAGCGGAAGGATTCCTGCTGGATTTAGCAGGTTCTGAATAATACTGCAAAAAAGAATTAATGAAGGTTTCCCTCTCAGAGACCTGGCCTTCTGCAATAACTACTTCATGAAATAGAATTCAGTATAGGGTATAAGTTTTTGTTAGACCTCTACTAAAAACTTCGCTCATTACCCACTGAATTTGCACTGTGTGATGCACAGTGACTACATTTCTGAACTTGGAAAGCAAAAAAAAAATAGTCTGAAATACGGCTGTAGGCACTGCAGAAACAGCTTCAAAATATCTCAAGACATAACAGTGATGTTGCATCTTTTGGACCCATGCAGCCTGGTGAAAACTGGGCCAAGGTCTCATGCATTCCTTGGTGAATCACCAGCTTTAGGACGTGATGTTTCCAATCTACGTTTGACCTAGACTAGAGCAAGGAAAACACTTTCCACTTATCCAGCTGAGTTCAAGTTGGAAGTTAAAATGTCAGTGTGAGAACGTGAATAAGGCATGAGTGCAAGGCAGACACCAGTGTGAGGCTGTGGCTGTGAGCACAGGAGGAGAACTCAGCGTGCAGGGTGGTTTCCCCAATTTTTGGCTAAACTCAATGTAGAAGGCCTATTTTTGTTTGTTTGTTTTTTGGTCTAGAAAGATCTAGGATATTAAAGGGAAGTTTAGCATATTGACTGAGCAAAATCCTCCCAAGAGCTCTTAGGGTGAAGGCTCAGTGTGTGCCAAGCTGTTTCTGCTCAGAGCTCTTTCCTGTTCAGTGGATGCTGGTGTCACACCACATCAATGAGCACTGCTGGCAATTCTGCAGCTGCTCAGGAAAAAAGCACGTGGTGAGAGGCAAAGTTATGCTGTGGATTAGAAACTGGGATCAATACCACGGTCAGTGGAGGATTTTAGTGGTGAGATTTTTAAACTATTTAGAAACAACCTGGAAAGGGGCCAAGGGATGAAGTGACAACATCTGCAGAGTGTATAAAGAAAAACTGCAAACTAAATCAGCTTTCCATCAGCATAGCCAGAGCTACCCCAGACCAGCTGAGCTAAATGAACCAGCCTTCTCCAGGCTGGAATATGTTCATAGCTGCCTTAGTGGGGAGATGCTGTAGGACCAGGCAGCAAATAGAAATAACTGAAATGGAATCAGGACTTTGTAAGAGGAAAAATGGGTGAGGAGGAAGGAGAGAGACAGAGAGAGGCAAGAGTTTGAAGAAAATTGTCTTGGCTTAAGCTAAATTCATTTAAGGCTTTGTTTGATTTGTCATAATATCACATCTTGGGGATCTCTGTGTGAAAAAACAATTTATTACAAATCCACTTGCAAGCTCTTGTGGTTTTTTTTTTTCCCCTCCATCCCCTGTTCCATATGGCTGTGATTAATAAAGACCACAAATTATTGTACTGCTTAACACAGGAATGGAGTAAGGCCCTTTAATAAAAGTGGATCAGCTTTTAAATGAGACTCGCTAAGAAGGGGCAATACAGTTTATATAGACACGATCTGCAGCAAATGATTCCACAGACATTTGCTGAGAATTAATTTTGTAACAGATGCAAAGGCCAAAACTGTGGATGTAAACTGGAGACAAGTTGGCTCAGAGCATCTGGCACGGTTTTGCTTCACGCTCTAGGCTGAATCTCACCTTTGCCTAACCTGCTCCTGTCTCCCCACCAGCAGCTGTCCACAGGCATATTTGTACAAGTGCAGCCTCTTGCCAGTGCATGTCGTGGAGCTTTGACATCTGCCTGAAATCCTGGAGCTGGCTGCTTGGGGTGTTAGGGTCTGAGCTAATTTCATGCTTGTGCTCAAGGATGAAATAACCAAATCTCAAAGCTCTAAAACCAGAGTGTGACAGGCCAGTCTCCTGCAGATCCTGTTTTTCCCCCTGTGCCCGTTTGTGGAACGGGGTCAATGTGTCGTGGTGCCCTGTGTCTCCCTGCTGGTTGTGTTTGCTGTGGGAGCAGCCCCAGTGCTCCTGCTGGGACCAGCACAGATGGGCACAGAGGCACTGGGAGCTCCCTGCCCACCCAGCCTCACTCGTGCCTGCTGCTGAAGCACCCCCAGCTCCTACCAGCTCAAGCAGGGCTCCAATGAATTCCAGGAATGGGAAACATGCTTAACACAGGCTCATTCCCACTCCCTTACTTGCAGTGGAATGCAGTCCATGTACTGCCAATAACAAAAACTGTTAAAGGCTTAAGGTTGGTATAAAGACTGAAAACTTCCCTCACTGCCTGGTCAACTCGTGGAAGGTCTGACTCCTCTAGACAAGTCCTTCATTTTGCAAGCAGTAATATAGGGAGAATTGTAGTATTTTTCAGGCACATTAGGAAGCCCCTTGCAGATCAGAGCTATCAGATTTCCACAGTATCTTTAATGTAATTTTCACAATGCTCCTTGGAAGCGTGCTGCTATTAACTTCTTTTCACAGATGAGCTGAGGCAAATGGAGTGAAGCCTAGAAAACTTTTCCTGTCCAGAGGTTTAACATCCCTTTCCCCCATCCCTAAGGAGCTGTTCCAGTGTGAAATTAGTCCTCTGTGTAGGAGCTATACTGAGGTGCAAACATCAGAATATAAAGTATAGCCTTCATTTTGGAGTGAAAGGGAGCAGATAATTTCACAGCTGGAAAGATTTCCATTTGGGGTTGAGTTTTGGTTCAAATTTGGATTTGCCAATGATGGGAATAAACACCTTATCCAGTACTAATTTTTAGCAATACTCTCAGGCCTTTACTCCATCCCTTGAGATCCTGAGCATGTTTGGGTCCTGGTGCACAGCTGAGTGCAGAGACCCCCAGCCAGATGCTGTTGCTTACAATGCTGAGTAGATTTTGTAGACCCAGATTTGGTTCTTAAACTTGCTGCTAAGTCCAGCAGGACATCTCAGGAGGAGCTGGATTTATGGGTTGCTGTTGAGGAGGTCCAGGCCACGTAAAGTGGCTGAGATTTTATTACAGTTACAGTATCAGACGAGAATTCACCTGCTGCAGAACTGTTCCTGAATTTCAGATTTGCTTTTCCTTAAAAGCAGCGACACTTTTCCTTGATTGTGAATATTAAAGGGCTGTTAAAGTAAACATGCTAAAGGCAACATGAAAATCTGAATAGAGTGCAGAGGTTAATGTAGCATCATTTATTTATGTCAGAAGAAATAGCACCAAGAGATAAGACCTTTTATTTAACACAGACAAGGTTGGTAGGTGCATCTAAACATTAAATCTATTGCTTGATTGATGACAAAAGTGCTGTTCACTGCACATCTTGCAGGCTTGTTGCTGTGGGTATCAGGAGTTTTGTCCTTCTCTTCTACTGTCAAAATAGAACTTCCCCCAAACACCTGAGAATAAATGTGTATTATTGAATAGCTTTGTTCTTGCAGGGAGTCATTGCTTGAGAATTTATCTTTAGACCAGTGATTATAGCCCTATAAGATGTACAAGGTTTTGGCTCAACAAGCACTTCATTTGTTCTGGTGCAGATAAAAAGAAATTGAGCTGAGAAAAATGGTTGCAGGTATGACCCAATTATTTTAATCAATTAGAAACATGGGGTGGGAAGGGCAGGCAGTGCTTCTGGAGCATCGTGGATGCAGGTCTGGCATGTTTGAAAGGCAGCCTATTTTATTCCACCATATCACTTGGTTTATTAAAAGGTTTTTATTAAAAGGTGTTACTGCACCCCAGCAGTTCTACCTCCCTCATCCTTAGGCTGTAATAACAGCATACACTTTCAACATTTATATTGCTGGAGAGCATTCAGCATGCAGAGAGCAGAAAATAAGACATCACTGAATAAATTGAATCAGCCATCAGAAATAAGGCTGGGCTATTGATGGATTTTTAAGTATGCTCCATTTATTAAATGTCCCTATTTTAAAAATTTGTGTGAGAGACTACTACAGATTTTCCCATCTGCTGTAACTGTCACAGAGCACAGTGACAGGAACACAGGGAGCAGTTCAGTGAATTTTGATGTTTTGCTTCTAGTAATGGCATCTACCTGCCACACTTGCTCTTGGCCCATTTCTGTTTAGGGGAGTTTATTGCCATCAACTGCTTCAAATGCAAGACAAAATGGTATCTGCCTCTATGAATAAAAGAATTTTCTGCTCCCCACTGCAGAAGTGACACTTATATTAGCAGCATTTCATATATGTTGATGGGATTAAAATGTGTCTTTATTCATAAAGGTTCCTGCTTAGGCAATGAAATGCTGTCTGTGTAAGTGACAATATCACTAAGTGCAGAAGGCGAGGGATTGGGTTTGCTTGGTGTTTGGTTTAGCAGGAAGAATGCACTGATTTAAGCTCTTTTCATGAGGCAGAAGATGCACTGTTTTAGTTCAGATATTCCAGTTGTAGTAGCAATTTCAGCAGCACATATGTAGAGTGCATACACTGCATGTATTCTTTGTCTATCTAACAATATTTTCTGTACATAAAGGCAAAAACAATAGAAGTGCCTTCTTCATACTCAAAGATATTTTCCCTACTCCTGAATTCATATTAAATAAAGCAATTTTCTGGCACGTACTAAGTCATGGGGCTTACTATGTCAAGTTGCAGATTTTTTCTTTTTAGCAAATCAGCTAGGGAGAGTATTTAGATATCAAATGCAATGACAATTTATTATAATCAAGGCTGTCTGGGACCTTAGTGCTGAGGTCTGAGTTATGCATAAATCAGAGGAGGAGCAAAGTTGTATGATTTTATTCTTTGTGATATTTCCCATATGTTGTAAGCAATATAATGCAAAAGGGAGGTGGTGCTGCCTGTCTGGCTGTGATTTATGCAAAGAGATTAAACATGATGATCATGTCAGGAGCGCAATGCCATCACAACAATGACTTTTGCCACATGCTCTAATTTCCTACCCATTATTACCCCTCTACACCTGCAGCAGCCAGTGCACCTGTGAAGATTTATCTGCAAAACAGAGCTGTGCAAACAGGTTTTACATTGAGATTTCACACTTCTGTTTTGACCACTGCAAGTGTATTCAAACAAGCTTACCTCTTATAACAAACAAGCAAAAAACAAACCCTGAAGATTTTGAATAAGAGTTGGAAAAAAAAATAAATAAACCACCAAAGCCACAGGCATTATTTGGATCAGCTTGGATAAGAATTTCAACAGGAGCTAAGTGCTTATGGTGCTTTTCAAATGTGTAAAGGCTTAGTCAGCAACATGGTAAAAAGTAAGCTCTGACTTTTTTTTCTGCTCCATCTGAAAAATATCTTTATTAAACAGCATGGAAAAGACTTTTTGCAAACATAAGTGACTCTGTTTTGATTTTCTAAGTATTTTTCAATAATACAACTGTGCCAGGTGAGCTTGGATGTGCTGCTTTAGCACCTTTCCTTGAGTAATTTATTGCTCCTGTCCTCATCCAGGTTATGACAATCCAGACTCAGCTTGTCACTATTTCTTTCACATGAGGCAAATTGGCCCCCTCTGCCTGTCTCAGCCTGCTTAGACAAAGCACAAGTCATTCAAGGCCTCTGCAGGCTTGTGGGAGCAGATTAAAATTAGAAATTTGAGACTGTCACCACCCTGATCCATCTGCCCCGTTCCCCTGCAGATGCTGCTGCCCCAGTGATGTACGAGCTCCTCGTGAATCAGCTCCACAACCGCTGCACTTCCCAGGCTGAGGCACTCAAATAAAACAGAAGAGCCAGTTTTAACCTCACCCATCACGGTGTGACAGTGTCAGCTCTGACTGCAGGGTTGCAAGCTGGTGTTTTACAAAACTTCCAAATTCAATCCCAAACCCAGAATCTCCAGGATTATTGTAAAAATCTCAAACCACAAAAAAATTTTTATTCAACTTTATGACATATCACTCTCTGCTCTCTTTTTAAAAGCAGTGCACAAATATCTGTTATTCTGTGAGCTCCCTTTCCCTGCTGTTCCAGACAGACTCTGAGTACTGATGCTGTGTTTATTCAGGACAACAAAATATGTTCTCTGGTGAATAACAAATTGACTTCTTTCCTTGTTCTTTTAGAGCACCATGAATTTTTTTTTTTTTTTTTTTTGAAAGGGGAACAGTTTTCTCTTCAGTGTTCCTGCTGCAGCAATTTGCTGTCACTTCGTGGGACTGAAAGGTAGTGAAAATGTCTTTTTAACAGACAGTACAATAATTAACACCACCAAAAGAAAATTAACCAGCACAGCAAGGCAGCACAAAGTGAGCTGATGGGGGGAATTTTTTTGAAGTTACCTAAAGAGCTGTAGCGCATCCATCCTCCTGTCAGAAGTGACACAAGAGCAGCCTTTAACAAATGTTATCAGTCAGCTGTTACCCTTCAAAAAAACCTCAGCTAAGTGCTTATCAAAGCACTTAAATTTTATGCAGTTCCCCAGATGCTTTCTTTGCAGGATTTCTGGGAGAATGAGCTGTGAATAGAGATGTCTGCAGTGTCCACCTCTCCTAACAGGAGAACTACCTCCTACTTTTCTGGCCTGAAAAGCAAAAATTCCCCAAACCCTGCCAGATTTTGAAGCCCCAGCTTCTGTGTAAGCCTGGTGTGGTCAGTGCTGCCAGCAGAGCAGGGACTGGCAGTCAGGTTTGTCACCCCTTCTGCCTCCACAGCCTGGGCCAGCTGCTGCCAGGCAGTGACAAGAAACTTGCTTTTTAATTAATACCTTTGGTTACTAAACCTTCTCAAACTTCCTTACAGATGGATCAGCCAGGGGCAGCTTAAGTGTTCTTTAAAGCTCCTATTTTTGTTTAATAACAGGAATTCCCTGGAATGAAGGGGATATTACGGGATTGCTTTTATTGGTTAATGAGGCTTCTCCTTTTAGCTCCAAACTCTCCCAAATTCACCCCAGAGATGCACTCACCTGCCTGCCAGCTTGCTTTGTAGCAAAAGTGCTGCCTGTGCCAGGTGTTCAGAGCTCCTGAGTCAGAATTCCAAAGACAGTGAGATTGCTTTAAACACCCATTAATAACACCTAATCTTTGGACTTCTGAGCTCTAAAGTTCAATAAAGCCAAGTCTTTTTGACATCCCTCCCCAATTTTAGGACTCGAAACTGCACTTCTGTTTTTATGAGCAGATGCTGAGGCTGCATTTGAGGTTCTGCATGAATTTTAAGATGGAGCATTGAAGGAATAACTCAGCCATCACGAAGGTGGTGATGGGATTTAGATTTGGCATGCACAGAAGGCCAAATTCTGACAGAGCAAGAGAGATCAGCGTCCAGAGTTTGGTAAATGTAAAGCCTGCAATAAGCACAACGTGAGGAAATGGGCTTAAGAGTCAGACATTTGCAACACTTGTGCCTGACATTAGGGATTACACAGACAGAAATAGGACGAGTATCAGCTCTCCAACTCTCAGCCTAGTCCAACTGAATATCTGAGTCTTTAGGCTTCTCTTTGCTCAGATAGAAAAGCTGGATGGTTGCTAAAATGATCCCAAGCCACTAATCCTGCCAAGATGCCTTCTGATCTATAGATGAGATAGATTCATTTCTTTAAAGCAACAAAGAATAAAAACCTAAAAACCAAATTAGTGATTGCAGCCCTGCTTCTCCCCAGAGAATTGCAAGCTAAATAGAACTATCATGAAAAGATGCAAGGATGTATGTGAGGAAAGCATCACCTGTAACAAGGAGCAGCACAGCCTCTCCTGCTCCCCATAACATTCTGCCACAAAAAGCTGGCTTCACAAACACACCCTATAATCCCTGGGAAAGTCTCTCTAGTTCCCAATCAAGTTATGCTGCTGGAGGTTGCCAAAGTTCCCTCAAGGAGGATGGTGATGGCCTCCAGGGAGCCTTGCATCCTTTGGAACAGGTCCTGGAAAGTGCCTCAGTGAAGGATGGCTTCTGCTCGTGTTCCCCAGCATCATCTTTTCCCCAGCAGGAGGAATGTGCAGTCATTTATAGCAAGCCACGCTTCTCTCTTTGCTGCTGCCTTTCAAAGGGCTGAGTGAGAGTATCCAAAAAGAGGGGAAGGATATTCTGAGCAGGCTCCCTCCACGTCACAGCTGCCTGAACACTGCCTGTGCTGCTGTTACCACCAATGTGGATTGTTTGCAGCGTGTGCTCTGCTCTGTTCTCAGCACCTCAGTGATGCTTATAAATTTAGCTCCTGTGTCAGGTCTGAAGTCACAAGAATAAAACCTCACCATCAATTATGGTTTAATTCTGGGGAAGTTTAGGATTTTTGCCTTTAGCTGTGTTAGCACCAGTTTCTCCAGGCTGGAAGTAGTGATGCACCAGAGTATGATGGATGCAGCCTGGGACAATTTATTCCAGGTTAGCAAAAAAGGTGAGTGAGTGTTACATAGGTGAGTTATTTTGACATGTCTCGTTGGTACTGATTTGGATAGGCACAGATGGAAAAGGCTCTGGCTGGGCCTGCCAGGTTCATTCCAGTCCAAAGGAGGAGGAAGAGAGGAGCTAGGTCATTCCGGTTAGGGGAGGATCTTGGGGGCTGTGGAAACACAGTTTGCTTGTCCAAGCAGGGCATTAAAGAAGGGAAGGGATCAGGGTGTGCTGGGTGTGATTTGATGCCAGCAGAGTATATGGGGACAACTTGTCCACCATTCCCCACGAGAGTGTGGGAGATCAAGGCAGAGATTTCACTCTCCACTTCCAGTCCCTGCTGCTGAATGAGAGAACACCTTCCCCATGGCAAGTGAGCAATGAGGACAGACAATCAGTGTCTCAGGCACTGCCCTGCTCTGAAGCCAGGCCCAAACCTGCAGTGGGTTTCCCTCTCCTGGCAAAAAGCACATTTTCTCAATAGTTCATTTACATTTTTAGCCTCTCCTTGTGTATCTGCACAGGCCAGTATTTAATGGCATGATCCGCCACTGCCTCCCCCTAGACAAAAGTTTTGCTTCCACAGGCAAGGGCTGGACTGAAAGAAATAAATCTGTAGATTTTTGAATATGGTACATGAAGAAGAAATTCTCAAAATTAAGTGTTTCTGCAGTCATGCTGGGAGAGCAAAGCAAGATGGTTAGACCATAAGGGCTACACAGATTAATTTGCTGGTTCGTAAATCACTCTCATACTGCAGAGAAGTAGCTCTGAAATCTGTTTTTTATACGAACAATTTTCTTTTGTATAATGGAAAGATCCCAAAAGGACCAGGACAAGATGTGGAGAGTAACAGAGCCAGACTCGTGTCCTGTTTAGACCCCCTTGGGGGAGTAGGGAAGGTGCAAAGAGATTGTTGGTGCAGGTTGGCTGTGCCATACCCAACCACTCCTCTCTTGTGTATCTCACCTCGATGAAGTGGCTCTCAAAGGATGGTGTGGGCTGGGAAGAGAGTGTATGAGCAAATGTGGGGTTGAGCAGCTGAGTGTCACTCTGAGTCAGTCCCATCCTGTTTCCCAGCCTCCTCAAGAGCTTCCCCTGAGCCCCCTGGTCTGAGCACCTCCTCTTGCACTAATACTTGCTGCCTCTAATATTGTGCTTCATCTGTGGGTATCAAGAGACAAGTTCTCTGCAGCTCCCTTTTCTGTCTTTGAAGATGATTTCCCATTAATCCTGGCTGTTGATTAAGCAGCCTCAGATCCTTGAGGTTTCCTGCTCAGCTGTGTTTGCCAGGCTGTGTGATAGGCAGCCAGCTGTCAGATGAGCCCTGTGTGTGTGTAAGAGCTCAGCTGTGGGAGATGCTGTGTAAGCATCACACCCCTGGGCCACCAAAGCACTTTGGGGACACAAGTGGAGCTGCTGCACAGCAGAGATATTTGGGCAGGTACTCAGGTGATTCAGCACTGTCACTTCTGTGAGCTCTGTGCTTGGCACTGCTGACAGAGCTGGAGTTGTAGTGCTCATGGCTAAAAAATGAAAGGTGGGAAGGGGATGTTGAATCTTTCACTCAAATGATGTGAATTGCCTGGGAAAGCTAATTTTGGTAACAAGATACTTGAAGTGGAGAAGGAAACAGAGCTGACCAAGAGAGCCTAGCAAAAGCTGGGTATAATGCTGCCCTTTGTTTGTGTCTAGAGGTGTCTCTTGCTAGAGAATAAGCTCAGAGCCTTATTTGGAGATAAAAGTGAAGGACAACGTGGTAATATCCAAGTGGAAGTATTAGAATGCGAATAAATCACCCAGAACAGATGACTGGGCTCTTAATGTCCTTCTCTGATTTAGATTGATTCTAACTGCAAACATAAGTCAGTTGATTGTGTTCAGTCTTATTTATGATCAATTCTGATTACCAAATTATGACAAATATGAATGAGGCTGTAACTAGCCCAGCAATAAGCTCCATGTTGCTAGGTAACAGGACAACATTATTTCAAACAACCCCATCCAGGCAAAGCAACTGAGCTATTGTTGCTTTCTGTTCTTGCTCCTTGTTCTTTAGATTTTCTGTTAAGAGCCTTTTAAATGTCTTCTCAGTATTTTGTTTTCTGGGGGGAAGAGTAAAGGTTTTGTTGAATTTCTAGCAGGCACCTTTTGCATTCTGTGCCACTTGACAAAGGTTTTTGTCTCAGTTCTGTGAAGTGAGGCACTCCTGGATGCTGAAATTGCTGCAGAGCAGCTCTGAACCAGAAAGCTCTGGTGCCATCCAATTCTGCTCACATTCTGTATCTCTGCTCTGCCTGCACTGCTGCCCTGCTGGATCTTTGTCTGACCCACTTTGGGTGGCTTCATGTGGATCCCAGGGGCTGCTGCTTATCCTGGACAGCACCATCCCAACTCTGGGGAAGCTGGCCAGGGTCAGGTGCAGCCCAAAAACTGCTGCCAATTCTGTAAAACTTTAGCAGAAACCAGCTTGGCATGAGGCTCCTGCTCGGTACTGAGCCACATCTTGTATGTGATGGGCAAAATAAAAGTGATGCTGGCCAGAGCAAGTAGATTGGCAGAGCAAACAGTGACTTTAGCCTACCTGGCAGTGGGCAGCCTAACCAAAGAAAGCTCCAGCCTTGCTGGAATTGGTGTCCTGGAGGTGACAAAGCCAACAGGCAAACCCCACACAGCCTGTTCCCTTCCGAGCCCTGGAGAAGGTAGACTTGAATCAACCTGAAAATAACCTGAACGGTGCACTGAAGCATCTTCACTTTGGAGATATGTCAGGAGCACTTTCAATCTTTTATCTTCTCTGGAACAGCAGGAGAAATGCCACTGAAATAAGCCCTGTAATTTCTCCTTTGTAATTATACCTGTCACCACTTCCGATGGAGCCGATATAAATAGCCAGCTCTGCCTTCTGTTTGCATTGTGGTTTTTAATACAAAACAAAAAGGAGAGATGCAAACTGTCTACCCCTATTCCTGCTGGTAAGACTGGTCTAAGATGTATAGAATAAATGCAGCATTCAAACACTGCTAATTTGCTCTGTATTTCTAAGCTTGACACTCTATGCAACACATTACTTACTGTTGTAAGTAATCCTGTTTGCTTAGAGTAGTTTTCTGTAGGATTTCTGTCACATGGTGAGGTCAGATGATGAAACCATAAGGCAAGGCATGTATTTTAATGTATGGTTTTGCATGCCTCATGTCTGCTGCTAAATGCACATTTGTCTGGAAACAAAAGGCAGGTCTGTGCCAATGTGAGATGCAAACCTTCATGCTTTAGTCAGCATTCCTCCTGTAAGCCAAGGGGAATTCACAGCCCTTCCCTAGAGTTGTAGGAGTTGATGCATTCTAGCAGAGAAAAGAAATTCGGTATATTTTAACTTGTTCCAGTTTAAATATGTTGGGCCAAATTTGCCAGGAGTGTAAATCAACCCAGCTTAGCTGATGTCACTGGAGCAGCACCACTTGTGTCAGGGGAAGAGCTTAAAAGTTGATCCAGTGACCAACCACTTATGACTTAGCCTGAGAAGGGAGAGCTTTTATGTGATCATTATTGACTCTTACCAGCCACCAGCTGCTTTGCCAGGACCTCTAACATGATGAAATTAAGAACCACTCCACAGTGGGATCCATAACCTAACTCCAGCCTTACCAGTTTCAGTGGCAAGCACAGCATGTAGTTCTCTGGCTTTGCCTTTAATAAGCAGTCATAAACTAGACAAATAAAGACTTTAAAATACCTCATGTAATTTCAATATTCTCTCTCTCCCCAAGAGAGAACAAACACGGTGAAAAAATTAATTACTGAGGGTGTTCATGTACTGCAATATTAAGTTATCACAACCAGAAATTTCTAGGAAGAAGAAATAAATGAGAAAGGGGGAAAGGGTTTTTTTATTGTAATGACAGAAGCTTAATAGTTCAGAAAATCAAGGTTTTCAAAAATTTCCCAGTTGGTAAAGAGAGCTTTACCTACCACAGATTCCTACCTAAGGAGGGGACAAAATCAGCACCACAATCAAATCTGTGCAGAATGTGGCCTATTACCTAGACCACAGGTGTTACTGGGGTTCAATTTGTATCAATAAATACAAATTTTATTCTCTTCAGAGCTTTTTTTTTTCTCTTCGCAGCTCCCCAAAATGACTTTAAAACCTGTGATAATCATTAACCAGTCAAACAGCAGAGACATTACACAATGCAGCTCGAGGAAGTTCAAAAATCCCCCATCTCTTCACAACACCCACTGCTATTCTGGACTGAGTGGTGCTGTCTCACCCAGATGTTTCCTGCTCTTGGAGGCAAAGACGTCATTCTTCCATTTGTGACTGAGCTGAAGATTGCCAGCATTCAGCTAAGAGCTGTAGTTAAGTAAATGTTCCTTGGTGTGTGCTGGAGTATTCAGAGCCCCATCATCAGTGACTCCAGTGGGTGCCCACAAATAGGAACATCTCTGGATAAGTCCCTTATGCACTCAGGTCCCAGGTCTGATGCAATGGGCACCACAAACCTCTCAGCACTGCTCCCCAGTTTGGATATTCCAAAAAAAAAAAAAAAAACCCAGCACAAGGGCCCAAAGCTTGATTTGTCTGCCCAGCTCGGTAGTCACAGACTCATTGCAAGAATCCAGGCAGCATTTGTCACACCATGTACAGCAAGAGACAGAGCAACCTTGTGCCAAGAGTCAATTAAGCCTCTTAGTGAGCCATAAAAGCAAACTCCTCCAAAAGAAATTGCATTTACAATGCATTACATCAGGAATGCTGCTGGATCAAGTGTCAGGGGAAGAGGTAAGAGAGGACAATTTCTGTGTGCTTTGTGCTGAAGCAGTTGAGTGTTGTCGCTTTGGAGTAATTGAGCAGCCCCAGTGACCCTTCTGCAGTTTTGTCTGGCAGAACTGTGCATCCCAGGAGCAAATCTGTTCTGCTGGTGATGTAATCTAAGGTGATAAACATGTGCTAATAAGCTTGAACTTGATTTAAATTTGGAGAGGCTGCTCCAGGAATCCTATTGGATTTGTGAGAGTGAGCATCTGCAGCTGAACCCTGTGTCCTGGACAGGAAATCCCTTGATGCTGTGAAGTGTTAAAATGTCTGTTATCTCACAGAGAGCTTACTGCATACACTAAGATGTTGCAGAACAAGTCATGCGTCAAAGTTGTCGTGGTTCAGAGATTCCTTGTAACTTTTTTTCATTTTTGCAAGACCCTTTAGGAACGTCTCCAACAGCCCCTGGTTTCTCTACATCTCAACATTTCTTTTTCCAAGGTTCTCCCTCAAGACTTTTCCTTCTGCTTGAGAACAGGGAGCTCGTTTGGGAGGGGGACTGATTTATTTCTTCTACAGCTTATTTCCCCCAGTACATGCCCTGGCAGCTCAGGGAATCCATCTCCCTTTCTTCAATGCTCAAAGCTTGAGGGGTTTCTTCCAGGGCTGTGACCTTCTCCAACACAAGATTAGCACTGACACATCCCAGCTCTGAATTCTGATTAAAATAAAAGCATCTGCACAAGCAAGGCTTGCTCCTTCTGACGCCTCGTTTTGGCAGATGCCCTCACCACATTTCCTTCTTGCTCCCAGCACTGGGTATGCCCCTTCAGCCTCTCCTCACTCCTAGGATATGGTTTAAACCTCATGTTTTTGAGCCCTTAGCCTGCTTGGTGAGCCTGTATTGCCCAATCAGGGATGCAGGGATCAGAAAGCTCCTCTTCACCTCAGCAAGGATCCGTACCCTCCTTCACCCACCCGTGGTATTTCCCTCCCACTCCTCGGGATGGAATTCCTTTAGCACTTGGCAAGGAGCTCAGCAGGGCCCCAGCCACCAAGGAGGAAGGAAACCCGAGACATTTAAATGGCATCGGCTGTGCCGGAGGAATCTCCTGGTGAGGCATCACCCCCTTCTCTGTGGGACCCTCCTTCCTCCCTTGGAGAGGAGATGCCCTTCCAACACTGCTTCCCAGGCAGCCCTGTCTGCCTCTGCCTCCAAAGCTTTCTGCTTTTTTTCTTCTGGAGAACAAAATAACCCAGTTCATTGAATTATTTTTTTTCTGTTTTAATCCCACAAATGCGTTTTCCCGAGTTTTCGAGGGACCGACCTTGCATAGGTTACTAAGCTTTGGGAAAAAAAAAAAAACAAACCACCCTGAAAAACCAACAAAACTGAAGAGGCCCTGGTGGGTTTGTAGAGCAGAAGAGTCATTGTGAATGATGAACAATTAATGGGTGTGAGTGTTAGCTCTTTTCTGCAAGAGTTAATTGACACAAATGCACAGAGAGTGAACGTTCCTGCTGCTTCACCGCCTCTGAGAGCTCTTGGACCATGAGGTGCAAGGCAAAAACCTCCCTGGCACTGCAGCCTTCACTGAGCTGATTGAGAAATGTAATGTAATCCACTTACAGGAAAAACTCATGAAATTTGCAGGTTCAGGGGATGTTTTGCAAAAAGCTAACAGCCACTTAAATATGCATGAAAAAGGAGCACAGTGTGACCCTCGTGAATAGCAGCAAATCAAATCTGAGCTGTGTTTCTCCAAGAACAGAGCCGAGTAAACTCTTTTTCATTTATTTACCAGTTATGATGTTTAGTGGCTCTGAAAAGAAGTCTGGGCAAGTCTCTTTTGTACAATATCAACTTGAAAAGCAGGGCCATGCTTATTTTTTTTTTATTACGTGGTAAGATTATGGCAAAGGCCTAAGTAGTTCTATAAAATTTTCCAGTTGCTATAAATTTCCTGAACACCCTCTATAATCACTGTGAGTAATTATGTCCACGGAACAGCTTGTTCCACCCTTGTGAGGAAAGTGGTATTTTACCTTGAAATTCCAATTGCAGATGGATAACTAACACAGACTAGATATCTGTTTTTATATGGATTAAAAAAAAAATCTTTTATGTGCCTTGTCTGCCATCACACACTGATGTGTATGGGTTGTCCAAACAGGCTCCTAAAGCCCAGTAGTATGGGAAATTTTCAAGCTGTGAGTAGTCTTGAACCCCTGGTTTGCAGCTACTATCAAAAAAAAAGATGCTGTGGTCACGTTGAAGCCAGCACTGTTCAACATCTACACAACTTACAGGGGGAGAAGGTATCTTTGAGAAACTTTGAACAACAAAAAAAATGGGATTACAGGGTTGCCAAGTGGCATCAGTTTAGAGTGAACAGGGGAAGCTTGAGGACTGCACCAAGAGAAACTGGAAACTCGACAAGACAAGGGAATTCTTCCCCAGGAGAAAGGGCTCAGTGTGGGTTGCAGCTAAGGAGGGCATTAGGAAAAACTGATCTGCCAGAGGTTGTTGCAGCACCAGAGCAGTTTACTCAGAAGTTGTGAGTTTTTGTGGTTTCTAAGGCCTCAGCCAGACACAGTCACAGTCAGCCCAGTGTTGGTGATGGTCTTGATTTAGAAGGCTGGGTCATCTCCAGAGCTGCCTTCCTGCATTCCTTCCAAATTCTGAATTTCCCTGATTCTCTGAACAGCCAGGGGCAGTCTGTGAGATGCTACACAGGAGATCAAGGCTTGTAATAGTTCTGTCCAGCCATGAGATTGACAAATCTATTAGTTCAGAGAATTACAACTCACAGTGATGGACATGGGAGCTCCCAACAAGGACTCTTGATGGAGATGCTGTTAAAGAAATGCCCTTACCAGCAAGGCATGAGAAAATTGATGTGAAATAATTATGCATAATCTGAAGAAATTTTCCATAAATAAGATGAGTTTCAGGCATTTCTGTTGGGCTTAAGCTGTCTTTCAGTTCATCATTAATAGCTATTTGGTGCAATTAAAATTTGTAGAAACTTTATGCTACGGTCAAGTGGCCAGACCCTTCCATTTCTAGGATGGAGAAAACTCTGGGTTTTTGCCTCTGAGGATCTTGTCTAGCCAAGGACTCAGCCATGTCTATTGAGAGCTCTGAAGCCAAGGCAGAAAAAGCCTGTGCAATAATTAAGATATCAAGATTGCTAATGACAAACCTCCTGGGGGCTCAGCGGAAAAAACTTGCATATGAAAAAAACAGTACTTTGTTAGCAGCATTTATGAATAACAAACTAGTGAGGTACCTTTTGCCCCTTGGATGCCATGGAGACAGCTTTTACTCTCCATTATTCATCCCTTGTGTAATAACTGAATTTTGAAGAGCTGTGCTCTTACAGTTTCCCCGGACCCTCATGAAGAGTCCTAAATAGTGGGCGTAGAAGCTCTGGAAAGGACAAAACATCTCCTGAAAAGAGTTTGTTCTTGATTACGAAAGACAGTTTTTAATAGGAATATTGAAGAAAATAAAGGGAATGGAATACATCTGAAGAAAAAAAAAAATACTAAATAGGAAAGGATCTAAAGGTGTCAGTGGAATAAGAATAATTTATTTTGTGTTTTGAATCTTTTTTGGCTCAATATCAATTTTGTTCGACCTGGCAGAGAAACATAACAAAACTGAGCATCTTCTGGGCTGGAAAGCTGTAAAATTAATTGACTTGTTTGAGCCTTTCTCTATACTCTGAGAATCCAGTCTTCTTGAATCATTTTACTTTATACATCCTTTGGTTATTTCACTTCTTCCCATAAATGTCCTATGCATTGAAACTCAATTATTTTTTCAAAATATGTATATATTGGTTAATTTGGGAGTTATTTATCCCATCCCCTCATTCAGCCTTCTATCAAACCTCTGCAGGGGTGACCTAGGAGTTAAATAGCAGGGGCAATATTCTGGGGGACATGATAATTCTGTAGTTATTAACTGAATTTTTATATTTTGTTAAGATTACAGTTCCTCGTGGTGTGGTTGTTAGCTGAGTAAGGCCATGTTTGTTCCTGTTGTAGAAAGAGGCAATGAAAGAGATAAATAAGTTTCTATAAAGATGCTGCAGATGTTAGGGGAGGAAAAAAAAAAAGGAAAATTGCAGAGAAAGGATGATCCATTGTTCTGGCATATTTTTAGCACTTCTAGCCATCCTCACAGTTTGCTTCTTCCTTTTCTTGCCATCAGAAATGCATTCTGTTCATTTCTTCATTTCTTTATTTCATCCTGATGACCTTCTTCAACTGAAACTCCATATATTAATAAAGGTTGACAGTAAGAAAACAAATTGCTTTGTCTTCATGGGTATTGGGAAGGATTTGTACAGCACTTGCCTTCCACTAATGCAGCATTTGAGGAGTCCAGATGCCTTGCCATAAGTCTTCTCTCTGAATCTATTAAAGACCTTATAAAAACAGAAAATAACATGATGAGAGGGAGGTTTTTTTTGTCCAGAACACTGGGTGTTTCATTTCCAAGAGATTTATGTTTCAATGTTCTTTGAACCCATCTTTCAAAACACATCCATATTTGATGATCCGGAGCAGGAGATGTGACTAATGACACAACCAGGGTTATGAATGCTGGGCACTCTGAGAACATCCACTTAGCACAAAATCTCTTCTGTTTTATTTACAGTTTTCCCTTCTGTAATCAGGGAGTGATTCTGTAGTGGCCTTTTGAGACCCTTCCTGGCACCCCTTCTTTCATGAATCTCCTTTCTGTGCACTTCTGGGCTCAGTTTCTCTTTCATCACCTTCTTTAAACCCATGTTTTATAGTTTCTGTTTCTGTGTTCACCTCAGTACCAAGAACTGTCTCTATAAGGATTTGGCTTCCCAGCTCTTTTCTGTCCTAAAACCTCACCAGACTCGCCCACAGTGCACTGGCAAGATGGTGAGGAGTAAAAGAAACTCAGTGGTTTATCAGAGATGCTGTTCTTTTCCTCTGTGATTCAGAAATTAGGAAAATACCCAGGACCCAGTCCAAAAAACCTACTGTGAGTCCTACTGCTGACATTCACAGGGAAAAGGTTCTTCTAGCAGGAGTGAATCCACTGAAGTACACACCTGTATCTTTTGTTACATTAAAAACTTTATAGTCCAAGCAGGTCACAGAACTGCCTAAAAATAGCTGTGATGAAACTGGGTATTGATGGTTGTGCCAGGATGGGTTTCATAGGCACAGTTAAAGCCAGATATGGAGTGGCCATTTGCTGCTCATTTCTCTGGTGTGTTCTTCAGATCTGCTCCTGCAGGCTCCAGCTATTCTTGGTGCAGTGCAGGACAGCTTCCAAGAAGGTTTTGAAGGAGGACATTTAGTGTAGCCTTTGTAGTTGTCTTCTGGGGGACAAAAAAATATAAATTCTTATTTTTAAAAAACTATCACCAGTTCCTTCCACAGATTTTCACAGAAGTGAACTCCTCTGTTTCTTTCAGTCCTGCAGGAGAGCTGCTCTCTGTGCTCTTTGCATCCTTCAAGCCTTGGAGAGACAGTGGTCTCCTCCCCCAGCAGCACTGCAGGAGCTTGTTCACACTGAGCATCCTCATCCCCTGCTCCTTTTCCTGCAATGGAGAAGTCTCAGGGGCACCTTGCAGCCAAGATAATCCATTACACTGCTACTTTGCTTGTTTGCTGCTTGGTGTCAATAAGGTAAATTTTCAGCTCTGAGTTCTCAAGCTCAACAAGAGCAATAGCAGCCACCAGCAGCAGTGCTGCAGCTTCCAGATTTGCAGAATGTAACAGGGTTCTTTTTCAATCCAGTATGATTTGGGGACCCAGATTGAGTGAATGTGGCAGATCTTTTCCCTGCTTGGTTGGTCTTTGCTGAGCTTTGGAATTTGTGTGTCTGGAGATTGTATTTCTAGAGCAGCAAGTGAGGAACTCTTGGATGATCATAGATATCACTGGCATCTCCAGATTACATTAAGGCACATTTTCCCAAAAAAGGGGAAGAAATCCTGAGATGTTTAGCCTTTCACCCTCAGAAGTGTTATTGCAGTGACAGAACAGCTCCCTTGAACTGGTGGTGCTGTTGCCTCTGGGCTGGAGGTCAGGAGCTGGTCCTGCATCACGGCTGAGGCACAGATCGAGGGTGACACTGCAGTGCAGCAGCTGGGGAGGCTGCTCCTCTGATAAAGGTGATGTTCCTTAGATGAGAAAGAGCATCCTTCAGCTCATCCCTCTTGACTGGGCAGGCAGAAGTTAAAAACCTCATGACACTGTTGCCACAAGGTAATCCCAATGCCTTGGCCAATGTTTCCTCTCGTAGCAGGAGCTGGCTGTGATGCACAAGGCAGAGCTGCACCATCCTGGGTGTGTGCTGGCTGCCAAAATTGCCTCTGCAGCCTTTGCACTACAGGTGTTCTGTCCTTGGATTCTTTGGTCTTGAATGCAGCAGGAGATCCCTAAGCATAAGGAGTGAGAGAAAAAACTGAATTCCGTGATGCTTTATCCTGTGAAGGACAAAATTAACTCTACCACTCACTGACTTTTGCAATATTTTTGACTATTTATTCTGCTTGGAAAGAACAGTCTTGAGAGTCTGTCTCAGACTGCCATCGATATTTCAGGCAGCTCTGTCTGCTGTGGACATTAGTTCCTAGAGTGTAAAATGAAGATAATATTTTTCTGTCACTTAGGGGTGTTGGGGGAATAAACTCTACTAATGCTTATGACATACATGTAGACAGTGAATATAAGGCTCTAAAAGCCTGTTTGTGCTAGGATAGAAGTGCAGCATAGTAGAAGACAATACTTTTGCTTTCTTGGCATATTGACAGACCAAATAACACTTTTTAAAAAGCTGCACATACACTGAGCATACCAGGCATATATTATTTGTCCTACTGACATTAAAAAGTAAAAACAACAAACAAACAAAACCAAAGTAGGCAGCAACTCCTTGGGATGCAGATTGCTTTTGGAGTAGGTGGTTTTGGTTTTATTCAAACCCCTTGTGAGTATGCTTCAAATTGAAATTTTAAAAAAGCCAACCCTTTCTCTTTTAGTTTCAACAATCTGGTTAATTCAGCACAGATTAATTGCTTCTGTTGGTCCAAGTGTGCCTTTTTGCTGTTAAAGTAATTTTACTGATTGTTCTGTCATAATCATAATATGATTCTTCCATTTTGGACTAAGAAGTGACTCAGAGTTATGGGTGTTTCCATTTAAAACCTAAACATTTTGCTTTTCCTTTTTATTTGGAATGTTATATTTTTGTAGAGGTCCCATTGTATCTTTTCAAGAAAAAGTCAATTTAAAGAGCTGTTTGGAATTTGCAGGAATAAAGATCACATCTTGCCACGGAGAGCTGCTGAATGGGAGCAGGAGACATCCTGGTGCTCCGTCACATTTCGGCAGAAGGGTTCAAACAGAGGACTCAGTGGCGAGTGAATAAAAAAGAAAAACCCACGTAGGTGGATGATTAGGTGCACAGGAACAAAAGGTGCCATGTGTTGCTCTTCAGAGCAATCATTTTATCACTCTGGATGCAGCACTCGCTGTATTCTTCCTTCCCATTTTCATTTAAGATGAGATGCTGCGTGAAGCATGTGTAGGTGCACGTGCAGGTTTCCAGAGAGTTGCACCCTGAAGAGAGAATGCTGGATTGAGATTTTTTTCATTCTGTACCAACGCTCCCTTCCATTATTTGTTTTTCTTGACTAACAAGCAGTGTTTGTGGCACTCTGAGCTGCAGATCCCATCCAGCGTTTCAGGCACGCGGAGGGAAGCGTGTGCTGGAGCGCACGAAGGGCGTGTGCAGGTTTTTGGAAACATCATGCAGGGAGCTGCCAGCCTCTGAGTATTTCCAAAATTCAGGCCCACTCATGGGTGCTAAGCACTGAAATGTCTGGCCAGGAATTCCATTGAAAATCTGGCCCAGATTTTGCTGCCTGGGAGGAGAGAGTGAGCCCTGCATTTGTGGTTCCTGGTGAGGGGCGCAGAGACCACCCTGGGGAGGTGAAGCAGAAGGTCAAGGAAGATGAGGTGTGATGGTCTGGAGTCCTGCGGGCACCAGCAGCCAGCCCAGCTGAGATGCGTTCCCAAAGCCCAGGAGCTGAGGGTTTTGGAGCAGAGACAGATGCCTGACTACACAAGCAAAGAAGATTTTACTCCAAACCTCACAGGAAGGACAGAAGCTCATGAAAAAAATATTTGGCAGAAAAACAGCAGACTTTTGGGGACTGCACACTTTGTTTGCTGGGATGATCCATATGGATATTTCCACTCAGCAGATTTGTAGCACTTTGCATCACTTCAAATTTGCCCTAAACAGGAACACACTTCCAAGGACTTGAATTTGTTGCTCTCTGATTTAAACATTAAACCAAGACATCATGGATGGGACTTGTACCCTTGAACTTTATAGGCAGCAGTGATAAACCTTGCCTTCAGAGGGGTTAATTACCTTCTGGTGATGTTTGTTTGGGTTTTTTTTGTCATGGAGAATGTAAAACTGTCTCTTTGTGCTCAGAGGCAGGAGGATTGATGCCAAGCCTGGTAAATCAAGAAGCAGCAGAACTACCTACCTAGGATGTACCTACCTAGGATGCTGCAGGTACACTTGCCAAATATCGCCCAGTGCAAGGAGAAGGCACTCTTAAGAGTAATTCTTTGAGGTCCTGCATAACCCCCAGAGTTACTTATCTGTCTCAGTGGCCCATACATTAATCTGGATAAGCAGGTGCCTAACCTGAAGCAGGGAAATTCACACCCCTTCAGGCTGGCAGTTGCTGTCTCTACAGCATGCAAGGACTCAGGGAGGATTTTCTGCCTTGCAAATGAAGCTTTGTAATGGCAGGAAAAAGAGGAAATTAATTACACTGCTGCCCCTACGTGTCCTTACTCATGGTTACTAAAGTTTGCCAGTCCTTGTCCCACCATCTGCACTCTGCAGTTAACATTGGTGCTTGTTCAACAATTTGCTGGCAGCTGTGAGGAACTAAAAACTTCATGAATAAAGCCAATTTATGGCTTTATTTTTGTTATTGCACAGGGAACAATAAGGCAACGCAAAAGGCTTGGGCAGTGTTTGTGTCAGCTGCACTCACCTCTTCAATTAGGCCAGGGGAATTTTATCTCAAGCACTCAGATAGCCAGTCCATTAAAACCCAGGGTGGACAAGGACACATCATTTGCTCAGTGCTGCAGTGAAGACTCTGGCTTTGGTGATGAATGTTTCATGACCTGATCTCTGGAGAATGGGACACTGACCACGTAGCAAGTGGCTGAAAAGAAAATTGTCCAGCTTTTCCCTCGTTTGCCCTGAGCCATATGTTGCAGAGCACTGACAAGTGCAGCTGTGAGTTACAGGACTTCTCCCTGTTTAAAAAAAGTGGCTATTCTGACAAAGATGTTCTTTCTACCATAAATATGTATGGTACAGACCAATTCCTCTCTGCAGCCCAAGAATCACAGTGCAAGTCCTTGTAAAGAAGTGTTAATAGGAACTTCTGCAGATTGCTGGCTGTTCAAAGACATGGTACAGGAGCTTGTGTTTCAGATAATTCCCAAAAGCCAGCAGAGGAGGAGATCCTTCAGTGAGCCTGGAAGCTCCCAGGGTGCTCTCAGTGCAGGGGCAGAGGGAGCTGCCTGGAAGTGAATCTTTGTTTCTTCACACAGGAACACTGGCGTGAATGGTAAATGTGGAGTGTCTTGCCAAGAAGGATGTGAACAAACCCAGTGTAGGCCCCACAATGCAGATAAGCTATTTTCTGTGAGAAAAATCATGAAAAATGTCTATCTTCATGGCTCAGAGCAGTTGCAGGGGAAGCCCAAGCTGGCTCTGAACACCCAGAAGTGACACTGCAGTGTTAGTGGTGGCACTGCCAAGGCTCTCAGTCTATTTTTAAGCAGAGGCAACGAGCCCATACAGAGAAACCTCTGACAGACCAGTAGCAAGTGTTTTAGCACCTAGTAGGAGTTCTTCTCCCTGATAGTTTATTGTGCTGTGTGAGCAGAACTCAGATTCTACCTTTTCTCCCATCTCTGTGTGGTTTTCCCCCCTCAGAGAGAATTCACCTTCTCCCACTCCAATTGAATGAATAGTGTGGAGCACTGAAAAACCTCCTGAGAGATGTCTGGGAGCAGAATTGCTGTGGAGCTCAGGGTTCAGCATGGTGTGAACATGCCATCAGCTCCATTTTACGTGGGGAAATTTGGGGGGGCTCAGTAGGAGCAGTCATTTATGAAGGTCAGGCTGAGACCCAGTGTCCTCATTTCTTGGGCTGTCCTACCTTCTGCTGAGCAGCTGGTGGTGAGGCAAGCTGTGGGGGACCCAGCAGATGGCTCTGAGGAATGGTGTGTGAGGGAGTGTGGGCAGGAGGAGCAGTGGAGGATGTGCCCAGATACCTCTGTGATACTCTCCCAAATACTCAGATCCAACACGTAGCAAAATGACTCCACGTGTTTCTCCTCTGCCTCAGATCCTTTCCTCTTCAGGACACCCTCAGTTCTCTTCTCCAGTCTCTTCTTTTGCAGCTTGTATTGGGATGATTTAATTGATTTTAATTAGCCCTAATGCAGGGCACGTCTGCTGCTTGCCTGAGACATCATAATCAAAGAAGGGTCCGCACTGAAGAGCACCAGAGCTGCTCCTGTCCTCACTAAAACAAGAAAAATAACAACCAAACCTCAGGAGGGCATTCAGCATCTCCCACACCACTGAGCACAGCTGGACCAGGTCTCTCCTGTCACTGCTTGCATGATTAGTGACATATCATTTGTTTGCTGCAAAAGGCACATAAGTTGAGGGAACAAAGCTGGTAATTAGAGCAACACAGCTCAGATGTGACACGTTCTGCCTGAGCTTCCAAACCAAACACTTGGCTCTGCTCCTTTGGATGGCATTTCTCCTACGCCCACCCCAGAACAGCTACCAAACTGATTTCAGGCCAAGGGAAGAGAGTTAAAGGGCTACCAAAGGGACATCCTTCTGCTCCACACTGCTACTCAGTGCTTTGGATCCACACCCAGACAATAAGCCTGCAGGTATTTTGTGGAATGAAAATGTGCTGCTATTTTGACTGCATAACCTTAGCGCCTAGCGTGTGCTAAGATTTAAAAGCTCCTCATGAAGTCATTCCTAACCCAAGAATGTGGTGTACACACAGAGTTTTGAAATGACTGTAAGCCCTGCAGCATGCTCTGAGAAATATCAGCTCTGGGCTTGCTTGAGCCAGTGGAGAAATCAGCTGTAAAGCTCAAGAGGACTAATGCAAAATTTCTAGCATCAGCCTTCTGCAATTCAAACCTGATGCCCTTTATTCTGATTTCCTCAGATAGCACCAAAGTGCCCTGCTATCAGAGTAAGAGCTTCTGCTCCATCTATGCAGGCAGATATTTATCAGTAATAGTCAAGATCTGAACTTTTTTCAGGAGTCACATGGGGAGTCACCAGCACTGTGATCTCTCTAAGCAGCAGCTACTGCTTTTCACTGGCTTTAAGCATTAATTACATCTTCCTTGCTGGTGTATCTGGCATCTCTGTGCATTAGAGAACTATTCGGGAAAAAATATTTTCGTTTCTATGGCATATCCCTGAAAAAAATGTTCTGTCTGTTGCTGCTTTTAAGCGAGTCTCCTGCTCATGGATCAGAGAATGTTTAAATTTAGGTGAAAACAAAAATATCAGCTGTATTTAAAGACATGGATGAGAAAATCAGAAAGTACCAGGCAGTATGTGTTCCTTAAGCAATCAGCTGCCTCTCGAAACTCCTAAAGAACACGGTGGATGTGGGTCTTTAATGTATAATTGCCATTTAATGTCACTGAAAAGTTCACCAGGGGACCTGAATGACAATATGAGAGCCAGCACAGACTCACAGAAGTTCCCTCACAGCCCCCTGAAGTGTTGCCATAGCAAGGTCTGCACTGATCTCTGCTGATTCGCAGGAGCTGCGTGGTGCTGGCTGTGCTGGGGCAGGGCAGGCTGAAATAGGTGCATTTCTGCACCACTCTGAGAGCAGAGAGACAAGGACAGAGAGATGGAAGTACAAACAAAGCAGACAAAAACTCTCTGAGGTGGCTCTGTTGCAAGCTGGGAGTGTCTGCAGCATTCGCCAGGAGGAAAGAGAGGAAAATAAAATCAGGTTCAGAGAATGAATAATGACTAGGGGTAGGGAATACAGATTATTGGCAAAGCTAAGGGTAATTTAAATGGAGTTTGGGCTAAAATCTTAGTTAGCAAAGTTAGCTCTAATTGTAGTAGTGTCTGAGTTTGTTTAGCAGCTGACAGCACAGAGATGTGATGGAATCTAAATCCACAGGATCTGTGTTATCCTGCTTTCCAGCAGAGTGGTGGATGCAAGGTCTCACCTCAGCCAGAGACTGGACAACTGCAGGAATGTAACAGAAAGATTACTTGGGTCTATTTTAGTTTATCCAAACATGCTTTGCTTTAGGCAGATACCTGCACTTCTCTTTCTTCTGTCCAGTATCCAGAAGGAAAATAAATGAAATCAGAAAAAAAAGTCTAAAAATCTCCTGATAACAGCATATCTAAACGAGATTCCCAGAAACATGCCTTGACCTTCAGCCACTCTCAGAGATTGGAGACACTGTTTTCCCAACATTTCTTGTTCCCAGTGAGTGAAGGAGAGCATTGAGTCTAAAAAGTCCTCTGTCTCCACTGAACTTTTCAGCCAAGTCATCAGTGCAGACCTGTTCTCAGCCAAAGTGCTGCCTTTTGCCACCTGAGAAATGACAAGCAGCTGAAGAAGAGCACTTCATCTGCTGACTGCCAGCCAGCTCTTTCTGAGGCAAGGGCAGTAGTGTGGGAAATGGAAGAAGAATCCATTTTATTTCCTTGTGCATCTTTAAGCGCAGGAGCTGGCACTGCTGTAATTATCATCATTTTCTCCACTGGCCACGATGAGCTGCAACAAAACCTGCTGCACTCTCTGTGGTGCTTCATCATTTCGTATTTACTGTTCTGCTCTGCGGTTTGGCTGATCTGGAGTAAAAGAGCAACCTCCAGAGTTACAGCCCTGCTTGCTCCCTCCTAAATCCCATCACAAAGGGTTTTCTGAACTCTGAATGACTGGTGATTGACTGATTATACAGCTTTTCATCAATTTTAGTCATGTGAAAAGGTGGTGCAAAGAGCTGGGGACCTTTTCTATGCCCTGAATGTGATATCAGATCAGATCCACAGGCAGGGATGCAGCTCCACAAACTGAGAACAAAACATCAAACGTGTGGCATTGCTCTGCAACTCTGATGCAAAGGAGCAGAGCAAAATATGATTTTATCCTCAGAGAAGATACACAGCCCTTCTGACTGTGCTGGAGTGGCCTCAGGAGATCAGTGAGGTCAGCCAGAAAATGCCTATGTAGCTAATTGGTTCTAATTTTTTTCCAAGTAGCAAAGAATCTAGAAAGTTACTGCAATGATTATTTTTCAATAGATTTTTTTTTTAATAAATTAGCTGGAATATTAGTTATACCATTCATCTCAGGCTGCCATCTTGACCTCAGCAATTTCAATTTTCCATACAGGCTGCAGAGACCAAAGTTTTGCACAAACATTTCTCGAAATGCCTGAGGAGCTGGCAGTGGTTTTTGCTGGTTGTACGACTCCTCTCTGAGCCTAGTGGGCCTCTATCAAACATGATTCATTTGACTAGTGACAAATAGGATCTGAACTCAACAAAATTTAATCAAAATGGGATAATGTCTGCAATTTCAGTTCGGGCTCTTGCATGGATTTAGGGTGAGCTTTTGCTTTCATAAGCTCTCAAGTGTCACTTTTCTTCTTTTTTTTTTCTTTCTGAAATTCCTTCTGGGCCTGCATTATTGCTACAATTTGTTTCACCTTTCACATTGGGTTTTTTAATCTATAAGAGCCCACTGTGAGTGACTGTAGCTGAGATGCTTGGTAAAATAACTGTTGAAAAAGAATAGGTATTCAATTACCTTTCATTTCCCATCAATTTCTGCTTTAAATTATTAAAATAATGTCCAAATTGTAATAATTTTGAGATGATGTTTTCTTTTTCAATTCAAATCTAGAAAATAAAAGGGATTTTTTTTTTCAGGCAGTGATATCTTTGACATTTCCTTTCCTGTGACTCCCATCTCCCTTCCTGCTTTTTTTTACCTTGTTCCAAAGATGATGAGGAATTTGTCAGCCTGGATCACACTCGAGGTTTTCTGTAGTTGCATTTCAGCAAACTTTTAACATTCACTTCCGAAAATCCCCAGTTTCCCATCCCTGAAGAGAATGGTGGCAGATATCTCAAGTTCTAGAAAGGGTTATTGAGGGGAAGAAGCTGGACCAGGGATGCTCTGAGCCAGTGACAGAACTGCGCTGGGGTTTGCATCACCCAGAGTGGATCCTGCCTGCTCCCTTTCCTGCTTGGAAGCCTGTGCCCTCCTCGTTGGTTATCTTCTGGTTTGGGTCGAGCTTAGGCTGGAGAAGTTCTCACAAGGCTTTTTGTTTCCTGGCAAATCTGTTTTCTCGGGGTTAAAAAAGAAAAGGAAAATAGAAAAGCACACATCTCTGCCAGGGTTCTGTGCTCCCACTCCACACTGTGCCACTCGGGAACAGAAAAGCCAACAGCACATTCTTAGCTGGTGTTGTGTTTTCCCAACCTTTTCCCACTGTGTTTCTCTTCTTCAATCCTCTAATTTTCTACCCTTTAGTTGAGAACATTGGACAGGCTTCTATAACCCATTTTAAAAATGAGATGTTAGGTTATATGGCCCTTCAATGAGGCAGTCCATTATGTGTTTGACGGTAAAGTGGCAACTCGTGCCCATCAGCCTCATGTAAAGCTACTCAGCATCATCAAAAGGCTGCTGTGTGAAGAACGGGTGACTATTAGTTGTACTTTAAGTGATCATATTTCTCTAATGCACACATTATTTTGCAGAAAAGCTCAGCCTGTTTTAGATGAAAGATAGTGTGAATGTATCTTCATGAACAGTGCAATAATAGATTAGAGTATAAGCTGGGATTTCAGATCAGAGCCCCTGTGATAGCTCAAATCCAGAGCTGCACATTAGAGTTCCTCTCCAGGAATTTACACCATGGCTTCTATGTGATCATGCAAATAGCTGTAGGCTAAGCTCAGACTGATGGTATTCAGCATTTAATCTTCCTCTAGAAGCTCTGGGATATGGTAAAGCTCAGATATGGTAAAATTCCCCTTCTCAGCTTAGAAGGCAAAGTAGGGTTTTTAAGAGAACAGGGAAATGCAGTAACCACAGAGGAAGGTCCATTTGGATTAGAGACCAAATTTGAATTTATCTTGGGTTTGCCATTGTGGATGGCACCAGTTTCATGAGCACCCTCTGACAGTACCTGAGAAATAATTTCCAGCAGCACTCAGCACTAATTGTCACCAAACCAAAGACAAGCCAATTTTGAGATGAGATTCCCTTTGTGATGCTCAGTGCTATGCAATAACTTCTGCAATAAGTGTAGGAGTTGTCATTAGTAGTTGGCTAGAAAAAGCTGATGCCCTTTTGTCATCTATTCCATGTAAACACTGCCCTGCTCAGTGTCAGGCCCTGATATGAGCATTTGCTGCACTTGTTCATGGAACTATTTGGTCCAAATTTCTCTGAGTGCAAAGAAGGTGCAATGGGGCAGAGCCTGGGAATCCCTGTGTACATGCTGACCTCCTGCTGGAATCAGATTATTGCAATTCCCACCAATTTTCCCTGAAATTTTACTGCTACCAGGTTGTTAAAATGAAGTTTTGTGGGGGGAAAGGCCTTTCATAAACATGAGGCAGATCAGAACAGCCAGTGCTGGGAAATCACAGATCTTGGTGAGGATGTGCCCATCGGGTTGCCTGTCCCCTCTGCGGTGGGAGAGGGACTGTTCTCAGCCAGGCTGGCAAAGGGCTCCTGTCATATACACACCACCATGTAAAGCCAAACAAAGGGAAACACCAAGAAAAGCAGTAAACCCAAAAACACTCCCAGAAAAGAAGGACAGTGGAAGGGCCTAACCCATTAAAAGTAAAGGTTTTTGGTTTACTGGTTGAAAAAGTCTGAGAAATGTATCAAAGGCCTGTCCAAATAAATCCCTGATAAAGAAAGCATTGACCTGTTCGAGAAGAAAGTCTGATAAGTGAATACATTTCATGGATCCAAAACACATTGCCCAGTCGCAGAGCACCTTCTCCCCTCCCCACATTTTCAGGGTTATCTGTTATAGAAATAGACACATGTACAGTGAAAATCAGTACTTGAGAGGTTTCTGCAGTACAGCAGGCAGCTTTGCATTCTGGAAGCATTAAAAGGCAAATCTTAAACCCTGTGAGTGTCTGACTTCATTTTGACTTCTCAAAGTGCAAAGAGGTGAACGTCAGCCTTTTTCTTCTCTCCAGGTTTGAAACTGGTATTGGGAAAATGATGAAGTGTGTCAGCTTAGGTTGGTGTGAGATATCCTTGGTAAATCCACATTGCTGATCAGTCCATTTTCTAATGAAGCCTGTGACTGTAACAACAATTCCCTTTGGAGTTTGTTTTGGAGCCTGGAATGTTGCTGAGATTACATTAGCAGGCCTGTTGGGGGCAAAACCTGTTTTCATCTTTTGTTTCTGTATAGGCAATATATGGAAGCAAATTCCCATGATAGGCTTCTTGGATGGCCAAGCTCCAAGGCTGTGATTTCATAAAGCAGTTTTACCACTCTTCTGGCACAAGAGGTTCTCATCTACTGCTCTATCTTGAGTCAAGTTCAAGGCCTTGTCTCCACATTCAGCTTTTCTTACTCATCATGAGACAATTTCGACTCAAACTTCTGTTATCTTTACTTCAATCTCATACTTTCCATGCCATGTCCTTGATTTGTCTATTTTTGTCCCATTTACTCCCATGTCAGGGAAATTTCTGCTCTTCGGTTTCCCCTGTTTGACAGATCTCAGCCTCACTGCATCAGTCCTGACCTTGGCTCTACCCAACAGGGCACAGTTGGCTTTTTGCTGCTGCTTTTCAGCAGAACCAGCCCAGTTTGCCCTCTTAACTCTCTTCTAGCCAAATCTTGTTGTGGAGGAGGTTTGTCTTATTCTGCTCATTCAGCTCTTTCCCTTCTCTGGCTGTAGAGGAGGCCAAAATGAATTGAAGGGGCTTGAGAGCCTGAGTAGCACAGAAGGGTGGGATTTTAATGATTTCTATCCAGGGCCTGACAAGAGCATCTGCAGCCAGCAGCCTTCCCACTGCAGTGGGCTTCGTCTGAAAATTTTTGTGAGTCAAAACACGGGAGACAGGATCTACAGTTCCTAATCAACTTCTACAGCAGCCTGTTCCCTCACCAGTGGTGAACAACAAACAGCAAAATCCTGCAACACAGTGCAAAGGAGTCATGCTTACAATAACAAGTTTTCCATGGTTGGAATGACAGCACTCTGAAATTACCAGTTCTGGAGTTGTTGTATTCAGATATTACATCTTAAAATAACTGATCATTGAAAAATAGTTGTGACATAGCAGCTGTGTAACAATTTGTCATGAATTACATTGGTTTTTATTTGCTCATAAGTCCTCGTCTAATATGCTTTTCAAATCAATTACTATTTAATCAACAATATGAAGTCCAAGGGAACCCTCATGAAGCATTATTGCCAAGCACCGGTACTTGCAGTGTTACTGTCTCTAATCTAGAAATTCAAGCCTTCCTACTTTCCTGTGGCAAGCCATACAAAACTGTGGTCTTAAAAATAAAGACTGTTTAGTTGATTGTTTTAAAAAATAATAAAACTCCTTTTCTTCTGACAAAGGTGTGGTATACTGATAGTGTTTTTGGGGTGCCAATGACTCGCATCACCTGGGTCAAAGAAAAAGCTGCTTTCTCCTTGGAGAATCTTTGTAAACTTGGACTCTAACAAGGCAGTTGTTTACCTGGTTAGGTGCCCTGATGTGCAGCCCACAGAGCAGACCTGGCTGCCAGCCAGGGCCCAGGAGCTCCATTTCCCAGTGCCAGGCTGGGTGGTGTGGATGTGCCTGGTGCTGAGCACGCCAGAAATGCTGCAGAGTGCCCAGACTCCCCCTCAGTGCTCAAACACAAAAGATGAGGCTGTCTCACTCCTCAAAAAACTCCTCAGCACCACGCAAGCTCTTGCAGGGTTTTCAGCTTCAGCAGAGCTCTAATCCTCTACAGTTTCCCGAATGAAGGTGGGATAATTTGAAGATCGACATGAGATTTCAAAGCAAACATCAGGTTTGAAAGCTTTTCTCTTCCTTTCTTTCTCCTTTCTGTTCCAGACAGGTCTTTCAGACCTCAGTTTGAAGATGAGTTTGATGTCTAATGCAGTCCTTTCCTGTGACAGTGACTCCATTCTTAAGTCACAAATAATTTTTCCATGTAACCATAGGTAACTTATAGAAAAAGTACATAAAAAGGCTTTGGGGTATTTTTAGGTTATTCCTTCAGAGCTTATGAAAAAAAAATATATTAAAAGGCAGTGTAAACTATGTTTCCAAGTATTCATAAGTCTCTTGGAAGAGTTGTGGGTTTTTTAAACCTCTTCTGCATTATACTCTTAAAATTGGCATAGTCATAGAAGCCCACCTTCCATCACTTCATATTTTCCATTTGCAAAATCTGAATTTTTCCATTTTTGAGGGTCTTTTTCTTGTAAGACCTGTAGGTTAAGAGTTCTCCACTTGTTATAAAACTCCTTTGGGTTTAAACCAGTGTCACAAATGTGCTTGGACTCAGCAAGAGTGTTAAAAGTCCTGAAACATTGCTTGTGTTCATTATTGCTGCAGATGTGGCTGCATTAGAAGGCATGAAAAGAACATGTATAATATTGGGAGTGGAAGCAAAAATAAATTAGAAAAAAAAAGTCTATTTTAATTTCAAGTCCTGGAAATGTTCTCTGGGCCCAAGTAGGTGTCAAGTTGTAGTAGCAGCTCTCAACCCAGAAGGTTTCAGATGGTACCATGTCCTCTCCCCTCTGAAGGAACAAAGCTTCCCATACAGAGCAAGGGATGCACTTCAGGAACTTCCCTTCCAGAAACCTCTGGATCATCCACTTCCAGAATTCCAGCCCATCCATAGCATGAAGAGGGAAAAAAACCCCAAGATGCTGAGATAGAAATTGATGTTCCAGGGTGATATTTGTACCAGCTGCAAGATTTTCTTGGAATCTAATGGGTAACAAGTTGGCATAAATGATTGTTAGTAATGCAGCATTATACCAAATGGACCCATTATGCTGCAAGGAGTGCAAAATAAATTCTGGATGATGGGACATATTCTTGGGCAAAGAGGGAATTTCAGGGCAGAAGAAGCTTTTGTTGGCTGTCTTTGTTTGTTTAACAGGAGGTTATAAAAAATTACGATCCCAGGTTAAGTTGTGTCATCACACTCCCTAAAAATACACAAGTAATGAATTTATTAGTCAAAGCCAACATTATATCCAGTAGTTATAGCTTGTCTTAATACACTTCTGAGCCTCACAGCAGGTTTCCCAAAGGCAAACACAACGGTAAGAGGGAGAGAATCAGATGAGAGGCCAAGAAGATTTTACTCCACATGGACCAAATTTGTGAGTTTTGACCCAGTGGCACAGTTAATGTGATAGCTGATGGCAGACAAGGAACCCTGGCAGAGGAATCTGCATCCTACAAAAACACCTGATGAGGTTGGCTTGGTGTTAAGAACACCTGCAGGAAAGGGCAGCTCAGCAGGGATGGCCAGGCTGGGAGAGGTTTCTGTTCCTGTGTCTCTGCACAGGACAGGGCAGGAAAACCCTCAGTCCAGCACAGAGCCCAAGGAGCTCCAGAGCCCAAGGAGCAACAACCTGGAACTCCAGCACAGCCCCTGCTCTCAGCTCCCTTAAGAAATCCATAGATTTCAAAATCAACCTTTTTAATCTTTAATAGCAACAGGCTCATGAGAGATTATAATTGTTGATTCCAGTGGCAGACAGAGAGAGAAAGAGAGCCTGGAGCCCTGAGCCAAGTTTTTAAAACATGCCCAACCAAAAGCATTAGGAAAGCAGTGTGTCAAAGTCTTTTTCAGTCATTTGTGCTCTGGCTCTCTGAAAACAAGCTTCTGTGTGCCAGTATTCCCATGTCCCTTGCAGTTGGGCTGAGGTGGAAGAGCCTGTCATTTAATTCTTGTCCTCACTGCCAGAGCTGGCTCCTGAAGCTCATGTGGCTGAATATTGATATCCATATGCCTGGTGCAAGCACAGACATACAGCAAATCAGTTTGCACCAGCAGTAATCTCTGGGCAAATACTGGATGCCTTTCCAGAGATCAATCCCAGTGCCAGGCATTGTGTTGTCGTGCAGGAGTTGCTGGGTGAGAAATGTGTTCTTTGCTGGTGCCTGGGATGTGGTTTGCTCTGCAGGGCACAGCATTCAAGGCTCTGAGGTACTGTGGAAGGCACCAAAACTGTCCCCAGGACCTCCCATCTCATTCAGAAGGAGAAAAGCCATGTCCTGGAGTCAGGGGGAGGTGAAGTCGTGGCTTGGGGATGTTTCCTTGTGGTTTGCTTTAGAAATAATGGGTCAGATCCTCCAGTTCTTTAGGTTGTGCTGCTTGTCCCCAGTATCAGCCCTTTGTCCCATGACACCTGAGCCTCTTCTGAGCCCATCAGAGGTGAGGAGACACAATGCAGGAGCAAGCAGATGGTGCCATTTCTGAATGAGGTTCTTAATGCTCACTCTGTCTCTGGGCAGGGGACATTAATCTCTCATTAACACCCCTCAGGTGGCTCACAGCTGCAGGAGAAAACCCTACAGCCTTGAGAAACCAAGGTCCTCCCTAGAAAATATCCTGTAAACTGGAGATTTGGCCCATGCAGAGGGGAATTCCACGGATGGGGGAATATCAAACCATTTATCCAGGCCTCCCATTGGGGTAGCCTTCTCAATTATGCTGATTTCTAAGGTCTATAAATTGTATATGTGATCTGTTGTATGTGTGCATTCACCTTGGTGAAGTGGTGCACCAAGAAGGATCCTTATTAAATATTGAGGTAAAAACCTCTTATCCCTTAACTGTGTCCAGCTCTCAATTTTTTAAGACCACAAAAAGGCATCACAATGAGAATCTAACATCCCAAAGATCCAGCCACAGCAGGGCTGGCTGGAACAATAAGCCCTAAAGGATATTCAGTAACAAGCAGGGCTTGGAACATTGGATTTTCAGTCATTTTTCTTGATGTTTGCCAGCTGCAGCAGCACACATCTTGCTGCTCACTCATGGGTGGGAGAGGTTTTGCCTGTCTGGCTTCTCCCTTTGCCTGGGAGAGCACTGGAAAACTCCTGGAGAAAAAGGACAGAGCCACACTTCAAGCAAAACATTTCTGTAATGGGGAAAATTATGTTGAACTCACTGTTTGAAGCTTCTGTGTCACCAAAAAACTCACAACCTTTATTTATTATTTGTATTACAGTAGCACCTAGAGGCCCCAGGTTGCTAGGGTTTGTAGAGCACTTTGCAGGAGATGTCCACTGCTCCTACCTGATTATAAAATGATGAAAAGAGTGGGAAAGGAAGGAAGAAAAGTGACCTGACTGAGGTGCTATGGAGCATAATAGAAAGTAAAGTTCCAGCTCTCTCAGTGGATGCTTGTGCTGCCAAGCATTGAGGTCACAGCACTTCGAGAAGCTGCTATGCCTTCAGCTCAACTATAAAAAGTGACTGTCTGCTCACTTCCAGCCCTGCTTCAGCAGTGGTGTGAGTGAATCCATTTTATTCCACATTGTAAGAGATTAAGTTGATGAGCATGATCTGGCTGAGGGCTGGTGACACCTTCAGATGTGTTTGCTTGGCTGCCCTGTGATCAGCTGTCCTCTCAAGGCTGAGCCCCACTCAGTGGCTGCACTGCAAATTATACTTGTAATTTTAGTCTGGGCATGAGCTCGTTAAATTCTGCCTAAACTATGGAACAGCCATCTCTCCTCATTCCAGTTTTAACATGCTGGAACTCTCTCGTGATTGTTCCTCTCTTTGGTCAGAAAAAATGAATTTATTGAACGCAATGTGTAAAAGCAGTTCAGACACAGCACCTCGGTGTGAAGGGTGTATGTCTGCACATCCCTGGCAAACAACATGCTGCTTCTCCCATCAGGTGCAAACATGGCATGGACCCTGTTGGGCGGTAGAATGGGACTTAAATGTAAATTTTGATGCATTTGCTACCATTCCTCTGAAATTCTGCTGGCATTTATAGCAATAATAGCTCGGCTTGTGAAGAATGATTTTCTGTTATAAAACAGCAATCTCTGCCTTTCAAAAGAAACACTTAAAAACTATGCATTTTCTTTCTCTTACCTAAAGTTTCAGTACCTTTATGGGAAACATGAGCTGTAATTTCACTGTTTTCCTTCTCTATGTTTTAAAAGGAAATCAGACCTCGGCACACTCTGTAGTTTTTCAAAAGAGCAGTGCAGAACTGGCAGTACTACAATTTGAATCTTGTCTAAAAGCCTGACAAGAATAGGAGTAATAGGTGCAAAGTCTCTGTTTATTTAGCTCCAGCCACCACCAGTTCTGAATCTATCTTTTGCAGCATCCTTATGCAATGCTGATAAAAATTGTTAATTCTTAACTTGGCAGCATGAGCACCAGGTCCTGCCCATGGTGGTGCCAACACAAAGGTCCTGCACAAAGCTGAGGCACAGCGCTGGTCTTGGCAAAGCCCAGCTGAGGGGTCAGACCTGCAGAGACCTGCAGAACTTATTGCCTGCTCAAACATTTTTTTTTTTTCCCCCAATCTTTTCATTTTGTGTCGGCCTCGTTCAGAACACGTTCATTAAAGGCGTCTTTGGAGTGATCAGCTCTCTGCTCTCCACCCATTTCACCCCTGTCTGCTCTCCTGATCCTGACTAATGCAGAGCCAGCAGTGCTGAGGAGAGGCCCTGAGAGCTCTGCCATCTCCTTGAGTGTGATGTGATGTGATGCTCCTGCTGCTGTCGAAGGCAGAGCAGGAGCACTCACAAGACCCTCTCACAAAGCTCTTTGAAAGCCCCTCCCAAGCCCTCCCAGGCTGGAAGTGAACTCCTGTGTTTTTGGTTTTTTTCCCCTCTTACAAGTATTTTCCCTGTGGAGCTGCCCAGTGAGGATGCTCCCCACTGTTTTGAGGATGGGTAGCAGGAGGAAAAGGATGTTTTTTATTGGGGAGGGATTTGTGGAGTGAAGCTGATGCTGGGCATCCCGGAGCTGTTGGCTGTGCTCTGGCTCTGCTCAGGTAGCTGGGCTGGAATCAGCTCCCAGGATGGAGAGCTCTCCTCTGGCACTCTTGCACGGTTCTCCAAACCAGCCAGACTCCATGCAAACACATTTGGTGTAAATGCTCAAAGATTCAGGTCCTATTTTGCAAGGAGCAGCAGCTGACCCTTCCCTTTCATATTTTCCCTAAAGCTGAGAGTTCCATGCCCTTTAACCCTCTACCCATCTCACTGCAGCCTAGACTAGGGAAATTTGAATGGATCAACCCCAACATTAGCCCATTTGTAATTAGCCTGGTTGCCATGGCGACTTGGAGGGGTTTATTAGCATCAGCATGGCAAACCGATGGAACTGCACAACTTCTTTTGCAGCTGGGGAATGCAAAAAGTGAATCCCCGCATAGAATCATGCTTGCAGGGCTGACATTCAAATCACAGGCACTGTGTGCTCAGGAAAATGACTGCCACTCCTCACACAGAGGGTTTCACTTCAGCAGGAAGCAGTGGGTGCAAGGAAAGGTTGTTTTTTCCACTTTTCTTTTTCTATCTGAGGCTTTAATATGAACATTAAAATGCAAAGCATCTAAATAAATTGAGATACCTTGTTTAACTAGAAAAAAAAAGAGTAGAGGAGTAACCAACCCTGAAGCAGTGAGTACTGGATGTGGACTCTACCTCCTTTATTTTCACATACCAAAGAGCCAGGATATTCCCAAAGACTTTCTTGTGAGGAACGCAGAAATGTGCAGAAAGTGGCTTCCATCCTTTATTGATATTTCCTTTTTACTACAAGGAGTTGAAATGTGTGTATTTTTGATCCTGAACGTTGTCATGGTTACAGGATTCCTTGGATGCTGCTTCTTGCACCCCATGGAGGCTGCAGTGCTCTGTGTGTGGTGGGGATGGTGGGGAGCAGCCTGGCCACCCAGCTCACCATGGAGTGGGAATTCCTTGGGATGGATTTCAGGCACGGGAGGAGGGATGGGAATGGTGTGATCACACTCCTACCACTCTTAAAAATGCCTACAGGGCAATGCCCACTCCCTAAGTGTATCTACCCTTAAACATTTCTGCCTAAACCACTCTTTCTCTTCGTGGTTTGATTAAAAGACTTGTTCCTGTGGATTTTGGGACCAAAAGCTTTTTGTTTTTTTTCTTCAGCATAGACTTCATTTTAACTGTAATCCACAATATTGCACGAAGCAAAGCCTCATGAAGGAGAAAACACTGGTGCTGATCTCCATAATGTCAGTTCTGTTTGTGCATCTCATGGAGAACCTCAAATCTGCCTGCAAGATCATGTGGCAGACGTGCTGTAGAAGCTGTTGGCTTTTCACTCAAAAATGGCAAATGAAATATTTTTGTCTGAACCACTCCCCACCCTTCTTTTTTAAAGATTTTTAGCCAGAAGGTTTTCAGATTTCCAAACCTTTCTTACAGAAAAGGAAACACTAGGAAAAAAAAAAAATCATTTCTGTGAAATGCAGACAGGCGGAAAACACCAATTTTCTGAGAGGATTTTTCAGTGAAAGGTTATAATTTGCTGTCAAAGACATCTTTATTCTTTTACCAACTATATAAAATGCCATGTCTTAGGTCTTGCAGCACTTTACCCCCACTCACAGTGCAAATGGAGACTCATAAGATATTACACTTTTTGTTTGTTTATTGTGTCCTGAAGTGGTTTTAAAGAACCCTTGTGAGCAAATGACAGCACTGTAGGTTGGAGACAAGCAGGTTTGTGCCTTTTCACACTAAGCTGGCCTTGTGCAAATGACTGTCTGAAGTGCTTTCCCTCCTTTTACTCTGGACTGTCAAGTTGTTTGGATGCAGATGTCTGTACCAAACCCAGGACTCTCTGTGCTCTGTGACATGTTCCTGTTCATAATCTTGGGGGAAATCATAAATGAATGGGGGGAAAACAACGTACAAAAGAGTATTTTCTGGAATTTGATGTCTGAAGCACAGTTAGCCAGTGAACACACACTAATACCAGATCTTGACTCATCTCTTGAAGTAGGGAAACTGTGGGTGGAAGTGGAGGGGAGCAAGTGGGGTGCCCTGTTTTGATGGACAGGCTCAGGTATGGGTGTGAAATCAGGAGATGGCAGCAGTGCCATAGCTGAGCCTCCCACTCCTCACTCCCCTTGCCTAAGGTTACAGGCTTGTCTGAATGCCTGATAATTAACTGGTGCCCAGGTATGAACAGGCCAGATTCCCTCATCACCTACACTGCTCTGACTCTGCGTGAGAATGGTCTAGAAAGGGGAGACACTGATCCATCATCGTCGTTAAAGAAAAAGCCTGAACCTAATCAGGGCAAAATAGCAGATGTCCTGAATTTCTCTCCAAAAGGGGCACTGGACACATGAAAAATGTTTTGTATGGAAATGGCTTTGCCCTGCTGGCTAACTTTCAGGGGCTCTGTAGCAGCAGGTGAGAGGGTGAGCACTGTTCTCTGCCAAGGAACCTTTGCACTCTGGCTCATTGCAGCTGCATCCCCAGGCTCAGAAGAGCCAAGAGGAAGGACTGGAGTGTTTTTTTGCACCTGCACATGCTGGGATGCCCTTGTGGCAGCAGCAGGTTGGCGTTTGGCCTTGGATGTCGAGGCTCCCTTTCCATCCCTGTTGCTGCCGAGGCTTTGAGCTGGATTTTGAGCCAGCTGCTGATCTCCTGGGGCTGCCTTGGTGCATGTCCCCGTGTGAAAGGTGGTGAGTGAAAAGTGTTCTGCTGCAGAGGGCTGCTGTCAGGGGGATCAGTGAGGAGGGTGAGGGGGTGTGAGAGATCCGGCGACTTTCACAGGTAATTGAAAGCCCGTCAGAAACAGCAGCACTATTTAAATCGAGAGCCTATGTGATTCTTCTCCACCTGGTGAGCCTGGGAGTTATGAATTCTGTCACACGGTGCAGAATTAACAATTTGGATGAGAGAGGCTGCCAATTTGAATTGCTGATCTGAAGACCAGGGTGGGAGGGGTGTCCATTAGCTCATCTCAGGGATTTCCTTCACCTGCTCCTGGATCCTCATTAGAGGAACAAAGCAGCTGAAGAAACGTGTGCAGATTGCAGATTCAGGTATAGACCACCCAAAGACCTACCTTTTTTTCCCTTGAGCTAATCTTATGGTGAAGTGCTGTCAGACCAGCTTGCATTGCTCTGTGCTTGGAGCTGCTGGTGACACAGTGCTGGGGACAACTGCAATCCACTTCATGGGAAGGCTGTGGCTGGCAGGAGGACCAGGGGACACCTGCTTTGTGGTCACAAGGTGCATCCCCATCTCCATGCTGCTGACAAATCAGCTGCCATAGGGGGAAGAATAGAAGTTGTGCATTGTGCTGAGAAGCATCAGCCTCAGAGGACTCTTGGGACTGCCACTGCCAGCGGGAATCTTCTACAGTTACCTGAAGGGCCCTGTAGGAGATGACAAGGTCATAAACTCCAGCTGGTCAAGCCATGAAGGCATGCTCCTCTCCTTCCTTCAGCAGCCAGCAGTGATGGGAGCTCCTGTCTGGTTTCCCATCTCTCCAGGTCAAAAGCCACTTTTTGTGTCACCTTCTCAGCCCTGCCAGTGTCACCTGGCTGCCGGTGCAGGCACGGCTGTGAAGCTCCTGGGGAAACCATGTGTGCATGAACATCACAGTGGAAGCTCAAAGCCTCTCCTGAATTAGAAATAATATGGATTTCCCCCCATTGTCTTGTTGTAAACATACACCTGACTGTGGAGAGCGTCTTTGGACCATTTTCCATGACTGGTGCATGGGAAAGGGTCCCTTAAGTGAGTCCATCCCTGCAGTCCTCAAAGCCCTGTTGCCTGAAATTGTCAAAATTGCCTGGGGGATTTGCATGTGTAATTCCCATTAATTAAAATTAACAAATACCAGTGGGCATCTAAATAAAAATTAACAAATACCAAAGGGTATCTAAATCCCTAATGTGATTTATGAGAACCAAACCAACATTCTCTGCCAGGGAGAGAGCTCTGTTCAGTACCACTCTCTTGAGTTCATATTTTCCCTTGGGGTTGTTTGCACATTCCTGACAAGAGACTGAAGATTTCTCCAGAACAGCGCCTGCTCTTTTATAGTGCTGCAGCCACACAAAAATAAATATGAAATGAGCTGATTATATTCCAGGAGCTACAAGATACCACGTGTCAGATCCAAAGTGCACTGACCTTTCCACTCCCAGGTGGACAGCTCTGACCTTTTGCGATGCTGATGAGAATCGTGGAAGAAATCATGATTAGGGGGAAATTGTGCTTTATTAACATAGGCAGAGCACAAAGAACTCATCATCTAAAGAGCTGCCTCTAGGTGGTGGGACAAGAAGGAAAACCAAGATGTGTGTGTGTGTGTTGTAGGCTCATTATAGCACTAATGGGGACAGGACAGCAGAGCAGAGGGGCCAGCAGAGGTGTGTGATGGGGAATTTTGCTTTGCTGTAGAGGCTTTCTTGCAGTGACAGTTATAGCAACAGCAGACCAGGATCCCACTGGCTCAAAGCCTCTTTATAATGCCATTTTACAGAAGTTATTATTTGACAGAGGAAGGCGGGAAGTCCTGGTAGCTGCAGGAACAGCCAGTTGAGTTTGGTAGGTTTTGCCTTTCTGGAAGGTCCCAAGGGGCTGTTAATGAGTAGGGATATTTTGGGGGGTGACTGTGAGGTGCACACGCCCCCCCTTTGCAGGTTTAGGAGGGGAGGAGGGGAACAAGGAGGGTTTCTCTTGCACAGCAAACATAACTTCAGAAAGTGAGGAGGTTGGTGGGAGGGGAGTGAGGGTGGGGGAAAGCAAGCAAGCACATATTATATTCCAACTGTTTCCACGGTGACATTTCATAATCACAACTCTGGGGGGAAAACGCTCCAGTGCAAAAGCTGGAGGAGGCAGGATGGCTTTGTGGATGCAGCCAGTGAGGGATGGCTCTCCCAGCACCTGTAGCTCACCATCTGAAGGACTTGGAATCAAGGGCCAGCTGAACTCCTGAGGCTGCAGCACAAACCCTGGGCCACGAATTCAAATGCATCACATTCACCATCATCCCCATCCTTTTATTTCAAGGATGAACATTTATAAATAAATATGATATCATCACACTAGATAGGAAGTCTAAATAGCTTCTCTTTCTTGGCAGGAAGGAGGAAAAGAGAGATGTATGTAGGAAGAGCCCGTGAGATGCACATAGCAGAGCAGAATCAGATAGCCAAAAGCAGCCTGTAATTAATGAATTAGGTCACCAGGTCTTTGCATTCCACGCTGTCTCTCTTTTTACCCTCAGCCCTGGAATTAAAGTGAGCTCTGAGCAGATCGAAGCCTGCCTTTCCATCACAGGGGCTGTCTGCAGACTGCCCAGAAGAAGCCCGAGCTCTGCTAGCAGCAAGCCTCACAAATCCATGGCTGGCATATTATTCATTTTACAAAGCAGCACCATGTTCACCTGAATCACTTCCAAATGTCTGTGGTTCCCTGTGTCGTTTTAGGCAGTGTACCACTTGTCATCACGCTGCTACAGATGGCAATAGCTCTTGGGGGCTTTCCTACGAGACGTGGGCAGGGGACAAGTACACGAGGTTTTCATGCTTGGGGACTTTCCTGTCGTTCCTGTGGCAGAGACACACGGCGTGCTTCAGTCCCGGCCCTCTTGTGGGTTCTGTGAGCTATGGCAAATTGATTCCCCTGCCAATCTCTCAGACGGGATAAATGTTCTTTTTCTTCCATCGCTGCCCATTAACAGCTGATTAGGATGATCGAAGCTTTCTGTGGGCAAGGTGACAGGATGCTGCAGGTTGATTGTGCTGCTTCTGCAGAGCTCAGCAGGAGCTCGGGTTTCTCCAGTAACGTGGCTCAGTGCAGGTGCCCAATAGTCCTAGACTGCATCCAAAGCAAATGCACATAAATGTACAAGATTTCTAAAGCAAATACTGTACCTTTGTATTCCTAAAAAGAACACCTTTTTATTTTTATTTTTTTTTGTGACTGAAGCTCCTCAGCTCTGTTCTTTTCCTTTCTCACTAATGATCTGCTCTCTTCTGAGACCGTAGGTGCTGCTACAACGGGTTGCAAACTTTGTGCTGCGCCAGGTGACAGGGTGTTTGTGTGCCGTCCTTTCTGTCTTGATCACTTGTTGGGAGTACAAAGGGAGTCTGGCCTTTTGTTTGTAACACAGCATTGATCTGCACTTGTGATGTTCAGAGAGTCCTGGCTAAAAACCTTGATGAGTACAGAAAGTCCCTAACACGGGACACCTCCAGAAGCACTTGGTATAACAGGACCTGTACCCTTTGTTTCTCTCTTCCAGCCTGGAAAATGGGATGATTTTTTAAAAATTACTTTGTTTTCAGATTATATCCTTAGCCCTCTGCCATTCCTGTGGTGTCTAAAGGTTGAAGAGGAGAAATTACAGACAAGCTATGGATACCCGTGCACCCACTGAGTTTTGCAGCTCTTTGTCCAGTCCTAACAGTGACAGCTGAGCTGGAGACCTTGCTGGTGAGTGTGTGCAAAAGGCAGTGCCCCTTTAGCAGCCCATTGCACAGGGGACATCAACAGCTGCTGCCCAGGGTCCCCTTCCCCCTGCAGTAACCCAGCTGGAGCTGGCAGCAACGTCCTCTGCCATGGTGACAGACTGGCCACACCATGGAGAGCTTGGAAGCTCTGACAGAAGTGAGAAGCTGGGACATCCCACTGCTGTGGGCCTCTGCCACACGTTTGTAGGAAATTTTTTGGTGGAACTTGGTGTTTTTGGAGACGTAGAACAGGATCAAAGGCACATCCAACGGAGTCTCACTGGTCCAGGCAGTGCTTTGACCTCCTGGATCTCTTCCTTCCCCATTCAACTCCTTCCAGCTGAGTGGTGCCAGTCTTTCCATTCTCCTGTCTCCAGCTCCAATGATTTTCTGTTAAATTTTCTGTTTCTCCTCTGTAGTTTCTCCAAGAATGGGTCTGTGGCTGATGTTTGTTTAGAAACTCCACAAAGCTCAATTTATTCCTCTTCTTGACTGAAACTAAAATCATTTTGCTTTCACATCCTGTAAGAATTTAAACAACTTTTCATAGAAAATTACATAATGGTTTGCAGTACATATTTTGTATTGCAATGAGGTATTCTTCTGACAGTATTTTGAGGGAGTTCAGATTATTCATGCGGAGTCCAGGTGTGCAAAGCTCTCTGTAGACTTTTTAGAGGTGTCTGTCTCCAATTAGTTATCTGTCCTTCTGAAATCCAACCCATTTAATACATACAGACTGCAAACGTGCTGCAGACCACGCTGTGTGCAAAGCTGAGACACTCAGGGTTGGGATTTTGTGTGATTTGATCCAACATTGAAATTCTCATTTCCTTGTGAGATGGAGCATGGGTAGAAATCAAAGAATGAAGAGAAGTGACATGAATATCTGTATTGATTGCAGAAATTCATGACAGAATGACACTGATAATTCTGGTGATTTTTTAAGTTTTCTCCTTTGTGCACAGACTTCCCCCTTCCCAGCTGGTAACTGGCAGCCTGCTCCAGTAGGATGTGATGCAAGGACTGGAAATTGATGCTTCTTTTCTTGACTCAGACACTCCAGTTCAAAACTTTGAGTCCTTTGACTACTGGAAAGGCCAAGATCAGCCACCCTAAAGCTCAGCCCACATGTTTGTTTATCTTGTGTGTTAGCAAAGCAGCCTGAGAGCTGTGGAGCCAGATGGCAATGATGGAATCTTTGTAAGGCTGTTTGAATTGTGGCAATTGCTGCTGCTGCTGCTGCTGCTTTTTAGTTTGTTTGTTTTTGGGGTTTTTTTCGTTGTTTTTTTTTTTTAATTTCCTAAATCAGCATCCTTTTATCTTCCTCATTTCGCGTTTGTTTTCCGCACATCTTGGGTTTGATGCCAGGGATTAAAAATGAGGGTTGATTCTTATATCAGTATTAAACTGCATAATCACCTCTACCATTATTTGACTTCATCTGGAGCATTCACAATATTTTGGGAACTTTGAGTGAAAGAAAACTTTATCATGTATGTGAACATTTGACTGAATTATTGATAATCAGGACCTCTGACTGAGGTTGCATCCCCTGTGTCTTCCTTTTCACAGTACATAATATCCTAGCATATATTTCCAACTTTTTTTTTTTTTAATACTTATAATTTATTTGATTTTCCATTCAATGAGAAAATAACATGAGAAAAAAAAATTATTGCCAATCTAAGGCAATAATCTGAGGGGATATTATATTATCCAACAATCTACTGTAACTTTAATGTATTACCAGTAATTTCTGCTTCCTCTGGTGAGGATTAGAGAAACATAAGGTGCTTTAATAACAAACAGGGATCCACCCACATCTCTGATTTATGTTTATGACTCAGCAAAGAGCGTAAACTGAGACACGGGCACAGAGTGATTCTATAAGTAGTTATAAATCAACCATTCACCAGGAAGGGGGGAAAAAAAAGTGTGCTAGCAGCCTTCCATGTATGAGGGAGAGAGTGGGTTTGGGGTTGCAGGTGGTAAAGTTTCCTTTCTGGGAAGTCGCTAAAGGGGTCAGCTGGGATTCGTCACGGGGAGATTTGAGGTGTTTTCGTGAGTGCTCGTGGAGATATTTACTCGTGCAGGACTGGCTGCATCACTGTTTATCAGGACAGCCTCTGGATGAGCACTGCAAGTCCATTTGTTGGACACAAGATCAGCTGGATGGTGGGACAAACAACTTTAGAAAACAAAGTTGCACATCTGAATTTGTAGCACGTTCGACTCAGACTGAATCCACAGATTATTCCACTACCTGACTCCAAGAAAGCCCCTGGCCCTGTTGTGTCAAAGACCCCCCCATCCAGGTGGCACTGGAGCCCCCAGCCCACCCCAGGCTGATGTAGCCCAGGGTTGCTCCCAGCCAAGGCACAGCTCCCTTTTTGCCAGCTGCTGCTCATGAATTTCCAGTGAAGGGTGCACAGTGTTTGCAGTGCCACTCTGATTGACGGCTTTATCTTCCAGTCCATTTGCCTACTTAATTATCCCAGAGCAAGCAAGAATTTCTTATAAATATGGTAATATGCTGATCATTATGACAACAGAAACACATTCCTGTACAATTTGTGGGAAAAGCCGACTTTCCCCAGTTTCTGTTCACATCAGGTTTCCCCCATTGGGAGGAATCAGTAAATTAATAAACAATGTCTGGTGACCTTAAAACATCATCCCTCACATGTGTGGCATCAGTCAGGACCTGCTGGGAGCTGTCATCATCTCAAGAGTTGTTCCTGTCCCAAATCTTCCCATTTTAGTACACACTGGAAGAGCTCACACTTCCCTTAACTTCTCTGATTCGTTTCTGTGGTGTCAAAGTTTTTCATTTGACAGCTTCTGCTGCTGTGCAGAGGAGAAAGGGTCTATGGACACTTCAGACCTAAATTGTTGAAGATGAGGGAAGATTTTTCTACCTGTTACCAAACATTGTTAAGGCTGTTTTTGTCAAGGAGATTCTACCGAAATTATCAGGTGAGTGGAGTTTGTAAATGCTGGTTTTCAGGGTAAATAACACCTTCCAGGTTTAAGGATTGAAGCAAATGCCTGATGTTCAAATTCTGGAGTCTCTCCTCTGGGAGCCTATGCTACAATCATTCCTTGAGCAGTACATTATCCAAAATAGCAAAATTGAGGTGACCAAGGGAGACAGAGAAATGTGCTGTCACTCCATCAGCATTCATTTGTGCCAAGGCTCTGCAAAAAAACATATGAGATTCTGCATTGTTTGGAGTTTATTTAAATTAATCACTATAACTACATTTTTTGCTCTTTCTAAAAAGCCTCCTATAGCGATTGTCCAGCTAGAAAATGAAAGGAATTTTGGAAATAGTTATTTCAATAGCCTCTTTAAAGACATTCAGGAGCATCATATAAAACACAGTGGGCACAGGGGGAAATAATTCTGCTGGGAGGTCGGACGGATGCCGAGCTCTGTTGATTTCCTCATTTTTCAAGGCTGGAGACTTCTGCATGTGAACGAGCCCTTTGTTTTTTCAAGGCTTCTGGTACAGAAATATATCTGCTTCAACAAGCACTGATTTCCCATCCTGGAAACAAAAGCTCTGATAGCGAGGGCAGAGCACGCTGCTGGGGTGGACAACTGCACACCACACACAGCAGAGCAAAGAGGAAGGCACCAGACATCCTCCTCAGAGCCAAAATTCTCTGGCTCCAAGCAAAACCTTGGAGCAGAAATGGGTGAGAACAAAGGTTCTTGCCCAGTACAGCAAGGTCAGCTGCGGACTGAACACAAGGGGAACAGCAGCTCTGGCACAGGCATTTTCTTATTCTGATGTCTGGAAAAGACCTAAAGTGAAATCAGCTACACTCTTTCAAAATGCCTTTTAAACATTTCTTAAATCTGACAATTTTCTTTTTTTACCTAATTCTTTGCACTCTGCATAAATTAATCCCACAAAACCATGTTGACCTGTTGACCACCACATGCCTGCCTTCCCATCTATGTTTTAAGAACCCTTCAAGAAAAAATACAGGTCTTCTAAACTCCATCCCCGATATTTTCAGTTGTTCCTGATTAAGATGGCTCTGTGCAATATGCTTGTGTTCTCTATTGCGCGATTTTCATTGTTTTCTGAAATATGAAAGAGAGAAATAAGCTCCTTCTATTGTTTTCAGGAATCAAGATAATTCGTTTGTGTTTTTTTCAGAAGATTGGTGGATTGATCTGTGTTTCTGTTGTGACTACTCTTGTGAAGTTGAAGAGTTTCATCTATTTCCCAAGACTCAGTTTGGGAAGATGTTCAGATGTTATACTGAGTTTCATGTTGATTTAAAGAACCTTCAGAGCACCTAGAGTTAATTCTGCATATCCATATGCTAACAAACCCCGAATAAAACGTTGTTATCTGTAGGGAAAACGGAAATGAATACCTTCTTAAAATAATGATCTTATTACTACTTATCTTGTTACACTGTGGTGAGGTTCCCCTTGTTAAGCCACCTGCATTTTGAGATGTTTATAGACAAAAGCAGCATTATTAATTAATGTGACTGTGCAAGCTTTCTGCAAGCTATTATAATATTTTATTGTTATGGCTACTATTATGGTTATCAGATAGGCTGTTGGGGAGGTTGGAAAGCATGCTGGCATCTTTCTGTTGCACTGGTTATCCTTCAGTGCCTTTCTTCAGATTATGAATGCAGCTGCTTCTATTAAATTCTGGATGGAAAGCAAGATCCCATAAAACTCATCAGCAGGTTGTTTTAGCCTCAAATCAGTATTGTTTAAATTATACAGGGAGGGAAATGGAAGTCTGGTGAAGGTGTTCCTATCAACAGCAGATGGGAGTTTTCTGTGCTTGAATGTATCTTTGTGCTTAATGTCACCCAGGCAGTGAGACGGGGTCAGGGCATCCTTTGGCCACCCTTATCTGGTTCCTGAGTGCCTGAATTTCCTCTCTAGTGAACCTGGCACCAAGAGTCATTGCCTGGTCTCCTGGGAAAGGGTGGTTTGGGGCAAAAAGGAATCCATCCTAGAAGGAGGTTGTGAGGAAAATGCTGACCCTCTGGGCTCTGTTTTTTGCACTGTGACTCTACATTTTGTCCTGTAAGAGGCCACCAATTCCAGGCATCAGTGCAACTCTGTGATGCAAAGCTGTAAGAGCACAGTTCTGAGACCCCACACCCACTCTGGCATTTACGTGGGTGTTTCAGCTCTTTGTCACTCTAGCACTCATGGTGAAATCCGTAAAAGTGTCTAGGAAGATATTAAAGATCCCAAACTCTTTATCTGCAGAGATTAAACAAAGGCCTGAGGATATAAAGAGTGGTGTTATCCCAGTACCATGAAGTTAAGTCACACCTGGGTCCTGTGGCCAACAGGGACATTTCTGTGCTACTGCAGATTTTGCAGGCTTGTTCATGTCCCATTTCAGTTGTCCCACTCTGCAGTGAGCTCATCTATCCTACTGGTCTTTATGCAGGAGCAATTCTTGACCTTTAAACATTGGCCATCACTCTTTGGTGTTCTTCCAGTTTAACCACACTCATTTGGAGATGGGGAGAGGGCATCAGGGCAAGGGACCCTACACCCAACCAGGACACAGGGCATCTGAGTCTTTTCTAATTTGGCCCCAAACATCCCTTTTTCTTTTTATTTCCTCTCTGCTGTGGACCCCTGGTGTGTATCAAGGCTGGAAACAGCAAGGGCAAAATATCTGGGCCTGGACATGGGATTTCAGCTTCCGGCATGGATGGCCTCAGGTTTGGTTTGGGACTTCAGAGGGGCATGGGTAAATTTTCTCTCCTTTCTGAGGTGTCTACGGCTCTGTGTTCACCACAGCTCTTCAAAAATTTCCAAATCCCAAGTTGTGCCTAGGAGATGGGTCTTATTGGTTCCACCTTTATTTTTCTCTTCCTTTTATTTTTGAGCAAAGCTGCTTATGGTCAAATAAGCTCCAGCCTTGCTAGAACTGCCACAAAACAGCTTCTGAAATGGTCCAGGCTGAGATAGCCCCCTAATTTCAGAAGCCTGCCCTGTCTGATGGTGCTGGTGAGTATTCTTCCACATCAAGTGCAGTGGTGAAAATCCTCATCCATTAACACTGGCCAGGAGAAATCAACGAGAAAGGTGATGGGGGGTTTTCCTTTTTTAATCCTTCAGAATCTCTCATTCTTCCAAGGCACATTTGCAGGAGCCTCTTTGTTATCCTAACGAGCCAGGTTCCGAAGAGTGGTCGGTCCAACTCCTGGACCCGGGGGTTGGGAAGGGATGGATCACAGGCAGAGGAGTTTGAGCCCTTTCTCTAGAGGAGTTTGCATCCTACTGATTCACAGGTTCCCTGGAGCTCCTGCCAGGAGGAGCTGAAAGGGAAAGCCGGGGTTTCGGGGGAGATGGGGGTTGCCCTTAGAGAGCCGAGGCATGAGCCCGGTGGGCAGAGCGGGCTCGGGGGGATGCGGTTCCAGCTGTTGAGCTCCAGCTGGGAGCAGGGGAAGGAGCTGGGTGGAAGCGCCTGGCGTGTGCGTGTGCGTATGCGTTGTGTGTGGCGGGGGAGGGATGTGGATGAGGAGCGGGCTCTCTTTCTTTCTCCCGGGGCTCAGTTAATCCTGCTGCCAGGCGCTGCTCAGCGGCAGTCTCAGCGCTGGAGCCGGAGCGGGGGAGACGCGCATCCCGAAGGCGCAGCTAAAGAGAGCAGAGCGGGGGAAAAATCAAATCTATGCTTGGAACTGGGCTTCTTTTTCGCCAATGCAAAAGGGAATATGCAGCACATTTTTGCCTTCTTCTGCACCGGTTTCCTAGGGGCGGTGTTAGGGGCCAATTTCCCCAACAATATCCAGATAGGTGAGTGCGGGGATGGGGATGATGGTCCCTGACGAGTGGGTAGGGGTGGAGAGGGGTCGGTGGGGGGAAACTGACCCGTCCGTGTGCTTGCAAAGGCACAATGCTTGTGTATGTGTGTGAGAGAGAGCGAGGGGCTGGACTGCGAGGGCTGGATGTGCGCGTTGGTACCAGCTTTGCCGGAGCAGAGACGGATCAATTTGGCTTTTGGGGGAGGGGTAGATGGGGAATAAATGCCTGCACATACACACACACCAACACAGAGGGAGAAAAGTGCCTCCGAAATGGAGGAAGTATGAAAAAAATATCTGTTTCTTGCCCTGAGAAATGCCTGGACTGCCATTGTGTTGCTGCATTTGCAAAAATCGGCGGTTGCATGATACATTTCTGTGAGGATGCCCTCATCTGTAGGTAACTGGGACGGGAGGTAACAAACAGACGTTCTCTGTTGTTATTGCTAAAGAATAAGGGCAAAGCTATTGGGAGAAGCTCTTGCATTGAAGTCTCTTTCCATTCCATGCCACTTGCTTCCCCTGCACACCAGCAGCGCCTGTTTGATTCCTTTCCTCCCTTCCTGTAACTTCTCAGTGCTCCTCTCCCTCCTTCCCCGGGTTTATTATTGCTCTCCCAATGATCTTTATTGGTGATCGTTTGTAACCTAGCCCCAAATTCCCTTCCCTTGCATGCCGGTTTTCTTTCCCGCCTCCCTTCTCTCTACAATGCCAATCAATTGCTAATCCGCCAAGTTCAGGCAACTCCTGCCTGAGTCCGGCTGCACAATCAGTGCTTTTATCGCTGTTGATGCTGCATCCTTGCCTCCCTCCCTTCCTGTCCCCCCTTTACCCCAAATTTGTGCAAAATCCCAGATTTTTTGCCTTTGAACAAACGCAACTTGGCTACGAGCATCAGATTCCTCCGATATCCATGATTAGGCTGTGGGGTGGGAGGAACGGGGGAGGTGGGGGGATATTGGTGCACAAATAGCCCTTTTCACACAAGGAGATGCCCCCTCTACTAAAGATGTGCAAAGTGATGTTGATGGCAAGTCCTTGCCTATTTGTTTCTTGCTCGAGTCATCTTGGGCATTGATACTTTCTGCAGCTTTATTTTAATTCTCCCTTGTTGCTAAGTGCTTTGTTTCCCTCCTCCTGAAATGCCAATAGCAGCGCTCTCTTTAAATGCATATAGATTACAAGACAAGCTGAATTTAATAGCATCTTTCTGGAGGCTGTGAAGGGATCTGCTGTAAGCCGAGGTTCCTGCTGGGGGAGCAGCAGGAAACTTTTCCTAGGGCTGGGTTATCGCTGCACTTTGTTCCAGATCCATGGGGAAAGAGAGGCTCTGAGCTTAGGTCCAGCCCGGTCCAAGTTCCTGCCCTGTTTGTATCATTCTGTGGTTCTGGGTTTATCCGTTCTTCTGTATAGATTGATTCCTTTGAGGGTCAAGCTTTAAGTTTCCTGCCCAGTTTGACTTTGGCCACTGTCACCTGTTAAATTCGGGGGTTTTCTGTGCAGCAGACCTCCAGCAGCAGCAGCTGTTTGGTCACAGCCCCATGTCACTCTGGCTGTCACAGCCTGTCCCCTGCTGGGCCAGGCTCAGCCAGGCTGCCCCGTACCCCAGAGTCCCACAGTGTGGGAGGACCCTGCAACCCTCCTGTAGCAAACCTCTCCTCCCAGTCAGGAGGGCTTCAAGTGAGCCTCATCACAAGTGAGGAGAGGAAGGAAGAATCTCGTTTTTCCTTTATTGAGGTAATACTGACAGCATTCCCATTCTTTGTACTTGGAGTTACAGGGGGTGAGGGGATTGAGCTGCACCCCATGGATTATTCCCCATCCTGCAGCTGCCTGGCCTGGGGATGCATCAGGCCTCCTGTATGTGATCCAGGCTTACATAACAGACACATTGGAAAGGTTTTCTGCTCCCAACCTGTCTGCAGTGGGCACGGAACACTTGGGTGTTGGTTCTGGAGGATTTCTGAGTTTACAGGCACTCCCCAGGCTGTGGAGCTGTAGGCTCTGCTCTCAGGGGTATTTTGGACTGATGATGTTTCTAACACAAATGTTCTTAAGACCTTTCTTCTCATTGCTCTGTTTTTCTCCCCAGGGGGGTTGTTTCCTAATCAACAGTCCCAAGAACATGCGGCTTTTAGGTTTGCGTTGTCTCAGCTCACAGAACCCCCCAAGCTCCTTCCCCAGATCGACATTGTGAACATCAGTGACAGCTTTGAAATGACCTACACCTGTGAGTACCAGCACCCCCCCTGCCATGCCTTACCTTGGGTTCTTTACTCCTGGCTTAGCTTTGTTTGCTGTATGAAATGTGGGACATCTTGCTCCAAATGTGCAGCTCACCTTTAGGGTCCAGGCAAGAAAACCCCAAACATACAGATAAAGGGTTTCTGGGTCGTTTTGGTTTGTGCTGAGGAATAGTGCTGAGGTAGTGCTGCAGTTATCCAGCATTTCTTGTGTTTCCCCTTCCATTCCATCCAAAGTGGTATAAACGCCCCAACATTTCATTTCCTCTTGTTTCTCTAACCTCTGCCCGACTCATTACATTGAGGTTCATCCCCGTATTTCCCATGGCTGTGATGCACAACAGAGACACCCCTTTCCACCCACAGGGTGCACAGAAGTCTCTGTTTAGTGTGAACAGCTTCTTCCTCAGCCCCAGTTTAACCATCTGTCCTTGTAATTTAAGAAAGACCTACAGAAACCAGCAGCCTGGTGCAAGTGGAGTCTAAATCCACATTAAGGGCATGCCTAATAATGACAGAGAGGTAAGAGAGTTCTAGTTTCAAGAAATCCATTCACTGGCTCTAAAATCAGATATTAAAGAATGAGTTTGCACCACAGAATTGATGTCAGGGTGTATCTGCACCCTGCTAAAGCACAGCACATTGGCTCCACTGTTCTCATTAGATGATATTGTTGGGGGAAAAAATCTGCCTTAAAAAGGCAGGTAAAGTCAAGGTTAGCAGCAACAAACAAGACCAGGAGGAGGAAACCAGATGAAAACTAAACCCATGACAGCCCTGTGGTTGCTGTGGCAGCCCTTGCTCTCCTTGGAGCACAGGGTGCAGTGCTGTGGGTGAGGGGCTTGGGTGCGATGCAGAAAGAATTCTTCAGCTTGACCTGGTGTCAGACACTGCTGCTGACACTCCCTGAGCCTGTGTGTGTGTTTGGGGGCTGCCAGGAGAGGCTGGAGGAAGCCTTCTCTTTGTAGAGCCTGTTGGATTGTTGTTGGCTGGCGTCTGTAGTGTCCCCTTGAGTCACTGAAACGTCCCCCCTGCAGTTTAGTTGCGTGGGATAGAGGTGAACACAAACTGTTCTCTCTGCTCAGAAATGCACAGAAGGGATCTCCTGGAAGAAGGAGCCAGGAGGAGAATTAATGAGGGGTTTTGGAGGGAAAAAAAGAAGTTGTGATATTTTCTGTTGGAGAGTTTGCAAATACAAGATTTCAGGAATTTCTTGCCCAGTATGATATAGGAAAGAAAAATAACAGTTTGGCCACACTTTCTTTGCAGTGTCTAATGGCATATCTAAAGATTTTCTATTTTCCTTAATATCCCTCTATTTGCCAACTACAAGGTTTCCATCAAAGAAGAGCAACTATTTCAGCTCTATCCAATGGCATTTTCTTGGCAGGAAAGCCAGACAAATAGAAGAAAAAAGGCAGACCTTGTATCTATCACGGGAAAGCGTCTCCCACCTGGGGTAGAGTTGCTGACTGTGGCTGGGGATGAGCTATTTCAGAGCTGATAGCAGGAAGAAAGCAGAAACTGCAAGAACATCACTCAAATAAATTCTCCATCTGCACATGGCTTCCCCTCCCTCTCCATGCCTGCCACTAATGGTTTTGTTTACAGCTTTGACGGCAGGACCACGACACCAGTTATGCTTCAGAAAACTGTCATTAGTACTGCGGGGGCAGGGGTGGTCTCACAAAAGCTGAATGGAAGCAAGGCAGCCTCCCAAAGGATGTTATATTTGAGCTCTATGTAGGGCACATTGTCCTAGATCAGACCAGCAGAGCACTCTGCACAGTCCAACTCCACTTGTCCTCGTTTTGCTTTCCTTATAATTAAAAACTTCCTAAGTTCCTCCAGACTATGGAAGGCATCATTTGTTTTGTAAGCACAAAAGGAGATGTTACTCCATGTACCCCAGAGGTGAAAAGAAAACCCCAGCCTAAAGAAAACAGGCCATCAGGAGATCTGATTTTAGTACTCCAGACCCAAAGTGAAACTTTTGTCAGGAATTAGCTCATTCTTCATCTTCCAGCTAATTCTTTGCCTGGCTGCCAAGACTAGATATCAGCAGAAAGATCTGTTTATTTAGAGAGAATAAAACCCTGCCCACACAGTGGTCCTTATCTTCTGAGAAAAGACTGGCCGTGCTACCAGTTAAAAGTACCAGGTTTTGTTCCCATGGAGATGGAGAACACAGCATTTCCTTGCCATTGGCATTACCTGCTTCTGTGACAGTTGAGTCAAGGGAGTTTGGACCCTGTGAACCTGATGCTTCCCCTGTCTGGGTCTCCAACAGGACATCTGAGCAAGACTTGTAGGTCCCAGCTCCACTGCAAATCCTGCTTCGTGCTGGGATCCAGCCTCGTGTGCTAAATGCAGTCCTTATGGCCAGTGTGTGAGGCAGCATCATCCAAAACACAGAGTAGATACTGAGAATCAGCGGGGACAGCAGGAGCAAAACCCTTGTTGGGTGGCCTGTGGGGTGGCAGTGGAGTGGCAGGATGAAGTGCAGCACAGTGACAGCAGCCTGGCTGAGGAAATGGAGTGCAAAATGCACCTCAGCATCAGCTGTGACCCTGTTCACCCCTGCCTGACACAGAGCTGCTCGCTGTAAGGATGAGCAAGCTGTGGGGTGACACCGGGGGAAGTGACACTGCCAGCTCGGTGCCCAGGTGACAGTGCCCTTAATGACAGTGCTGTGAGTTGGTAACAGCAACACCCATCCCAGGGAGAAACCTGGAGAGCACCCAGAGGTTGCTGTGGGCTGTCTCTGCGACAGCCCAGCAATAACTTTGGCATTTCTGGTGCTTTCAGATGTGCACTCTTTATGGTTACGCAGCGATTGTGAAGGTCTCGGTGCAGGTCGTGTGGTCCCTGCGCTCAGCACGTCAGGAGCTGATGATTTTAAGCAAGCCATAATCATTAAGAAAGCAAGAAGAGGTTGTAGATACGTGTGGTGGCTTCCTGCTTCGTGTGCGGGGTTGGTGCTAATGTTGTTGCATCACTGAGGCACGGGCACATTTCAATCACTGAAATATCCTCCTGAATTCATTCCATCCCACAGAATAGCTGGTGATGAACACGCTCCCTGGTTGCAGCTGGGTGCCTGATGGGGCTTACCCGTATGAAAGTACACACCTGCCACTCTGAGGGTGCTTAACTAAAGGTTAGGAGGCTTTATAATGTTGTGCTGTTTCTTCAAAGGCCAAGGAAATTGTTTAGGGGAAGAGGGTGAATTGAGAGTCCTTCCTTCAGCAGAATTACACAGCAGTGCCTTGGTGACTATAAAGGATAAAATGATGATGTGGCATAGCTGAAGTGTTTACCTGGTGACGTAGCAGAGCCAAAACCCTTCTGGTCAGCTTTAAAGGCTTGTTCAGGGGTTCTGTCTCCATCCATGTTTAGAAAAGAGCTTTATGGCCTCCACAGAGTGTCTAGCAAACCCTACCATGCTGTTATTTGCCATGTCTGTCTGCTCTCAGGGCAGACCCAGCACAGCAGAGTTGATGCTGCAGGTCAGGGTGGAGAGGGGTGGGAAGGGGCTGCTCTGTGCCAGATGCGAGGGGCACACGAGCTTTGCAGCTTAAGAGAGACCTGCAAATTCCTGTCCACAGTGGATGGGAGCACTGTGTGCTGTTGACAGCAAAGGGATGAGAGGTTTCTTGCTTGAGTCAACCTGTGCTGGGAATAGTTTCCTCCTATTCTTCATCTCAGCCTCCAACTGTGCACGGCGTAATGCACATCCCTGTCCTGTGCAGAGCCCGGCTCCTCAGGGAATGTGAGTTGTTTCAGCCACAGCTCCATAGCTTTATTTAATTTGTGGTGCAGAGATTCCTGCTTTCAGCCTTTGGCTGAGGTCCCCAGGTGAGGCTGGCAGCACCAGGCAGGCGTGGAGGCTGCTCTGGCTGTCCTGAGAAGAGGATGGCTCAGCAGCAACCTGTGCCCTGTGAGCAGGGCTCACACAAGGTGAGTCACCAGCTCGGTAAATCTGCCCCTGCAAAACTCAGGGTGCTTTGCAGGGATGACCAGTGACTAAAATAACCTCTGCTCATCACCCAGCCCTGCAGCTTTGCTGAGGCAACCACCAGGTTTTGTGTGCTTGGGTGGTGGGCTGCTGGCAAAGGGCGTTCAGGAGCTGCACACCTGAAACACAGGGGTCTGCACAGAATAGCAACAGGATTTTGCAGCTGCAAGAAAACTTGGAAAGAGGCTGGAAAAACAATGAATTATTTATCCCTCTCCTTCCCTGTATGCACAGATACTGTGGGGTAATCATACCAAGTATATGCTGTGGGTGCTGCTAGAATATCAACAGTTGAATCTGTTCTGCAAATTAGAAAATGAACACGTAGTTTGGATTCTGTTCATATTTTATTAAGGCCTCCAAGCACCAATTAGAGAGGGATTTGTAGTGATCACTCACTCTGTGCTTATGTTCTTATCAATAGCAGCAAGCTTACATCCAGATCAGCTATGAAATGAAGTCTTTCTTTTTCTTCTTTTCCTTGGATACTTACATATATAGATAGAGTATTTATAGAAATTGCTTTTTATCTCCTAAATTACCTCTCAGAGATAGGAAGGAATAGGCAAGCATTGAATGTTCTCAAATGAGGTTCTAAATTTGTTTTAATTAAACAATTATTGTGTGTTGATTTTAAAGGAAGTTTCTTTGTTGACAAACATGTGATGGTCGCCATTTCTTGTAAAGGTGTTGCTGTAATTATTCCAGCAGTAATCAATTAGAATGTAATTTTTATAATTAAACTTCCACAGTCTAAATAAGCCTAGCCTTGTAACAGTTGTGGTGTTGCTAGACTTGTTTTTATTTTCACAGTGCCACAAATCTCATGTAAGTGCTTTGGGATTTTTTTTTTTCCCCTTCAGAGCTCAGGATGCTTGCTATGACTATTTAATGTGAGTTAAGCCAACAGAAACATGGATTTAATGATCAGATGCAATCTGATTAATGCAACACAGGTACTACAAGGAGATACATCTCCTTGGATTATGTAACAGGAAAAGATGTGGTGCAGACAGATGAATCACAGAGCATCAGCTCACGTTAGATCAACCTGAGGTTAAGGTTGCTCAGTTTCGGGCAGGGATGGGCCGTAGCTTTCTAGTAAGTGTGTGTTTGTTCTCTGAGGTGCCAGCAGCTTGGAGTGTGCTGATGGCTGGGATCCTGCCAAACAGGAGGGTGCAGGTCCTGGAGGTGACACCAGCCCCCTGTGTCCCACCTAGGGTGGGTGCTGGGAGCTCAGCAGTCACAGCCACCATTGAAGAAGGCAGGAGCTTGTCTCATATGATTTCCCCAAGAAGGAAAAGCATTTAGAACATGATTGGGGAGCCATTTCCTCAGCTCTGGCTGCCAGGGCAGGGCAGGTTGTCTGTCTGCCTCCAGAGATCTGGGCATGGAGGGTTTTGGGTAAATGAGGACTGATACATCAGCAGGGACACTGATGGGGTTCCCCTTGTCTCAGCCCTGTGAGAGGCTGGCACCACACATCAGGAAAATTGTCCCCCAGTCTGGTGTGTCCATCTCTTCAAAGGCCGTGGGGGCACTTACTCCTTGCATGACTATTTTTTGTGTATTTAATTTTTTTTTTATCCTGGGTGGTGGGAGAGTTGCCTGGGGAGAAAAGCAGATATGACGCCATAAGGAAAAATCAGAGGGAGGAATAAGGGGAATTTCACACCTGCAAATCTATCTGCTCATCTGGAAAGGATCCCAGCACTGGTGACAAGAAGAAAAGAGTGAAAAAGTAAAATCTGAGCTCTGCAGTAGGCAGAGGAGGGGTTTGAGAAACAGTGAGCTGCACAGGCTAGACCTGTCCATTGTGTGACAGTCACAGCTTTGACTCACAGCTTATCTTTTCTTCTCTAAAAATAAAGCCTTTTCATGTGATAGGGATTCTACTAGGCCCTAGAAACAGACAGGCTTTATTTTTTGGCATTATTAGCAAGGTGAGAGTGGAAAGCTTCATGTGACTGCAAGGAAGGCAGCGTGGGGAAGTGTGCTGCTCATTTCCAAAGCTGGTGGGAATTTTAGATATATACATTTACATTTCCCTTAATAGGGTTAGGGCCCCGAAGGCAGCAGCTCTCTGCCACCAGAAATGGAAAAGGTCCCAGTTAGCTTCAGTAACACATGGTGCTCAGAGCAAACACAAAACCAACATGCTCCTTAAAGAGGCAATAAGTCAGGGAGACTTTAATATTCTGAAGATCCAAATTCTCCGGGGTGCGGTATTAACATGAGTCTGAAGACAAAGATGCATTTATTTCAACTGCATTCCTTTAAAGAGAGGTTTTATTTCTCTTACTTTAGTTGTGTAGAAATGAAACAGGGTGCTGTTTTTTCCTGGTGAGAAGTTCTATGTGAAATCCTTTGGTGACGCCTGAGGAAGTCAGGGGTCAGGCAAGGTGCAGAAGAGGGGCCAAACCAAGACATTTGCAATCCACCATCATTCCAGCAAAATTGTTTCAAAATGGCAGTGAATTATTGGGGCAATAACAGTGTGGTATCCAGCAGAAACTGCTCCCTGCTCACCTGCTGGAGTGATCCCCCATTAGCTTAAACAGTAACGAGTCTCCAGTTGATTTTCTCATGCTGCCCTTTTAGCATCCACCCACTTGTCCCTTCTGGGACACTCTTAAAAAAAAAAAAAAAAAAACACCCCCAACAAAACAGCACCAAAAGACAAAAATCTCCTGAAATGTTGATTCATTTTATTGATGCAGATCGGTTATTTTCCCTGTTGTCTGCAAACCAAACCCTGCCAATCCTCACCCAGGGTTGCAGTTCAGATGTGCTTATGCTTCGCCAGACTGAGTGACCCCTTGAGGAAGCAGCAGTGAGAGGCAATGAAGAAGTGAGTGACAGCTAAAAATTGCCATATCTTGGCTTCTCTAAGAGGGTCTTTTCGTTCTTTGATTTTATTTGTTTTTGACAGAGTGGAGGAGTGCAAAAGAAAACAACTGATGTCTAAGATTGAGTTGTAACTGATGGCAGGATTCTCGTGTGGATGTGGCATATGTGTCTGCATTTCTCTGTATACTGTAGGAGTCTTGGCTTTGATTTTGTAAGTGAGATCCTGCCACTACGGACATGAAGTGGGAGGTGGGTGAAAGGTTGAGGGCTGGAGGGTCAGAGGAGAGAAAGAGAAACCTCTCTAAGCAATCTGAATGCAGAGTGTGGAAGCATCTCACATGAAATCAAGGGCTATTTCTCACCTCCCCGCCCTCCCAAACACTTTGCTTTGATCTTTGCTAGCAGTGAGCTTCAAGAAGCAAAAGACATCAGTGATTACACAGATGCAGACGTGATTTTTCTCCTGCTGGCCTGCCAAAATCCCCTGAATGCCCTGAGCCTCTCTGGCTTTCCTTCCACGCAGCACCCACATCCCATTCAGTGCCATCCCACAGGAGGAGAACAGCACTGCTATTCTGGCAGATAAACAGCAGAAAAAATTACCAGCAGGCCTGGGAGCTTGTGAGGAAAGCACAGACAAGCAAAGTCCAACAGAGAGCACACAGGGACAGAGGATGAAGAAACCTTGGAGTAGGACACATGACGTGGGAAAGGGGCAAGGCAGCAGCTCTGGAGGTGCAATAAGTGGAGTTTTCCCTTGTCTCTCTTTTCAGCACCTAGCTAAGCACAGGAAGATTTTTCTTTCTGAGGGTTCTACCTCCTTCTGCTCAAATCTGAGCTAGAGTTAGTGGTGCCTCCATCACAGCTCAGGTGACTCCTGTTCTCCACCTTCATGCAGGTGACATAGGATGATCATGTGCTGGCAGTGTTTGGCCAGGGAAAAAGGAGACAAATGCTGAGATGCAGAGCACAGTAGGGTGAAGGTGAGCTGGAAAGGAGGCTCTTGTCAAAGCATGCCTGGCAGGGGAAGCTTGGGGGTGAGCCCAGCAGGGACCCAGAGCAGCAAGGAAACAGGGGCAGGTCTGAGCCACCTGCACTGTTCCTGCAAGGGCTGAGCAGCAGAGAAAGAGGCCTGGCCTGCAGGGAGTTCAGGAGAAATGTCTTTGTGCAGAAGGTGATTAATGCCTTTAATGAACTACCAAAGGAAGTAATAGAAAGCCAAAGCACACACGGCCGCAGTGGGGGAAGGAGTGAGGAGCTGGTGCTGCTGCAGTGATGGGGAGACAGGGAGAGGTGCAGCCTGGGCAGCAGTGCTGTTCCCAGCTCACTGTCCCAGAAAAACAGACAGGCACAGCAGCCTGTCCCCAGCCCGTCCCCAGCAAAGGCAGATCTGAGTGCTTTTCACAGATTTAATCAGAATTAATTCAGTCTTCCAGCCTGTCTTCATTCTGGGGTCTCCTGCTCAGCTCATTATGGCTGTGCCAAACCCACTTTGAGGTGTGGGGATGGCAATCTGGGGGTCCCTGTGCTCCTGTCCTGTGGGGACAGCGAAGGCAGAGGCTGTGAGGAGAGTGGAGCCTCTGTGAGGGGAGTGAACCTTCTCCTCCACTGTCAGGGAACAGATCTCAGGTCCCAGGGGTCTGGCACGTGGATTTAGCCTTGGCTGACAGGCATTAAGAGTCATCGTTTGTTTGGGAACCTGCAAGAAATGTGTGGATGAAGTCAGGCAGATTTCTAACATTGAGTCATCTATATCATAACATCCTCCACCTGAGCAGCCTCGTGTGCCAGACTCTCAGAGACCTCAGGGCAGCAGATACCAGCACCTCTCCTGAACCCACAGAGCCCCAGGCAGTCCCAGGGCTTGCAGGAGGTCACCCATCCACAGCCACACATAGAATGGAACATCTGCTCTTTGTGTTACCAGGCATGCCCATGTCTATGTGCTGATGCTTTGAGGGCAGTGAATCCACTGTGCAGCCCTCAGGTGGGACATGAGACAGCTCCTGCATCTCCATCCCTACTTCCAGAGCAACCACACAACTTCAGAGATGAGCCCTTCCCCAAAAAACCCATTCCATTTCTTGTTCTGGAGAAACAAGCACTGCTTTGGGGTACAGGCTTGTTCTGTCCAAGAGGAAACTCTCATTCAAGCATCATCACAGTTTTAGTGGGGGTCAGCAGTCACACTGCATTGGAAGTACCAACACTCAGCATCTCAGACAGCAGCTCTCAGTGACCACTCTCAAACTTCTCTTCTTTGAGAATATTTAACCCATCCAAGCTTGTTCTCGAGTCCCCACATGTGCCCACATGTCCCCTAATTGAACCTTTCCTTCCTCTGTGAAGTACCAGGTAAAGCAAGAGAATTATGTTGATTTTGGCTTAGTTTACCATGAGACTTTGGGAGGCAGGTGAGATGAATCCTATCCCAAAGCACCTGCATTATGCTCCTCTGCTCATTCCTCAGTACTCTGCTGAAGGTGACATCTCAGCAGTATCAAACATTTTGCTGCTCTCCCTGCGAGCAGCCTGTAAAGGCTTTGATAAAAGCAGGCATCACATAGCAAACAGGCTCTTCGCAGTTGTGCTATTCTGATGTATTGCTGAGAAGTGAAGAAAACATATGTTCATGGCACAGAAACTGCTCTGCTCAGGTTCTCCCTCTGTATTTCGGTACCGCACTGCAGTGGCCCCCCCAAGGGCAGGGGCCTGGCATTGTCCTGTGATGGGCTTTTATCCTCTTGGCCTCTTCTGTTTCTCACTTTGCATGGCTTGCTGCTGGCAGGAGTGTTTGCAGTGCTCTAACAGCCGTGCCTGGGTTTGCTTTTGCAGTCTTTCTGCAGATCTCTTTCTCTCCCTTCCCATTAATCCACTCCTGGCTGACAGTGCCTGTCCCTAGGATTGGGCTCTGGGGGAATCGTGGGGGTGGTATCAGCAGGGCAGGAATGCCTTCAGATGCTGTGGCATTTCCAAAACAGCACCCGGGGATTTGTCTGAGCAAGCCCCACTAGCTCAAATGGGAAGACCACGGTTGTGTAGCACTGGAACAAACAATCTTGTGGGAAAGGAAACAACCCCCATTGCTTGGTCCTTAAAAGAAAAAAAAAATAAAAAAAGTTTCTATAACAGCTGAGACAAATCAGATCCAGAGCTCTAGATCAAAACACACCTGAAAATCTTGAGACATTCTGAGTCCCATCCCAATCTGTCTTGAGTTCTAATTGCCATGTGGCAGCAATCTCAGAGGAGTCGGATAGCAATGTGTGTTCAGGTTTCCCGTTTCAAGCCTGTCTCTGGACAGAAAGTAAAAGTGTGAATCCAAACTAGCAAGTCGAGCAGAAGAACTTTAAAATCAAACAGGGAATTAAAAAAAAATTTAAAAAAAAAAACCAGAAGAAAAGCCATCCCCAGGGCTGTGGAGTGAAAACTAGAGCAGTGTTGTGGAGCCTGGGGGTGGAGGGAATTGGGGCCAAGAGAGTCAGGTACAGCAGCATCCTGCAGTGGGACCACGGGAGACTTTGGAGAAGGTGTGTTTGTCTCATCCAAGGTGCGTTTGTCTCATCCAAGGTGTGTTTGTCTCATCCAAGGCGTGTTTCTCATCCAAGGTGTGTTGTTTCAGCCGTGCAGAGGAATGAGGTGTGTGGTTGCAGGACAAGGTGTGCCTGTGCCATAGGATGATTCCTGTCCAGAGCACACGAGGTGAGGCACGCAGGGGTGAGGGGCTTTTTTCCCTAGCCATCCTTGCCTGCAGGCAATACAACAAATCCTTCACTTTCAACAACAGCAGATTTACATTAGAGAAAAGGCTCCATCAAAGGGAAATTGCACTTGAGAGTCTCCCTTTAGCCACTGGAGAGCAGCAAGCAGACGGGTGCAGGGGGCTGGTTCCCATCCCTTGCTGCCTGGTGTTCTGTGCTTTTGGCACTGTGAAAGTGGGAAGCATCTGTGAGCCCTTTGGATCACAAATGGATCTGGGAGCCTGCTACTTCTGCTAACAACTCATTTATTATCAGGGAGCAGAGAGATTCTTCTGAGCCAGTGCAATCTATCATTTCTTAAAGACGCTGTGTGAGACTGAAAGGATTTGCTTTAAGAGTTGGCACCTGGAACCCAGTAATGAGTCCGTTTTTGGGAAGAACTCTTCTTCCTCACTTCCTCACTAAGATTTCTTTTTCCCAGCTTCAGGAAGAAGGGAAAAGGATGTTCAGCAGCAGAGCACTCTTTGCTCTGAGAAGTTCAAGAGCATCCCTGCTCTGAAAAATTCCTTGGGAGATGCTTCTCTCCTATTTCTCCTTTATTTCTCTGTCCATGAGAATAGAGTATTTTGCCCAAAATAGTGATGTAGGGAAGGTGAAGAGGCTGTTCCAGCCCCCTTGCATGGAACCCATCTCTGCAGCTCCAGGCAGGCTAAGTCTGCCGTGCACAATATCCCACCCTCAGGCAGCACCTGCTGCTGCCTGCCCCGGATTTCGTGCTGCTTCAGCCCAGAGCTGCTTCCTCTGCCATGTCAACCCATTTGTTTCCCCAATGTCTGGTGCTGCACATGGGGCTGTAGGGCCACCCTGGAGCCCCAAACAATTTCCTGCAGCCAGAGACCTGCAGTCAAAGCAGCCCTGCCAAAGGGAATTTTCTCTGCTGCACTGGGCGAGGGTGCCATGGTGTTGTCTGTCCAGATGTTGAGTGGCTGACGTGGGCACCCCAAACCCAACCCTCCTTTCCTATAGACAGCAGTGATCTGATGAAAGCCCATTATAATTCTGTTCTTTGAAGCAGCTATGAGCACACAACAGTGTTTTGGGATGCTGTAATCTCCTGACTGCTTAAAATCCTGGGCTCACAATGTTCTCCAAGGGAATTTGCTGTCAGAAATTTGATGGCAAGATGTGCAGGGTGCACAGATGATGGGACTCTGTGACCCTCTGCAGACATTTTTCTCAGCTTTGATATTCAGTTGGTTGATGTGGTTTAATCATTCTCCTTTTACTAAGGAATTGTTATAAGAAAACACGACGTTTGTCTTAATTTTGGTTTTGTATTTAAACATCTTTTCAATGTGATGGAGAATCAGGGCTACACATACATAGTTCTACGCTATAAATTCCCTGGATTTTGTATCAAGCCTTTTCTAAAGAAGGTTCACTTGATCCAAAGAAACTCAAGGGGATTTGTGACCTGTGATGCCATCGTCTTTACCTTTCCTGCAACGTTATGCTCCACCCTGATTTTAGCTCATTTTTCGCTTCCTTGCAGCAGGATTTTCCTCTTGGCTGTTCTGCACCAGTCTGTGCCTCCAACTATGCTAAGCCTCATGCTCAAGGTGTTGTGACCCTCTCATGGTTGTTGTGTTTTCTACTGTTCACCTGTTGCATCTCTCTCTTGTCAGGAGTTTATTAAGCTGTCATAGCAAGGTTTCAGCCTTATGTTTGTTTATCAAATATTTGAGATCTTGATTGTTCGCTTAGGCCTGCAGGTATCCAAAAAATCAGATTTTAAAAGGCATTTTAGTGTTTACTGATTCCTTGAAGAGCATCAGTACCTAACTGTGATATAGAGTGATCTGAGTGATGCCAAGTGTCCTTGTACATCTGTTTCACCTGTAGCTCTAATAATAGGATTATTATTTTATTCAAGCCACCTTTTTTTTTTTTTTTTTTGGATGAAAAAGAAAACCAAAACCAGAATTACAGCTCAATTATTCTTTTTCATGGAAGGCATGTATTTCAGCTCTCCTGTTCTGTGGTGGTGCTGCAGGACAGGCTCTAACAGCAGCCAAACTCCCATGGTCCACTTTCCTCCTGCCCAAATGTATGAACCCCATTTCTGGCTATCTCTACTCTTTGGGTGACAAGGGGAAGGGGCAGTGCTGGCAGGTCCCAGTCTGGCTGTGCTGTTCTGGGGGGTGCACTCAGCTGCTGCTCTCTGCCCTGGTTTGTCACACTGCTGTGGGATACCTTGTGTGGGAGCTGATCCCCTTCCCCAGATCCTCATCTCTCCCAGAGAGAGATTTTTCCCTCAGTATTGTGCATCTGTCTTTCATCTTTTCTGTTTTCTGTTCTGTCAGAGATATGTCCTGCCAAGATCAGATGCCTGAGAAGCTCTAATGGCTTCTTTGTGCCATTACTTTCCTCAAGAAGTGAGAGGAAAATAAAATGTGCACAGGGATACACTAAGATATCAACGGTTAAAAAAACCCCAAAAATCTTGAAAAGGATGTACTGCATTTTACACAAGTGGTAGAATCAGGCACAGGTGATAAATGAGAGCTGAAGGCTTGTGGCAAGTGCATTAGAGGCAGCCTCTAACGTGTTCTTTAAACCAGCATTTGCTGCAGCTCCGTGCCATCCCCAGACAGAGCTGAGCAGTGAGATGTCTCCTCCGATCCCGCGCCCCATCGCTCTCACCACGGGGTTCTGCAGCTCCTGCAGGCACCAGCACAGAAAAGCACCAGCTCCGGGGTCCCAAGGGAGCAGTGCCTGATGCTTTGGACAGTGTCAGCTTCTCTGCAAAGAGTGAAAGGCTAATCACTTCTCAGACATGTGCTGAAGTTGAGGGAGGCTTTGACTTCCAGCCTCAAGTGACCTGCCTGTGCCTTTGAGACCCCAGCTGTGCCAGCAGCTCTTCCTCTTGTGTGTGACACTGAAGGGTGGCTTTAGGGAGAAGCTGTATTTTAGGGGGATTTGGGATACTGCCCCATCCTGTGGTCCAGTTTTAACGTTGTTTGTTTTTTAGGATTCTTTTCCCAGCAAGAATGGACAGTGGTATTAATGGGGCACACCAAAGCCAGGATAAAAATACCTGAATTCCTTCTGATTCTGCTGGAAAAGTCTGCATGCTCAGAAGGCAGGATGTGCTTTCTCTGGCTGCCAATATGGACAAATAAGTGGGGGGACCTGAGTGAGCACTTGCCCATAGGAGAGGACACAGCTTTGAATTTCTCTTCAGACCCACACTGGCCTCATTTTCTTGCTTGGGGTCATATTTATAGTTCCTCCTCTTCCTAATGATCCCTCTTTGTGTAGGTCCACAGATCCTTGGCAAGCAGGGATGGCTCACCCAGAGCTCTCCCATGTCTGCTGGCACATGAGCAGCTGCCTGTGATGTCTGGGAAGTGTTGGGGGAACCACTCCTCTTCTCCTGGAAGTGCCAGGCAGCAGCATATGGGTAAAGGCCCTGTAGGTGCTCTGAGTGGGTGAGCAGAGACTACCTCTGCATGCAGGATCCTTGGGAATGATTTTCCCCAAGCAGAATCTGTCAAGGAGCAGAGAAGTGGAAGAGCCAAGGGGCCACCCCGAGTGGCTGCAGTTCGTATTTGTCACCTCCTGCCCTCTCTTTGTCTGGATGACAGCAGGAAAATGTCCTTCGTGTCAGCAGTGTATGCTCATTTATCCCCACTCCACTCCCCAAGGGATAAGAGCAGCAGCAGAATCATCTGCTGCTCTCAGTCCTCATCTTCCTCCCCACGTGTGGCTCTGGGCTCCAGCCTGTCCAGCTGGGCAGGACAGGGACAGGGCAGGGCTGGGGACAGGGACAATGCCATGGATAAAACACCTGGGGAGAGGGGGGTGTGAACCAGCTCTCCTTCCTCTTCTACTGCCCACAGGGAAGTGTTTAATCTCCCAAAAGGAGGAAATTGAGAGAGGTGCATGTAACTCTGACCCTTGCACAGGGGAGAAGAGCTTCTCTTGAATTCACTTTTGTGCAGCACCAGGCAGCACTGCAGTGGGTGAAGCTTTTCCATTCAGCTCAGGCAACGCACCTTTAATTTCCTTTTTTGATCTTTAAGGCCAAAGGAAGATTATCAATAACTTTCTATTGAGTAAAGCCTTTCTTTTGAAACTTCTTTTGAAAAAAAAAATGGTTAAAAGCCATGGATACTCTGCTCATCTGAGCCAAAACTCTTGTCCCATTAGGATTAGGTCTTTGTTAGATAAAACATTAGGGGGCAAGTGGCTTGGCTTGTTCTCTCCATGTGTCTTCCATGCTTGCTCTCCCCTCCATGTAGGGAAGGCACTTTGAGGACAGTTCTCTCCCACCCAAAATGCTGAGCTGGTGGTAACTGGAAACTCATCAGGCCTTTAAGGAGTCTGAGTGGACCATGAGCCACCCTTAACCTAGAGAGAGTCCAGGAGATATCTTCATGCCCACACTAAAAAGTCTCCATTCTTTTGGGCTCACCTCTTCCAAGGTCGGAATTTCCATAACCAAACGACTGCATGCAGCCCAAATTTCAAACTCCACCCAAATTCAATTTTCCCAGCAGACCCAGTGCAGATACAGTGGAGGCATTTCAAAAAAGGAGGAATGTATATTCTGTTTTGGTTTTCATGCTGTGGTTTAGTAGCTGTGTTTGTGGTGAGACCTGGAGTTTTCCAATCTGAGCTTGGCAGAGGAAAGCAGAATATCTCTAACTACTGCAAGAACTATAATTATTGCTAGGCATTTCTGTGGTTTTATCAGAGTAGGAAATGAGGTCTGGGAGGGCTCTAAATAAATGCTTTCTCCCAGGATGTCCCAGGTTGGACAGACCCTGGCACAAGAAGGTTCTTCTCAGAGGGGCTCCCTTCTGAGTTGCAATCAATAACAAAAATGATTGTTGGGAAAGCCTGAGGTACTGAAATCGATACACCTGCTGCAATATCCTCATCATCCCTGTGCGGGGAAAACAGCCACTTATTGCCTATAAAAATTTTTATTTTCTGAGGATATTCGAGGTTCCTGTGTAGGTGCAGGCATTAGCTTTATTTAAATGTTCAAAATATTTATTGAGGACATGCTTCCTCTATATTCTCTCTTGATAGGATGCCCCAAATCCAGTGACATTAATTAGCTACTTAAACTTTTTTCCCCCCCAGCTATGGCCAAATCTCTCTGGATTTAGCAGCACAGCAAAGATTTAACAGAAAGTTTAAATGGGAAAAGCATATGAGAGGAGAAATTTAGGATAAGATTCTGTGCCTGTTAACTGATGGCATTTATGAATTATAGCTGAGAGATGTCATATCAGTGGAAATGGAAAACAGCTTAGTGGATTATAAAAATACCCTCTATAAACCATTTTAATGCCTAATTTTTAGAAGTCTCTTATGGTAGGTGTCATAAAAATGAATTCTAGCAGAAAGGATAAAGTTTTTCCCTCGGTAAACTGGCTAACTGGTGATTAGAAGCTGTCAGGGAGAACAAACTCTTGACAAGGCTGAGGTGGAGTTTGGCTGAGGACAGCAGCTCCAAACCTGCTGGGTGAAAATCCCTGCAGACAAATGTCCTCCCATCCCAAGGAGGCAGCTCCTGATGGCTGGTAGGAGAGGAACACTGAGGAGAGAGGAGTGAGGGCTCACCTGTGGGGCGGGGACTGCATCAGGGACTGTTTTGGGGCAGCTCATGAAGGGAAATCACAGAGAGAGGCTGCAGCCCTGGAGGGGCACAGCCAGGATTGCTGTAAACTGCAGCATGAGATAGGAGGATGCCAAAAGTTGCCTGTGGAATGTCTTGGAAAGAGCCACGAGGTGATGCTGGACAGAAAGATCCATCCTGGTGTCTACCAGGCTGCAGTGACTTTGATTCCACCGCTTTCTTGAGTATTGAGTATATTTAAAATTGAACCTGTGAGAAAGGGAGCTGCAGCTCTGCTCTGCCCTGTGAAAGAGGTGTTTGGGTTGCCCAGTGATCAGGGTTTTCTGGTCATTTCAGAGAGGTTTCCTGTTCTTCTGTGGCCCCTGGGCGCCTTCTGCCCTTCCTGTGCCTCATTTTGAAAAGCTCAGCCAAGGCTGGGTTCTGGGTTAGGATATTTAAGGCTGCACTGTTTTGCAGCACATCTCCAAGCTGCTTGTGTAGGAAAGGGTAAATGACCTACCTCTCCCTGTCCTTTGACAGTCTGATTCCTGGGATCCATTCAAAGGCTCTTATTCTCTCTCTGCCTTTGAAGGCTTTGTGTCAGTCTTCCCCACAGATCCTCATACCTCAGGCCTCTTTTGTGTTTGTTTTTTTTTTTTCCAGAAAAAATCTGCATGGGGGATAGAAATGGCATTACCTTTCCCAACGGGAGCTCACAGCTCATAGCAGAGCTGCGTTTGCAATGTGTCATTGGGACTGTCAGGCTCTTTCCACAGGGAGGCAGGATTTAGTGTCTGGGCTCCAGCTGAGCACCAGTGCAGGAAAGGCAATTTTCCAAATTAAATTGCACGATCCAGGATGCTGAGCAGCTTACTTCTGGGTCCTGCTCTCTGCGAGGGACTTCATCATGATGTGACCTGAAGGGATGAGTAACAGATTTCAAACTGAAAGATCTCAAAAAAAAAAAATCTCCTGCAGAATAATCCAAGGGCAACCAAGTTCTCCAAGATCCAGTTGGGTTGGGAGTGTGTTTTCAGCCACAGAGAGATGAGCTGTCTTGCCTCTGGGCTTTTTCTCTTCTCTTGTATAAATCAGCCAAGGGCTGACTATAAAACAAATTGGAGGCGGAGAAAAATTGGGATTTCTCTGGCCCCTTTCCTTCCTTTCCCATTCCCTTTTTCCTGTAGATGGCACAGGTGTGAATCTTCATCTGTCCACCTTGCACCAAAGGGGGGACATTTGATTCACGTTTTCACAGAGAAAAGCAGAAGAAAGAAAACGTGGGAGAAGTCTCCTGATTACAAAGAAAATGTGGGAAACGTCTTCTGATTACAAAGCTTTCTCATTAAAAGTTGGGGGCGTTATTCAGAGACTGTACTGGAGCAATGATTTTCTACAGTTCTGTAGTATCAGAGTATCTGGGGGCTTTGCTAGCTCTGTATCCAGGTTATGCTCTGGGAGATCATTTTCCTTTTGACAGTGCTCCCCGCCCAAGTCTCTTGGAGGCTTGAGTAGCCTGCGCCCCAAAAAGACAGCAAACAAGTACATTGTGAAAATTATCAACATGGTTAAGCCCATCGGGTGTTTATTAAAAGTCAGAGCTGCTGGTTTAGCCAGGTGGCTTTGCTGTGCCTGTGTAAGAGCCTGGCTCAGAGTGCAGGAGAGGCAGCTGCTGGTTAGGATTTTAGGACACCTTTTGCCTTGTCACCACCTGGGGATCACCATAAACACCCCCATTCTCTTTGCTTCCAAACGAATACACACAACACCCATCATTGCACACTCCCTGCTCTCTGCCACATTTTTGTCAGAACCTGTGTGGGTTGCAAGGTAATTTTTTGGATGTGCCCATAGTTGCCTGCCAAGCCAAGTGGGAATCCCTTTAGTAACTTTTTTTGAGGATGGGCTCCAAAATGATCCTGTGGACTATCCATTTTGGAGGAATGGAAAAAGAAGCCAAACTATATTGTCTGGAATTTCTGTAGGAGGTTTCTTTGTGGGTTTTTCTTGCTGTTTTTTTTCCTGCTGGGTGCCTACAGTTCCCACCAGAGGCATGGCACATGTGTTTTACTACACATTCATATTGTGCATTAGCATGCAGGGATATTAGAGGAGGTTCTCCAGTGTGGTGAAAAAGTGTAGGCAGAAAATTGATTCCTCAGGAGATTTCAGCAAAGTGGCATCTTGGGAGCTGATCTCCCATCAGATGCAAAATTTTTTTACATTGATGATTTTGATCCTCACTCCTTTGTCATAATAACACAATTTTACTTTTATTTTTCCAAGATTGTCTTACCCGTTATAAATTCTGAAACAAAACTGGGGAGAATTAAATGGGAAAACTACAAGGGTGGTGGTAGAGAAACTAATTCCCTTTGCTTTCCAGACATCTCATTTAACAGCTGTCTCAGAAAAGCTCTCCCACAGGACAGCTCCATCATGTGAAATTCCCAAGGGATATGGCAAGTCAAATAAATAGTTCATCTGCTAATTAGGTGGCAGGTGGATGATTGCATTTCTTTCTAGAAAGAGGAACCTTTTAGGTGGAAAAATCTCACCCAGATGAGGGAGAGTATTTTTCAGGCATGTGTGCAGGTGTCCATCTGTGTCTCCAAGCAAAGCAGAGCAGAACAAATCACTGATGGTTACTTTTGTTAAGGTGGTTCAAAGGCATCACTGCCCCCTTCTTTGTGGGGAAAGCTTGCTCTGAGTTCACCCCTGTGAGCAGGAGAGCTGAAAGGAAAGCTAGCAGCAGCAAGGATGCTAAGAGGTGCTCAGGTCCCAGCAGAGTTACACACAGGGAGGAGGAAAAGCCCTGAGGTGTTTTTACCATGTCAATCAGTTTAAAGTCCTGTCCTTCAGCCCGCCTCAGCCCTGGGACAGACACAGACCAGTTCATCATCTTTAGTTTGACCTACACCTTCATTGCTACTATTTCTTAAAGCTGCTGTACTTTGGGTCCTTTCGTACATTGTCATTTTTTTTTCCTCCATGTGCATCATTCTGCCATGGAATTCAACCATTTCTGCAGAAATACCTTTTTGGCTTGGGCTGGGCTCCCCTGCAGACACCTGTGCTGAGATGAGTCCAGGCACTGGGGTGCAGCAGGATCAAGGGTACGTTCCTGGATTTCAGTGGAAGGAGCACATCTGCTGCAGAGATGTCCAAGCTCTGTTAAAACACCTGAATCCTGCCCAGCTCCATGTGCTGCCCTTCCAGTCCTGAGCATTCTCTTGGAAATGCCAGTGCAGTTCATTCTCGTTTTGCAGTACTGACTCCAAAGAAACCATTAAAGCAGGCAATTAAAAGAGGACAGCATTCTCCTTTTTGGGGTTTCCAGTGTAGTAGGGCTCTAATCTGCTTTATGCTTTAGTGGGTTTTTTTCTGATGGGTCCTGGACAGCCCTCTGTCTGTCTCCCACTCACACGAGTGCTCTCCATAAATGCTCCAGCAGAAATGATGTTTGCTGGAGTCTAAAGACCGCTTGAAAAAGAAAAAAAAAAAAGTCTTTCAGAAGCATGATCCACATCCTATTCTTCCCTCTCCCCACACACTCATCACTGCATCTTCTCCCAGCGGAGCAGTGCTGAAGCCTAAGATATCACATTAAATGTCAGTCATTTAACTACCAGTTATTTTAGCAAATAAGAGTGGGACTGTCTCCCTGGGGTTGACTGAAAATTGTTAAAGGAGGGAACAAACGGCAAGGAAAGAGAAAAGGAGAAGAAAGGGAGAGAGGAACAGAAAGGACAAAGGGAAGCACCAGGCAGGATTCGCGATGCTGGAATCTGAGCGAGAGGAGTCGGAGGAAGGCGCCCCAGCGACATCAATGGGCTGGATCCCACCGAGAGCTTCAGGGGACATTAATGAGCCCTTTGTCATGTACCTAAATTACCCAGGCTCGTCCTCAAGACTGTGTTCTCACCCGGGTCTCTGATTCTCCTGCTGGTGTCGGCAGCAGCTCTGCCGCTGTCTGCGCTCTGCCAGTCACGGATTTGGAAGGAAACTTCTCCGAGGTGGAGGGATGCTGCTGAGTTTGGGAGATGGCAAAAAAAGCTGCTGATTAATTCTGTGAGAAGCATGGGAATCCTCCTTTCTTTTGCCTTCTATCCTGCTCCACGTTCCTTTCTCCTTGCATTGTGCTCTGGAGTCCAGTTAACCCTTGGTGGGACAGAAGCGGAGCTGATGTCTACGTGTTGCCTGTAACAATTGGGAGATTTTCTCTTGAAGAATCACGTTAGCTGCCTGTGTTGGCAGTGCAAGTTTTCTCTACAAGCAGAAAACATTCAGGGTGTATTAATAAGCTGTCATCTGGTTGTTCTCATGGGTTGTGTTTGTTACATTCCCTGAGGCTCTGGTGGTTCTGGCATGGAGGGCTGTATGAGTTTTAAATCTGGAGTCTGTCCATGCACGACTTTCAAACTCACATTGGAGAACAGTCGAGGAAGGAAAAAGCATTTCTCAAGTCAGAAGAGCACTCACTGCTGGTGTGGGCAGAGAAACCCACAGAGCAGAAAATCCCTCCCAGGAAGCTCTGTTCTCATCCGGAATTAATCCAAATAGTCTTTTGAAAGTGTGTGTATGGACTGTGGATATCCTCAGTTACACCAGGGAATAGTCAGACAGACACAGAGCTTTTAATGGCATCACAATCCAAGTGAGCAAGAGCAGGATTGGCCCCTTGCTTCAGGTCCCCAAACCTGACCGCAGGTAGTCATCAGGAAGAGTGTGTTATTTCTGAGGATAAGCATGGAAACCTCACAGGAAAAATCAAACCAAAAAAACCCAACAAAACCAAACCAAATCCAACCTGCCTCAAATAATTGAAAAATACTAACTAGATTATTGTCTTTAAGATATGTCTGTTTAGTTATGTTTTAAAAGGCACACCAAAATTTTAACTATGCAAACAATAAAGCAAATGTCTGCATCTTGTGTGAATAGGCCAATTACAATGACAAACTCTCTCCTCTTAACATCTCATCTGCTTGTCATTTTTAACATGGAAGAGGGAGGGCAGGAAAAGTGAAAAAGCGTGGAGTTTGTGTAATATCTATCAGAAAAAAACAGTGCCTGACAAGCACAGCAGCCCCTCGAGAGCTTAATCATCATTGAAGCCAAGTACAAAAGGAGGAAATCAAACCTTTTGTGAAAGCTGGGGGCTTATTTAAAGAAATGAGCCAAAGCGGAGTCATGCTTTTTCTGGTTTGAGAGCAAACTACTGCATCAGACAGGTTGTTTCACGCCATAGTCCGTCAGGGTTTGGACTTTCAGTATGCTGCTCTAGTATCTTTTACAAACTACCTGTTTTCTGCCAGAAATAATGAAAGACCCACTCAGGTAAGGTGTGCCTCTTTGAATACTGCTGTAGAAGGTCAAAGTGAAAAGGAGGCTTAAGTTGGCTCTAAGTTCACACTTTATTTTTAATACTGTGCTTGAGTGGATGAAAAATTTGGTTGAACGCAGTTGGTAGTGAATTAACCCTTATCCCCTCAGGGCTGAGCATGCAGAGCATGTTTGTAGAGCAATAGCTGAAAATCCCAGGCTGTGTAACATAAGTGCCAAGTGATAAAAGTCCTTATTTGCTGGTTTTACTTGTCATGAGCTACAGAGGAGGTGCCTCTTTTGGAACATAACATAGGAACACAAAAGATGTTCAGTGAGCACAACCAAAGATCGACCTACCCAGTGCACTGCCTGATAATTGGGTATAGAAGCCATTTAAGGGAGAGTATAGAAGATACTGCCTCCTGCTTTGATGCTGTTTAATGTAAAGTTTCCCCTGCCAGACTTTGCATCCGGAATATTGTGTTTAACAGCCAGCAGCAGAGCAACCCCCTGAATATCAGTAATCTCAAAATTCATTTATACTGAGACTCATCTGGCACAGAGCTCCAGGACTTGATGCTGCATCTCTTGGGAAAATGCAGCTCTGCTTTTAAACCCACCACTATTCATTCCTGGATGTTCCCCTAAATCTTGGCTTTTGAGAAATAAAGAACATGTATTATTATTAACCTTTTCCCCCTCTCCAAACCATTCCTGATTTTATTCATTTCTGTCAACCCCTTGCCATTCATCTCTTTTTTCAGGCTGCACAGTCCTGGTGTCCTCAGTGTGCCTGAAGTCATACATGACCCTGAAAGTTATTTTAACCTTTTGGTGCCTTTTTTTTCATTCCACAGTATCCACGGGACATTTATCTGCTCTTTGGCCCTTTTATGGGTCGGAAACCCTCTGACCTCACCCCTTCCAGGGCTTGCTGTGTTCTACAAGTTCCTCGCGGTCCTAATTTTGGATGGCACACTGTTCACATCTCCAGGATCTGATCAAATGGGCATGCAAATGGAGACAGATGTAGCACCTGTAAATGGGCTGTTTGATCTGGAGGAATCGGGTTTTTTTCGAGGCCTCCTTCTCCCCAGGGGGGAGAACTGTTGCATTATTCATGGTCGCTATTTCCACTGTAAACTCTTGTCTCATGGTTACAGATCCACCACACTTCCCTCAGTTTCCTCCCCCGGTTCCCTTGCCCTTTCATGTTTCCTGCTCCTTTGCAAAGGTAAGGTTTGCCTCTTTGAAGTACTCAGGGAGAAAACATCCTGTCAGGACAAGAACAGGAGCTCCAGGAGCTCCAACAAGCTCTGGTGTAGCTGAGGAATGAGGCAGTCCCCTTTTCTGCACATGCATTTTGTCCCATCAGCAACGGAGCTGGTTTTACTTTCATGTTTAAAAGAAAGGAAGAGTACATCCACTCCTCTCCCCTCACTGATAGCCAAAGGGAGCGATTTGGTAGCTGGTTTGAGTATCTTGTATCACAATAGCCTATTGCTTCAAATTTTATGCCATATGGGAGTAATTCAGATATCCTGTAGCTTCATCCTGGGTGTAACAAGAATAAGAACTTTATAAGTCTCTTTGGATTGCCTTAGCCTTTTGCATGATTTCTTACTAAGTAATTGATTTGGAAAACAGCAGGAATGGCAAAATATGCCCCTAATGGGAGAGCACTGCATTTTCTGTGTCGTTGTTATACATACCTTCCATATGTATTTAAATGAGTAGCATCAGCATAGAACCAGGAGATGTTATAGATATTATGTAGAAAAATAAGTGTTCGGGGAGTATCTGATGAATAAAGATAAGAATCATTTGAAGATCTGACCTTGCAAACATTTAAGCACGAATCTGTTCCCATAACCTTGCTCAAGCCATTTCCTGTGGGGTGTTGGGTACAAGCCCATCTCTTCTGTGTGGCACCATCCCAAGCCATCCCTCCCATCTCTCCTCAGCTCTCTTCCTGCCTCACTAATAAGACAACTCCGAACATTAAAATAGAGAGAAAGCAGTATTATGGGAATGTGAGGGGATTGAGAAGTAATTTTCCATTTCTGAAATGATTTTCATTCTGACATTTCCAGAAACATATGGCCCCATGTTCTGCGAGCGGGGTTTCTTAGGATGTGCTGTCCCTCTGCCTTGCTTCCCAGAACTCACAGTCCCCCACACACATGCTCATGCTCACACCAACGTGCAGGGATGCCCAGAGTTGCACTCCAGTCTGCTGGCAGCAGGAGGGAGGGATCTGTGCATCCATCCCATCCTCTGGGTCCCTCTGGAGTTCACTCCCTGTGCTTTAATCGGCTTTAAAGGAGGCAGATCAGGGCTAGCAGTCCCAGTTCCGTGGGTTTGGACACCTTGAGTTCAAGACAGAGCTCTAGTGCCCCCCAAAAATGCTCCTGTGGTGCTCTGGGCAGCTCTGCATCTGCTATCAGATGCCACCTCTGCAGCTGTTTGCAGTCTGGAAATTGGAAGAGATTTCACTGAAAACCTTCCTTTTCCCCTTTGCAATACGTCTCACAGGGCTGAGTAACTGAAGGAATGGTAATGGCAGGGGTTCACCAGGGTTTTATTGGGCTGAGCAGGCAGAACTGCAAATTCCATGAGCTGCGGGTGGCAGAGAGGGCAAAACCGGCAGCAGATCCTGGAATGGGAGCTCTGTTGCTAAGGAAAGCCCTGTGCAAGGCAGGAGAGAGAAGTCTTTAAACACACACAGATACTCAGAGTGTCCCTCTGTCTGCACAGAGCTTCTGTGCCCAACCACTGCAGACAAAGGGGATTTTGGTAGAAATTTAAGCAGCTTCTTGGATCCAGGTACCTGTATAATCTGTGCTGTTTGTGGCCCTCCTGGATTTTGTGTAAATTCTTTCAGTCCAATCACTATGAAATATATAAAAAAATGCATGTATGGAAAGTCTGAAAATAATCAAACCCGGTTTACTATTGATCATCCCAAGGATCATTCCATACTGCACCAAAAAACTCCTTTTCTGCATTCTTTTTCCTGCCCATGCTGGTTTTTTCAGGAAAAAGTGGTGTGGGTGTGGGAGTCAGAGCTGAAGGAGGATCTTGCAGAGCTGAAGGAATTGCAGGACAGGTGATGAGGAAGAAAATACATCACCTGCACATCGGGGCTAGGGGGGTTTCCATGAGAGCAGAGGGTGCAGGGCTGACTATGGGCACTGGGGCTGCATCTGAACCAAAGGATTATTTTCAGTCTGTGGTAGACAGAGCTCTGGCTGCCACACACCCTCCCAGGAGCTACCCCAGGAGAGACCAGTTTGCAGCACAGCAGTGACCTGAGCCTGCCTCTGCTGTGACACCCTTTCCTGGAAATCCTCCCTCCCCTGCCCCAGCAGAGGCACTTCCAGGAAAAACCTCTCCATCTCCACAACCTCAAAGCCCATTTTGTTTGAGGATCCTTGGAATTGGGTGGGAGCATCCAACCTCTCTGCACAGTTCTGCTGATGAAGCTGCTGAGAGCAATTAAAGGCAGCGGTTCAGAGTTACAGAGCAATATCAATTATGATATTTGGAATAAGCTGTGCTGGGGGTAATTCTGTCACTCAGCTCTCTCCCTGCCTCTCCCCACATGCACTGGCCTGTGCAGAGCACCCCTGGCAGGGTAAGGGAAGCTTTGTGGGTGTACCTCTCATCCTAAAAAGAGCCTGTATAACTCTGGTCTCTGTGCACGCTCTGGTCTTCAGGGATGCTGAGATGAGCTGGGAAATTCAGTCTCAGCACCAGGGAGAGCTGGGGGCAGCTGCCTCTGTCTCTGCCTCTGCTCACAGCACCAGGGCAGCAGTGGTGGGCTTCAGGAGGTGCTTTCATGCCTGTAGGTCTGTGCCCTTGAATGTACCTGTGATGGATGTCCAGAAGTCAAGGGTCCAGGAGAAACCTGGCCCAGCACAAGGAGGGCAGTGCTAATTCAGAGCCATTTCATGGTGGGGATGTGGCTCTGCCCTGTCAAACTGGGACTCTGTAAAATGCCACAGCACTGGGAGCAAGATGAAACAGCTCCTCAGAGTCTCTGCTGTGCCCTGCCATCAGCTGCACCATCCCACCCCACATGGGCTGGAGCGACCTGTGCTGTGCCACCTTGAGGATTTTGTCTTTTCTTCCCAGCTCCAAGAAGGTTTATTTTTGAGATTGGAAACCTCAAAGGCTTTCCTCTGCTGCCCTGCTGCCAACAGGGCTCCCTTGCTCATCATCTGGCATACTCTGCCTGCTGTTATCTCCATTATAAAATCACAGAAATGGTTATGCAACATAAAATCATCCTGGGTGAGTTTCGATCACATTTACACCTCTGTGAATCAGAAGTGGGGTTTTGGTTGGGATTTTTGTTGCTAGTCTAGCAAAAGAGTGGATGGTTTGGAGCACCCCTGAGTTTTAAGGAGAAAGATTTGGGGGTTTTTGTTAGAGTAGGAAAAAAAAGACTGAAAAAATGAAAGAGAATTCTATAAACAGAGCGCTTCTCTTGGAATCTCATCCTTTAGGTGCAATCTCCTGCATTCCTTATTCCACGTTCTGGCTCAGGTCAGTACCAAGCAATGCAAGATGCACTGAATCACAGAAACGAAGGAAGGTGCTGATTTCTCTTTTCTCCTTGAATTTTTTTGGAAACCATTTTAATTTCTTCAGGGTCTTGATAAAGGAACATGCTAAGGATTTTTTTTTTTTTCACATTCTTTTTTTTTTCTGCAAATGTTTATCCAAATCGGGCTGGATACTTTAGAAAATCAGAGAATCTGATTGGAGAACACTAATTTAGGAAATTCTTCAGGTCAGTCCAGCTTGCCAAGGTATTTAACATGGTTCAGCAGCAGTGTTTTGTGTCTGACTCTGGGCTGTGCATCTCAACAAAGACAGGGACCTCTTGGGGACAGCCTGTGAGGGACCAGGTGTGTCCCAAGCCCAGAGCTCCTGACAGGGAAGAGAAAGGGAAGGGATTGGGGTTTAGTCTGGAGCATGGAAATGCAGCTGTCATTTTCAAATCTTTCTGCCAGCAATGCTTTTAATGAGCCAGGTCCATGGGTGGCTGGTACAACCTCCCCAGGCCCCTCCTGGCCCAAATCTCAATGTTTTTGTGAAAATGCAGTAGTGATGTTTCATGCCACACCAGCAGAAATCTTCCTGAATTTTCACTCTGGGAGAAAAGAGACTTGGCTTGACAGCTTTGGGTTTTGTTCAAGTCTGCATTACCAAGGCATCTCTCAGGCAAAGTGATTTTCTTTGTGGGGCCATGTTATTGCTCAGTGATTATATAAATAACCATGTTTTCTTTTCAAGACAGCAAGTAATGGCCCTGGAGGTGCTGTGAAGCCATGGAACCACTCCAAGCTCTCACAGTCCGTCTGAGACCCTTGGTTTTTCTCACTGTTGTCCCCCAGACTCACTTCTTTTTAAGGATATTTACAGCATTTAATGGGTAACTCCAAACAGCCTTGATAAAGCACTTTCTTCCTTCATGTGGGCAAATTGAGTTTTTTTGTTAGCCTGTGTGGGTTATCCCCTCTCCAGAGCCAGTGGGAAAATGTGCTTCAATGCACATGTTTTCAAATCCATGGAGGGTTTTTTTCTTTGCATGCAAGGTTGCATTTCTTTAGGCTGGGTGCTGTCAAAACCTGAAATCTACTGGCCCTTACATCTTCTCTGTGGGAAAAAAAAAAAAAAAAAAAAAAAAAAAAAAAAAAAAAAAAAAAAGGAAAAAATCGGAGGGAATTCACCAAGCTGGTGCAACACAGGGATCACATTTACCCCTCTCTGTGCATCCAGGTATGCTCAGGGCTGACTCTCAGCAGGGAAATGTGCTCACCTCACACCACAGGCAGGGTGAGATGCTGCAAACTGCTGAGCCAGGGCCCAATGGGATGAGTTCACAGGGATAGAGATATGGCTGAGGAGCCTTTTGTAGCTGCAGCAACTGTTCTCTCTCCCACCTGGAACTGCTGTCTGAAAGCATCCAGTTAAAAAGGTATCAGGTTCCCAAAACCATAAGCTTTTTTTACAAGCCAGGCATTTGTAATACCATGTTGAATCTGAGGCTTCTTTTTATTAATCTCCCCCTTTTTAGTACTGGCAATTCATATTTCTACATTATTTTTTTTCCCTTCTGAAGCTGTAAGTCAGTACCTTAGTGATAAAGAGATATATGACTCAGTCCAATTACTCCAGGAGGGAGGAATTTTTAGATCTTAGTCACCCTTGCAAGCCTTGTGCTGAGACTACAAGAGCCAGCAGGTCTGTCCACATCCCTGATTCACAGATGAAACCCCATGCGTGGATTTTCAGTGAGAAAAGTCCCTGGGTGCCCCTGCAGGTGGTTTATGCAAAGCTCTGTCTCAGTCCCTGCTGCTGTGAATTTGGGCCAGCACTTATGGCAGAGATGGAGGGGCTAAATCACTGGGGACATTCTGCTTCTGTCTAAATGATTTTATGGCCATTACGAGGTCTGCAGTTGCTGTAACACCACGTTAGGAACAAATCCTCTTAGAGAGAAGCTGACTGATGCTGAATCATGGAAAGGAAGTGGCAGCCTGTGAGATCCCAAACATCACAATCTGGGGATCTCCATCTTGAAAGGAGCTGCAAAATTACAATTCTCACACAGGGGATGCAGTATCCTACAAGTTCAATCTGAATTTTCTCTCCTGCTGCCAAGACATTCTCCCTTTAATTAATATTTCATCCTGTTGATGCAATTTGTCCACTTATTTTCCCAGTTGTTTGCAGTGCAGATTTCCCAAATTGTTTCCTCGGGGCACTTGCAAAATCAAGACCTCACATCTGAGGAGTTCCTTGCAGCTCAATTATTGAAATTTCTGGCTGAAAAATGTATGCACTTTTAATTTAAGGAAAAAAAAAATTACCCAGCAAAACCAGCCTGGAGGTGGTTTGAAAGTAAGAGGAATTTTTCATTAAAAAATGAAGGAAAAAAAGGTCTCAAACCCTGAGTAGATTAATAGTTACAGCACTGCATGTCCAGAGACTATTTGAGACCTTTACTGAGTGATGGATAACAGGGAAGTGCCTTGGATTGAGCCATGCCACCTTACAAAAACCAGAAGCTGGAACCACCAGAGATATGAGTTGCTGGAGTGAGTTCCAACAGAGAGCACAGCATCCTCCTTCTCAGCCCTGGGGCAGGCTGTGTTTGAGAAGGGATTATTCCTTGGGCAGACCAGCAGAAGGATGTGGGATTGCCTCTGTTTGCTCTGCCTTAAGCTGGAGCCTGCACCAGTATTGGTTCAGATCCTGCAGTTTATGTAATATTCATCCTGAAATTAATTAATCTCCTGAAGTGGAGAACTCTGAGAGTTCCCAGGGTGTCTTAGTTCTGTTTTCCCTCTAATTGGTGCCAGACCAGAGGTTTCTCCCAGGTTATTCTGCAGCCTGGAAAAGGCAAACCTGCACATCTGTGTTTTGCAGCACCGCTGTGAGGAATCCCTCATCCTTGGTGTTTGCCAAGGGGAGAATAAATTCACCAATACCTGTACAAGAATCCTAACAGGAGGAGAACAGGACACACTTCAGGGACTCTTTACACAAGATTTTGGCAGAAGGGAGGCAACAATCTGCCTTCAAAACATGCCCAGAGAAGCTACAAAGGAGATGCTGTCTGGTGTCCCTGAATTTTCTCTCAGGAAAATTTCTGTACCACAGCTCTGGACTTTGCAGCACGAGATGCAGGATCTTGTACACAGAGAAAATTCTGGCTGATGACAGTTTGTAGGGAAGCCCTCATGTTTTTGCTTCTCTGCCAGCCTCTCCCTTGAAATGTAAATAAATAGGGTTGGAGACACACATAATGAGGCCCAAGGGTAAAGGACTAAAAATCCAACATCATGTTTTCTTTGGCTGAATTTCTTAAAAAAAAAAAAAAAAGTGGGGGGGGGGAAGGGGGAAAACAGAAAAATAAAAACTAGATGAGGAATGTTATAAAAAGAAATCTGACCAGTTCAGCACACAGGAAAGCTCAGAGTTGCTGTAGGGAAGCTGTGGTGTGCAAACTAATGAGTAAACAAACACAAAGAGTGGTGCACACTGCCTACAAAAACTCCTTCCACCTCAGATTTGAAGGCAGATTGTTACCCACACCTGGGCAGAGCCAGCTTTGAAACTTCCTGCTGCAAACTGTCGTGACCTCCATCATCAGTGGAAAATCAGAGGATTTTCACAGCCTCCCCCAAGCCTCATTTCTTCCCAACAGGCACTGCATTTTGGAATAGATTACGCCAGGGAGGAAGGCAGGGTGCAAAAGCTGTTTTCTCGGGAGAGGATCCCCAGGAAGGTGTGATGCTTTCCTGGTGTCCCGGTACCTGGAGCAGGCACCGTGTGCCACACCTGGGGAGCCGAGTGAACGTGTCACCTGTGCAGGTGTGAGCAGCAGCAGCAGCAGGTCTGCACTCACCAGCAGGGAGCTGGAATTAACTGCTTGGGAAAAGGATCAAAGGGACATCTTGTTACATCGTGTTTCTTCACGAAGAGCGTTCCTCTGCGCTCGGTGCCCCTTCTCTCCAGAGCATTGCTTTTGATGTTGCAATCTGCGCGGTATCAATAGCAGTGCAGATGGGCTTTCCTTGCCGGTCGGGCTTTGCCAGCGAACAAGGAGAGTTTCGAGGTGTGTTTCAAGGTGTGTAAGGAAGGTGACCGCCTCTCAGCGTGGATTTCTGTAGGGAATCCTGCTCCCAGGGCTCCTGGTCCGAGCAGTCCCACCGTTCCCTTCCCATCACACAAACACAAACCAACTCTTCTGATTTCCAGCTCTGCTGCAGCGCAGTTTGCTCCAGCTCAGTACGAGTGTCTCCACCTGGGAAACAGGCAGGGAAGCACTGCTCTGTCCATGGCAAAGCCATCTCCAGCTCTGCCCTGCCCTCCTCCTGCCCTGGACACTGCCCCGAGGCTCGGGAGCCACGGGAATGCTGTGCCAGTGCTCAGTTAGGGATTTCTTCTGGGCACCAAGTAGCTGACATCGAGCAAAGCATCGCTGCAAAAATCAGCGTGGCAGCGCAGAAACCCCTCTGGTTAGGAAGAAAAGGAACGTGGAGCGATGCTTGTTGTACAAAAAGGAAACCTGCAGAAGCTATTTGCACATTTCGGGGAGGGCGGGTGCGGCTCTGGTGCCGCAGTACCGGGGACAGAGGGGTTTGTGCACACGGCAAAGGACACACACAGGGAGGATCATGCCTTTGAATGTGTCACCCACTGATCCCAAGTGCCTGTTCCCAATTTGTTCGGTTTGATCAACAAAACACCTGAGCATCTATTCAACTTTTCCTTAGCTCAGAGAGAACAGTGAGAACAGAACGGCCAGATGCTGCTGGCTCCAGCCCTCTCCAAAGGAGCACAGGGGCACACTGACAGCAAGCCAGTAGGCAGAGGGGGAATTTTGAGTGCCCCCAAATGTGCAGAGCATGTCCTGGGGTGCCTGTGCTGCCCCACACATCTGGCCGTGCTGTCCTCCCACAACTGCTGCAGACAAAGATGCTGCATACCCAGATAGTGACCTCTCGGTCCTCACTCATGTTTGACATCAAGCACATATTTTGCTGCCTTGCTGTTCAGTTATATTGTGTCTGTACGTGTGTGTGGGCAGAGGGCTGAATGGCAGTGATTTCCTGTGGATAATTGCCCTGCCTTCGTTTGGGGCTTGGTTTTTTTTAGAATTATTTGCAAAGATTTGAAAAAAGAAGAAAAAATCCGGACAGAGGCAGTTACTCAGGAGAGATTTTCAAGTCAGAGGTGTGAGTGTGGGTCCACAGACTTTCTATGGGTCTCCTCCCCTGCTCCACAGTCCAGCAGCCAGTCAGGAGCTGCACTGCTGCTGGGGGTATCTTCAACTCTCTGAGTTCCAGTTTCACACCAAAAATGCACAGGCAGTCCTTGGAACACTGAAATGTGCCTCTGCTCTTTGCATAGGACTAGAGGACTTAGCTGAAGTTTGGGAATTAGTTTTGCCATTTTGAAACCACAGAGGCTGAGTATGGCTGCAAGACATCCCTCAGTGCATCAGCCCCCTCTGCCCACGCAAAGTTCAAGGTTATTGAACGCAGTCCTGCGTGATGCTGCACTCGTGAGCAGCAAAACTCACACTGAACTCATAGCTGAGGAAAGCAGGTGTGATTTCTTGTAAAGCCTTCAGGATCTTTTTAATAGAGCACTATAAACGAGGCTATTAATTATAACAACAAGGAGAGTAACACCAGGTATTTTCCCTGGTGTTTCACAGCTTGCCAAGCTAGAACAAATCCTCCACGCCAGCAGCCTCCAGTGGATTGGAACACGAGCTGAGAAGCCAGGAACACCTGGTTCTTTCATCAGCTTTGATACAGACTCATTGTGTGACATCCAAAAAGTCCCTTGAAGTTTGTTTTTGGGAGGTACTGAGCGATTGCTGCTGCTCAGCACATCTGAAACCAGCCCAGCCTGGCCCTGTGTAGAGCACAGCCTGAAGCTGCTTTGAGCTCCTGGAATGAAAGGCACGTTGTGAATGCAAAGTTTATTATACATCCACTGTGTAATGTCATGTGCACTCCTAATGTAGTACACACTGCACACAGTCCAAAGGCACACTATCTTATCTGTAGTAAACACATTCTGAAGCTCCTCACTGAATTACTCTAAGCCTCTGATATCCCTGCCTAGATTTTGGTTGAGTTTTGGCCCTTGAAGGTATTTGTAGACTCCTGTCATATTCCTCTGCTGAATATCTGCCAGGTCCATCCATTCCAGGCCCTTCTGTTACCAGCACAGCAGATGCACTCAAAGTTACGAAGCCCAGAGTAAGCAAAACCAAAGTGTTTAATCTATTATTAATCAGTCAGTTGCAGAAATGATAGGGCTCTGGGGGACCTCAGAAAGACATCAATATTTATGGCCTCATTAGCAAATGCCACTTTTTTTTTTTTTTTTTTTTTTTAAGGGACAAGAGTATTATGAAGGTTGTTTATGTTTTCAGTCATTCCATAAAGAGGTAATGTCATGTTTTGGGACAGGATGGTTCAGTACAAGATATTCAATATTTATCACAAAATATTGAGATTTCCACCTTGCCTCTGTTCTTCTTGGTCTTGCAGTCAAGATTTCACCTTCTCTAGAAGCAATGGGCCAAGCTGAAATCTGAGTCCCAGTTACTCTAAACTACCACCCAGAGAATTTTTGAAAATTAAAAGCTAAAATTTCCCTAATTCCATTTGCTGAGATAAATTATATCAATTCCATAAAAGAGAAGAAATGAAACATGATTTCAGTTCCAAAAGATCTCCACCCATTACTGGCAATTTTTTTCTGCATTAGGCTAAATTTAAACTGAACATTAGGAAAAATTTCTTCACTGAAGGGATTGTCAAGCACTGGCACAAGCTGTCCAGGGTGGTGGTTGAGTCACCATCCCTGGAGGTATTTAAAAGCCATGTAGATGTGGCACGTAGGGATATGATTTAGTGGTGGACTTGGCAATGTTATCTCAATGTGTTGGACTCAATGATCTTAAAACTCTTTTCCAACCTAAACAATTCCATTATTCTGTAAACAACTCATCCTGCAGTCCTTGTGCTTCACAGCTTTTTGCAGTTCTTGCTGGTGTTTGTTCCTTGACATTTTCAGCACCAACCCCAGTGATGCTGATTTTAAAATGACCTTCATCCCTTGTATCCAACCTTCTTAGCTCACTTAGTTTCTACCTTCAGATACCATGAGTTGGTTTCTTTTACACACCATATTTTGTTTTTCTTTTTTGTTTTGTTGTTGCTTGTTTGTTTTTCGGTTAGTTTGGTGTTTTTAGAATTACTTTTCTTCTTCTCACAATTTGATTTTAATTGATATTTTTTAGTCCTCTTTGCAATTTCCAGATTTTTCCTGGAGTAGAAGAATAACTTCTCTTATTTCAAGAACATTTCAAAGCCATCATCATTGAAGCAACCTCTTGGTTGAACATTATTTTTGTTTTCATGCAAGAGATGTTGAGGAAGAGAGCATTGCAGCAGGGAGACCAAAATCCTAGGGGGGAAGAAAAGAACAAAGTAAATAAATCAGAGAATAGGGCTGTGAAAAAACATAGAACTAATGAATGGGGCAAAGAAAAGAGGAAAAGAGAGGACATTTCAGAGGAAAGAAACAATGACCAGCCCTTAGTGACTGCAGGGTTGCCTTCAGGTCATTGATCCCATCACATTTGGATTGGCTCTTTTGACCTTTTCCTGTGACTTTGTGTTCACTGCACTGCATTATGGCCAATGCCAGTGCACCACTTCTTCCTCAACATTGAGGGGTTTTTTTTTTACCCATTGCTGCACCCCAGGCCATTGCAAACAATCACAGGTTTCTCTCTAGAGGTGGTTGAAAACTTGTAGAAAATTTTTCGTTCGACAGAGGTGTTTGCCATAAAAGATTTTTTTCTCCCTTTAAGGAAATAGTGTTTCAATAGATGTTTACTATCTTTTTTGCCATTGCAAATCTGAAATAAAAGGTAAACGTGGAGATTTTCTATGTATGCTCACACTTTTTTTGCCAGTTTGCCTCTTACCTCCCACCTACCAGTTGGAAAACAGAAGAAAGAACCCCAGCATGTGATGACAATCTCCACCTATTTTCATATTTCTCTGTTTTCCCATATCTCTCTGCAGAGAGAAAAGTAGTAAAGAAATAAAACTATTTTTATCAGTTCCTCTGACCAAAAGGAAACTTAAGGCTACTTGAAACAGCACAAAAATAAATATTCTTCTTCCATTTTGATATTTCCAGAAGGAAAAAGAAAAATTGCTGCTTTCTTTTGGGGTGTGACTTCCTAAGAAGGAGACATTGGTAGTTCTATTTGCCAGATTTCCCTTTTAGTTCTCTTCTGAGTTTTACAGCTACAAAAAAGAGACCAATTCAAACATATAGGTGAACTGCTGTCTGAATGGAGGAGGGCATCTCTCCATCCCCTCTTTTCCCCTGTGCTGGGTTGGTTTCTGGAAGAATCACTGAAGTTGCTCCTTGAAGCTCTGCCAGATGCTTTGAGCATCTCTGGCCTCCTCCTGCCCCTGCAGCCCTCTCTGCCTGGGGGGCACTTGCTTGCCCTCACACTACCCTGTAATAAAAGACACCAACACTTTGATAAATGTCACACTTTCAAAAATTCTTGGTTTACCAAGACCTCGAGATTTTTTTTTTAAGTCGTTGACTTCAGCATAAGCAGAGTAGGCTCGGTCCCAGAGCTCCATGCTTGATGATGTGAGACACACAGAAACTTTCAGATGTCTTGGTTTCCTCTGCCCCTTTCCAAAGAGATTTTTCCCATCTTTATGCAGATGGCAGGGACCTCTGTACCTGCTGCTTCTCTCACAGTGCTCAACCAACATCTCCTTCATCTGCTGGACCAAGGGTAGGGAGGGAAAACATCAGGCACGGCTGCTCCTGGGAGGATAACAGCTCGCACAGCAGTGTTTGCAGTCCACTAAATATTCCCTTTCCTGTTTTTTTTTTGTGTCTGTGCTACAGATATGTGGTTTCTATCAGACATATCAGGTGTCCCATGCCTCTGGAGACAGGCAGTGGAGGTGGGGAGCTCCTGAAATGCAAACGTAGGCTGAGGAAATGTGAGCGTGGTTTGTGCCTGCCACAGCAACGTCAGCACATCCCTGGGTGCTGAGCCTGTACCCCACTGCTGCAGATGAGGAGAAAAAGGCAAGAAACAAAGTGTTTGTGCACTGTTAACCTCTGCTGATAGAGTGTGCAGGTGCAGCAGGGTGTGATTCCAGCACAGGAAGGGACCTCGGCCTTGTGAGCTCAGATAAAAACGATGCTGCGGGCAAAACCAGCCCTGCTTTTGCTCCCGTGCTCCCTTTGGAAAGCAAAACCCAAGCTGCTCTCCTCCCATGGTTACAAATCTCTCTGTGGTTCACAGCCTGCATTTATTCATGACTAGTTTATTCTCACTTGTTCCCATGCCAATGTTGTCCTTTAGCATCAATAGCTCTTCTCTAGTGTTTACCCCTCTGACGTTTTTATAAGCAGCAACACATCCCCTCTCAGCCTTTGCTTCCCTGCACTCAAACACGCCAGATCCTTTACAATCTCTCATGTGACAACACCTCCCTTTTTCAGGACAGTTACCCAAATATCCAAATATCCCCAAATATCTCATTTACATCGGTTTATCTCACTTTAAAAACGTGCTGGTTCTACTGCACTGAGGGCAGATTCACATGCCTGTGTCAGACTTAGGGAAAAAATATGTGCTGCAGGCAGAGGGGGTGATGGTGTGTGTGGCACAAAGAAGTGGCTGTGTGTGTGTGAGGCGTGCCGTGGATGCTGTGGAGGGATGCTGTCAGCGGGATCGTGTGTGCGAGATTCCAAAAGGGATTACTCAGTGTGGAGGGGGCGTCCTAAGGAGGATTTTGAGGTGCATGACGCTGAGAAGGATTAGTCTCTGTGTAAAAAAAGTGTGTGTGTGTGTGTGAGTGTGTGTGTGTGTGTGTAGAAGAGAGGGAAGATAAGCGTGGCACAGGGAGAGAGATTAGCCCGGGTGTCTGAGCAGGGTGATAAGGAAGGGCTTCGTGTGAGAAAGGCACTGTAAAAACCTGGGATTTAGCTAATGGAAGGATTTGTGTGTGTTTGTGTGTGTGCATGGGGGATTTGGGAAGCGTGTGGCAGAAGGGGTTTGGGAATGCTGGAGGGGCTCCATGCAGGGGTGTGTGCTCCTGTCGCTGCAGCACCACAGGGTTGCTCACGGCCATGCACTCATGGGATGCAGTTGTGTTCCCAACAGGTAAAGATTTCTAAAGGGAAGGCCTTGTAACATGGCTCAGGCCATGTAAAGGGAACTATGGAAGAATGGCTCAGCAGGAATAGTGGTAGAGAGAGATGTGCTGTGTGACTGCCACATGTCCACAGTCCTGGTGTATGGTGGTGGCTGACTCGGGCTGGTTGTGCCTTAAAACTGTGTAAACTGAAAACCAGCTAACTGCTTTAAAAGGCCAGGTTTTTGGCAATAAAGAGCTCTCCTTTGCACCTGCCTAGGGTCCCTGTGTCGCTCATCATCACTGTTGAGATATGTGGAGGACTCCTGCACCACAGGGACAGGGTCGTGGAAAAAAAAGCCAGCCATGCCCCATGGGTGGGAAGGATTGTGGGGCACTGCTGAGCATGATAAGGAGGTGCTCCAGGGCAGGTGACAAAGCAGGGAGGGAGCTGAAGCACAGGGAGAGATGTGGCTGTACCTGTTGGAGCAGTGGGAAGTAGAGGACTGATGGCTCAGACACACCATGGCACAGAGGGAAACACCCCCCTGTGAGCAGGACAGGACAGAGGCCACGTGCTGTGCTGAGCAGGGGTTGTCTGGGTGCAGAGAAAGTGCATATACACCCAGAAAGGAGTGTGAGTTTCTCAGGAGATGGAGCTCTGGGAGTGGCTGAACATCCCACCTGCAGCGGAGCGTGAACACTGCCAGCATTTCCACTGACCCCATATCCTCCACCTCTCACCCCTGATTTATCCCTGCTGCTCTGGCTGACTGCCCTTGCAGCACCACTTTGAGCAGGAAAGAACACTGCCAGCTCTTGTAGAGCAATTTACGACCCAGAACAGGGGAGGAGGGTTAATTGTGTCCCAGAATTTATCTTTTAATGTTCTGACTTAACAGTAAAACTTTTCCCCTTTTTGTTTTTCTCTGGGAAAATCAGACTGTTTTGTCAAAACCTGCAACTTCCTGCTTTTGATCAAGCCTCAGTTTTCATTTGAAGGAGAAAAGAAGATGATGAGAAATTTCAGCTAGTTTTGTTGCCTGTCTTCACTGGATCTGTTCCATTGGTGTTAGTTTTGTCTCAGAGAGGTTAAAAGTAAAGCCTACCAAAGGTTTTATGGTAGAATGAACTAAAAGAACTGGGGTGTCTAGAGTAACTTTTCTTCAAATAAATTCTTTGCTTGTCCAATGGACCATTTGAATGTTTGATTTCTGTTTAGTGAAAGATCATCAAAAGCCTGGCCAGTTGCTTTGTAGCTTTGAAAAATGTATTTATTTTTTTAAGGGAGAAGGCTAAAAACTGAGTAGCTACAATTTGAGATTCCCCTAGGTGTTAGGTGCTGAACAAACATAAGATCTCACGACTAGAAAATAAAGTAGGAGGTTTCCAACCAGAAAGAAAGAATCTGTATAAACACTGAAGAAAATTTCATTTAGAAGCGTGATCCTAAAATATAGATTGTCCATAAAATTGGGTCTTTACATCTTTCTCAAAGATGCTCTGTTTTGCAACAAAAGATATTTTGGTGTGATGCAGGAATAAGACAAGTTTTGTGGCGAATGTGGCCAACTTCTCCTCCTACATTTTCATTTATCTGAGATCCACAGTCCGTGCTGCACCCACCTGGCAGAGCTGACAGGAATGATAACTCCACTTTGCTCCACTGAGGACTGGAGATGGGATAAACTTGAATTGAGGTCCACAGACCATCCCTGCCCCCATAGGGACAGATTTTCTTGGCCCAGAAACCAAAGCCTGGCAGTATCTCCTCTCCAAAGCCACCAGCTGAGCACCCAGTGCCGTGCTGAAAGTCAAGCCATTAGACAGGCCTTGTGCTTTTTGAAAGCTAATAAACCATGAAATCACACAGAGAGAGCCAAACAAAAGGCATTGGAGGGGGCATGGCTTTGTTCTGGGAAGGTCTCCAGCCCTTCAGGCCAGAGGTCACGTTGTCCTTCTTCCCTTCAGCCCAGTGTGAATCGGGGGGGCTGAGGCTGAGCTGTGACAGGAATTGGAGTGGGTTTAGTGCTAAAGCCAGAACATGAGCTCTGCTGCAAAGGGCCCACTCAACAGCTGGCCACAAAATCCCCCAGCTTGGGGTGAGATGCCAAGTGTGTGTGTGCTGGGAGAGGAGCATCACACCATTGCAGAGCTGCCTTGTCCTGCTGTCAGCACCTTCCCTCCTCCGAAAGGACGGGCAGGAGCAGCCAGCACAGGGAGTGCCCTGTGGAACAGGCACCATCCACTGGGAAAGGGCTTTGCACTGGTGAGATGTGAGCATCCTGCTGGAAAAGCTGCCATGGGCCTGTTCTTCATTGCCTGACAAGGAGGTGTTTGTGTGAGGGCACTTGGGTCCCACCCCAAAATGGTTGTGTGTCTTTGCACAGGTGGCTGCCTCAGTCTGCCCAGCTCTGAAATGAGGTTAAAAACCTTAATGGAGGGCAGACTGCCAGGCTTCAGGCAGTGAGGTTTGGAAAAACTCATCTTAGCTAAAACTTGTCAGCATTAAAGAGGGAAAAAATGCTACTTTTTCCATTCTGAGAGAGGAAAAGCAGTGACCTAGAGATGGATGCCTGTTTTCCTCCCTCACCTGAGAGAAAAAGCCACCTGACCCTTGGATCTCTAAATGCACCTGCACTCAACCCCCCTTCACAGTCTCTTTCATCTTTGTTTTTCTCTTTCAAAGCTCCAGTTGATTTTGAAATTAAAATGGCTGTTCTCCCATCAATGAACCTCAAGCTTGCATCTCCTTTCCCCCGTTCCTCTCTCCCATCCACCTTTCACTACTCCTCGTGTTTCTGTTGTTTCCCATCCATTTGCTTTGAAGGATTTTTCCAATAAGGATGTCAAGAAAACTTTCTCAAGGGTCTTTTATCACAAATTCCTTTCGGTTTCATGCCTGAGGATGCTTCTGAGGAGGACCTGGTGACCTGTGCTCAGGCAGACGTGAAGCAAGCACGCTTTACAAGCCGGTCACAGCTGAGTGCACCCACAAATCAGGTCCTGTATCCCTGCAGCCTCCTGCAGGAAACATGATGTGTTTCCCAAATGACAAAACTAGACCACAGTTAGACCAGTGTAATTCTGTTGGCCTCGATGTAGTTACCAGGGAAACTATAATGTAGACAAGTTTTCTACACTGAAATAAAGGTTTTCTTAGCTGTCTTGCTTATATTGCACAGACTAATATTTCTAAGCAGGCAGAAAGCTGATGATTTCCTCAGCTCCCATTACATGAGAGGTTCAAGAAAGAAGGCTGCAGGGGAATGCAAGTGGATTATAGCCATGGATTTACAGCTGCACCATCAAGGTGCATATGGACAGAGGACCCCAAACCTGTCAACCAAACCTGCACATGACACCCCAGTTCTTCCATTGCTCCTCAGACAATGCCAGGAAAGCATCTTCCCTCAGGAGTGCACTGGTAAAAGTTGTCACAGGAGAAAAGCTTTCAGTATACATTAGGAAAAGCCTAATTTTCAGAGGTTGTGTGCACCATGTGGCTTCCTTACACACCCAAATCACCTAAAGATCATCCCAGCATCTCTTCTTTAAAGAGACACAGCAGCCAACTCAGTAATTCAAGCATGTTTTGGAAATGCCACCAAGGCTCTCAGCTGACATTGCTGTGCTGTCAGGACTAGCAGTGCAGAGGGATGATCACAACAAATTCTTTGGAAATATGACTGCAGATGTTCACTGCCGTGTTAAATACGGGCAGCCAGGAAGGATTTCTCTCACAGGGAAATGAATCTGTGCTCCAGCAGGAGGATCAGGAGCTCGAAGTGAGGGCTACACGGCACACTCCTCTCTGCCACATTCAGCACTGAAAGTGGGTTGCAGTACAGAGAGAAGAAAATCACAGCCCTCACAGGTTAGGTAGGACAGTCCCAGAGGTGTCAAATCACAGGTTTTATATTGCACCTCGGGCTTCCTGCAAACACCAAGAGAAAAAAAAACCTGTCCCAGGGATGTTTCTTTTTGCCTGTTCTTCAACGCAAAGTTTTTATTTGGGTTCTTCCCACCAGTGACAGCAGTCTCTGCCCTGCCAACCTTCTCTTGTAGCTGGAAGTTCCACCTGCCTTTCCCCCAGAGGCTTCTGGAATAAATGGTGTCTTAATTAGGTTAATTATACCTTCAGCCATCCATGTGCTCCTTTTAGCTGTGCAGTCAGAGTCCAGTATACAGTGTTGCCTCCCCAGTTTTCCTTGTGGGAAGCAAGTCCAACACCTGAAGTGTGAAGGTTTCCATGGCTCAGCTGTCTTGCACAACATTTGTTAAATCCAAGGAATGATTCCACTCCTTGAAAAGCTGGTGCCTCTCTCTGCAAGACCTGCCTGCCCCTGGCTGGCAAGTGACCCTGGTTTCATGAACAAATGGATTTCATTAGAGGCATTTCTCTGTAATGTCAACAGAAGTATTGAGCAGCACTTGGTGAATAGTGGAAGAGTCTCTGATAGTTGTGAGAAGTTGGTACAAATCAGCATCCCCCAGTCTGCTGCTGCTTTTCTGTCTAAATCAGATTGCACAGGTAAAGTCTCTGCTGAGAAGCAGTGGGGGTTTTCTCACTAGCTGCCAACATCCTGTCATCAGCTTTGGTTTGCACTGACTGCTTGAGGCAGAACCTGCATCTCTGTGTGTGCAGTGTCACTGCTCTGGAATGATGAACACCCCCCCAGGTTTGCAGCAGCTCCCCTTCCTGTGCTCTGGTTGGCCTCCCTGCAATTTGCATTTATGCAGAGTGTTTTACACGATCTCTCTTGCTCTCTGCAGCTCACTAGAGAGTCTCTTTCTCCAGCAGCTTAAAAATTCTCCCAGAATAGAAATCAGTAGGGAAGGTGTTTGCTTGTCAGTAGGCACGTCAGGAAGGGATCTCAGTGTTTGCCTAATGTGAAGGATGCTCTCACATTCTTCTCCCTAAGCCACACATCCCATTTTCCAGGGTTTTTTCTCAGTCCCACACCAGGAAAACCGAGGGGCTCCTGGTGTCTTCACTGGCCTCTGTGTAGAGTTGATGATTTTTTATCTTTCATTAGCATAAGTCTTTACTGAGACATATCAAGCTCTGTAAGTAAAACACCCAGTTGAAAAGCCTCTCCCAAAGTTTTGCTTTGTATTTGATACCCCCTGTCACTAACATTAAAGGGATTTGGTTGCCCAAAGGTCTTTTAGGCAAAAGATGTGTATCTAAAGTAATTTTATATAACTGGTGATGTGCTTTGCAGCTTCTCCCACATCTTGGTCCTTTCCTCAATCCCGTGAGTTTGCAATGGGAGATGATTTTTGTGTGTCCAAGTGTAGATTCAAGAGAAGCCTGTAGCTGTAAAACTCCCCTCTGTCGTGCTGGTAAAAATGACACAAATTTCACCTAAGATTTTTTAGGAAAAAAAAAAAATCTCGTATTCCACTTTGTTTGTGCTGGAGGTCTTGCTGGGTAGTCAGGCTCATATTTGGTATTTTGGATCACATTCCCAAGGGGCTCCAGGTCTACCCACAGGTTTGTGGGAGCAGTGGGGCAGAGAACTGTTCTCCCAGCTCCTGCATCCCCACCATTCACATCACTCAGAGGGATGGGTGTCTCCACCTCCCACGAGAGGCAACTGGCCTCTGGAGCTGCTTGCAGCCCTGGTTTGAGCATCTCCCCTTTGCAGAAGCTCCATCTGGGCCCCCTGACTGGATGCACTTCATGTAAACTGTTTGTTCCACCACCCACGGTGAGCAACTCACACAGAAGTTTCACCAGAGACCATAAAACTGCAAACCATAGGTCTAGATCTCACCATCTGCCACATTTCTGCCTCCCTGCTCCCCAGACAACACAGTCTCCCACTGGGTTTAAAGGATTTCGAGCTTAAACTTGTTTGTTTGGGATTTTCCACAAAACCTGGTGCTCCGAGGCACTGAGAAAATCAAAATGTTGTTACTCTTATCATTTATTGCCCTCACAATGCAGACAGGATTAAAGCTGCTCTAATGACAGGGAAGAAATGGTAATATTCCCCCGACACTAACTAGCCCTGAACAAAGCCATGAGAACAGTGGAATGGAACATTAATGTGGAAAGGGAAAATAAAAAACCCTACAAGACACGACTATAGCAAAGAGCCACCAAGGGAGGCACTTGAGCCCAGAAAAACCAGCATTCTCAGATGCCGAAGGATCTTGTCATTCTGCATCAACCTCAGCCCTTGCTGAGATGTTCAACAGGTTTCAAAACCATTGGTCCTTTCACAGACCTCAGGTGAACAAAATGTGCAACCAGGTAGCACAAAAGGGCTGTGCTCTAGGGTTTAATCCCTGTGTGCTGAGAGTTGTTAGCTGGCTTTGTGCCTTTCTCTCCTCTTCCCAGAAAACTGATGGCTCCAGTGACTGCAGAAGAGGTGGCACTTTTGGGGCAGCAATAGCACATGTAGGTTTTGGAGCATCTGCTTTGCTAACTCAGCAGATACCTGCAATGCAGCCCCAAAAGTGGACTGAAAATGTGAATATTTATAAATAAAGTGTCAGCTGGTGGGTTTAAGTACTACTTGCCACTTCAAGCCCCCAGGGACATGCTGCTCTGTCCTGTGTGTGAGAGGTTCTGTTTGAAGGATCTTTGTCCTTGGTAAATATAAAGTTCTGCAGTTTCAAGACAGGCCATTACAAAATCACCACCAGAACCTGAGGCTTGCACTGAAGACAGTCTGAGGCTTTAATGTCTATGAACCAATGTAATGTATTAGGGAAAGAAAAGAAGCTATTGAAGACAAAAAGTATTTCATCTGCAGCAAGACCTTCTCAGTGTGACACATTTACTTTCTGCCACTGCTTATCTTCCCCCCTCCCACTGCTCACTCCCCTCTTTTTACCGTTTTAATAATTCAGCACTAGCAGCCCAGAATTACATGCTGTGGTGAGCTGAAAGGTGTGCTGTGTACTGTATTAACGTGCTGGGGGTTTGGTGCTCTGTTCTTTCCCTCTGTTGTTGTTCATGCTTCCCAGCAAAATCCCCACCACCATCCTGGACTTAGTTTTTCTTGTATAGCACTGTCTTAAGAAGAACCAATATAATACAAAAGGCCATCTAATCAAAAAGCAGAAGGAATATTGGTTCAACCCTCATTCCTTATCTCCTTTTACAACGTCGCTATCGCTTTTTCATCTGTAGTAATCTTGCTTTAATATTTATGTCTCTGCTTCAGACACAGAGAGTTCAATGAGGACAAATTACGAGTTCTCCATTTCATTGTGGAAGGTTAGATGAGAGCAGGGATCTCTGGTCTTCCTGGGTCCATGAGTCCCCTAGGAACATCCATGTGCAGCTGGGTGCCCTATGAGGGATCACTCCTTCCCTCCAGAGTAGCTGCAGGGGAGCTCGAGGTGAAGGTTGTGGGTTAGGAGAGCTCAGCTGGTTTTGCACAGCTCCTGCTGCTCCAAGGAAACCCAGCACAGCAGCATCTTCTGGGCTCTTTGTGGACACAGCAAAAAGCCAGACTGCCCAGCAGACCTAATGACAGTGTCAGACAATTCTGGCACAGCTTTAAGGTCCCTTGCAAGCCAAGACATTCCATGATTCTAAGATTTTCAATGACAAAACGTGCCGCAAAAGGCTCTCACAAGACTGTATCCCAAATGGGTTTGCTAGCTGTCCCCCAGAAAGGAGACAGGCTGGCATGGAGGTAAACACTCCCATTTCAACAATGAGACAAGGTAGAAAGGTCAGATCTTTTATTAGAGGTGAAAAACGCAGAGGTTTTTTCCAGGCACCAGGGTCTTTCTTCTCGTCTTTTCTGTTTTTAAGTTATGAAAGCAGGGAGTGCTTGGCAAAACTATGGGTCTGGTATGGGACACTGGAGAGATGAAGGCAGCAGACAACAAGAGCCTTACACAGATTGAGAGCATGGCATCAGTGTTTCCAGCTCAGAAATGGGTCTTATTTTGGGTCTGCAAAAGCCAGCCTCTGACCAAAGGGACTGGAACAGATGGGCTCAGAGAGAAGAAGTTGCCTCACAAGCAAAGATCCAAATAATGATTGAATAACAAACCTGACACAGAGATGGCAATGGACCCATTTCTCCTTACACATAATCTGATCTGTTAACCACAGGACCCTCATTAACCAAACTGTCTCTATTAAAATTATAACCTAATTCTACCCACAGAAGAAATGAGACCCTCTTAAGGATGCTTCTGATCTCAGTGTCTTCTGCATAAGGGATTTGCATCTAATTCCTATCAAAAGTGCTCAGAAATAGTTTGTGTCAACTGTAAACCCTTCAATATATTTAATTCTTGGTTATATGTGACTCAACAAAGTATTAGGAATTCCAAAGTAAAAATACTTTTAAAAACAAATAAAGCAAGCAAGTAGAGTCTTGACAAACATCATCATTTTCCTTCTTTCCTTATTTCAACAAGTCCAGTGACCTCATTAAGACCTTTGATATTTGGATTTTTTTCTTCTGTTTTGCAGTCACACTGCATGAGAACTGCATTAAAAGACTCTAGTCAAAAAATAAAAGGAGGTTTCAAGATGTGAAGTACACAAGTGGAAGAGTGAGGACCTTCAGCTGGTCCCTTAGAGAGAATAAAGTCAACTCTCCATGCCTGTATCTTCCACCACCATGATTTTAATTCAAAAGTTCATTTAAATGACTGAGAGTCCATGTTGTTAATTTTTGCTAATCAAGCCACCATGCCCTTTCTATTTCCTAAAACTCAGTGACAGTGAGAAAGAAGTACCCCAAATCCAATTTGATCGCAAAGAAAACTTATCATTTGCCAGCCAGGCAAACTAAGACTTATTTGTTAGGCAGGCAAACTTAACTGAAAAAAAAAATGAAGCTATCAGCATGTGCATTTATAAGCAGCTCTTCAGCCACAGATTATTGTTTAAATATGAGGGAAGGAAAGCAGATCTTTATGTAAAAATCAACATTACTTTCCAGCTTCCAGGATCGTTAGAGCAGTGCAGGGAAATGATGGAAGGGAGCACTCTTCTGTAGCACTCTTCTGATAGCACACCAGCCTGATTCGCAGTTGATCAGATATGTGGGACATATCTGCTGTCAGCTAAATACACGGTTGGAACAATGGGGGAGTGTAGGATCTGTTTGGCTTTCCCCTGCTCCAGAAATCTGTGGGAACATGCTGTCGTTGGGATGTGCTGAGGAGACGCGCTCTGGCACCCACGCCGCAGCGGAGAGCTGCGAGGACAAACATGCAGGAGGAGAGCTGAGCTGATCCTAATTGCAGCAGACACCAGAGCTCCCTCCTTGGAGCTCCACCAGCTCTGCCAACCCGATGTCAGGTTCTCCATCGCAGCGTGAGGGTCGCCTCCAGGCAGGGCATGCTGAGAATTAATTATGCATGCATATCCTCCCTCCTCTTTCCCACATGTGCACAAACACACTCCAAGTGAGCAAAGGGAAGCATGTGGGAGCTGCTTCTTGGCACCACTGTTGTCAGTGAGTATGTTCTGCTGCAAGTGAGGGTGTTGGTTCTGTGTCCCAGGAGGTCTGGGCACATGAAGATGGTATTGGGGCTGCAGGCACTGCAAGGCTCATCTTTAATAGCTTGCAGAGGATAACTGACAAAACTAAGATCAATATTTTACTGTCCTCAGAGTCTGGCCACACTCACCTTGTGATTTTTAAAATGCATTTTTTCACTTTGCGGTGTGCCGGGTTGAGTGGTTTCAAAGATTTCTTCTTGATTTGGAATCTGTATTTTCTCTATTTTTTTTTTTTTGTTGTTTGGGCTATGGGGAATAATTTAGCCACATGTGCAGCTCAGCATCGTAGGAACAGATTTCCTGAAGAAGATGCAGTGTCTTCCCTCCTAGATGCCATGACATTCTCTAGGGTCAGGAAGACCTCTGAGACCATCTGGGGTGTCTGTTCCCTCTTGCAAGTGAAAACACGAGTCATTTGTGAGGAACATCTGGAGATATTTCATTTAATCAGGTTTTTTACTGCTCTTGTGGGTTTGGGTATTAACATTGCCTCTGCTACTTCTGTTCTCTGACTGAGGCACATGCAGCAGCTGAATTTCCTAAGAGTCAACTAAGCCATATTATTGGCTCCCTCCAGGGGTAGCTGGGTGAAACTTAATAGTCCATGAGATACAACAAGTCAGTAGAAATGATCTAATGTCCCTTTCTAGTCTTAAACTCAGTGAAATGGTGAAAATTCTGCCGCTAAAGGAGATGGCAGATGAGCAGTTGCCAGGATCTCCTACCAGGCTTCTCCCCAGCTGTGTCCCTGGAGAGCAGTTCCCTTTTTGCAGTCATGTTTGCAGATTCTCAGCAGAATGCACAGTTTTCACTGCTGGAGACCAATCCTCATTTCCATCCTTCTGTGCAGCCCATTTGCCCTTCCTCCTGCCTCAAATCCTAAGACTATTTCAGCCCTTCTTCGTGGTGATGGTTTCTAAGAGAAACTTTCTGGGTTATCTTCCTTAACCAAAACCTTGTTTTATCTGACATCTGCCTTTCACCCACAACAACATGGGTCAGGTCAAACACCTGCTTGCAAAATACCTCTGACTGATACTCTCCTAATGCAGAAATCAATCTTGTTCATCTACTACCCTGGTTAAGAGCTGCAGCCAAAAGAAAAAAAAAAATCTTCCATGAATTTTTACAGACTTGCAACACCTCTTTTGCTTTCCATTTCCACAGAGAAAACGCGTAGTTTAAAGTTGTGAGTGTTGATGTATTTACTGATGTATTTTTCTTTTTCTTGAAAGCATCTGCAGAGGTGGCCAGAGCTGCCTCTCTTCAGCTCCCAAATGGGTGTCCTCTCCTGCGTGTGCTTTCAGCAAAATCAGTGTTTCTCTCTGATGTACATCCTTTACCTTGGATATTTCCATATGAAAAGAGAACTTTTGAGAAACACTGCAGGACTAGAAATCCTGGAGCCTGTGGATTCCAAGTGAGTGAATCACAGATGACTTTTTCCTCATCTGAATTCAAGGACACATCAGCTCCCTGATGGTTACCATTCCACAGGGGAAAAGGGGCAGCCTCCCCTGCTTGTTCTACCACATCAGTCACTTTTTACCTAACTTACAAACTATTTTGATTTTTGCTGTAAGTTAGGAAAGTTTTTTAGAGCAGTCAGATGAGCTCTGGCTGCAACAGGCACTCTGCAGAGAGCAGGTGGTTGTCACTGCATTGTCTCTTCAGCATAACCAGGTGACAATCCTGTTAATGCCTCTGCTTTTACCTGATGTTCCTTGTTGAACAGCACCAGAGATCTCCAGGAGAAATCCTGTGCCTGGAGAAGGAGGGAAATGGAGTGTCCATGGATGCAGCACACACTGGGAATGCCTCAGGCACAAATCCCAAAGAGATCAATAAACAAGACTGATCAGGGAGAACACAGCAGTAGTTGCCACAGTTATCAATCATTGTGGACTGTATTTTCCCAGGGCTGCTTTAGAGGGAAACTCTTCTGTAATAAACTATAAATTCAGTGTAAGACACGAGCACAGGTACAGCCCAGAAATGACATTCTCCGTCCTTTCCCACCCTGCAGCCCAGAGGCCACAAAGAGCACATCCAAAGAGCCACAGATGTCTGCATTCGCATCCAAGCAACCCCTCCTCACTCCTGCTCACACCCTGGGTTAGGCAAACATTTCTGCTGTTGGATTTCACCCAGATTCCTGCCTGCAGGGATGAGCTTGAGGGGGAACTGTCCAAATTCAGCTGCTGGAGCTGGTCTCCAGGCTGACTGCAGCTCTCCTCTGCAGGAAAAGCTGGGCTGGGGCCAGCACAAAGTTTGGAAAGGGTGATGTCACCAGCCAATTGACCAGAAGAGCTCAACTTCTCGGACCTTCCACTCCAGCACAATCTTTATCCCTTTTATGTTTCTTAATCTTTTTAGAAATCCATCAGTCGGAGGCTAGTAACTGCTACAGAAACAAGGAGAGCTTCAAATATTTGCTTCCTCTACTTAAGGTTTACAATTCTTAGTAGTAGATTATTAGGAAGTTGCAGAGCAATCAAATGAGATCAGAATGATTAACAAATTTTCTTCATAAAACGATTGAAGGAAATGTAAAGAAGTTCCAGCAATCTTTTAGTGTATTAAATAACAAGCAAGTAATTTCTTTTTAGTTTTGCTGTGTAAATTCATTTGGAGCCTCTGTAATTTAAAATAGCCCTGAGATTTACATAATTTTGCAGCCACTGCTTTTACATTATGCCAAGTTCAGTCCCAGAAAGGTGGCTACAGCTCTCACTCTTCATTTTTCCAGATTAACTGACACGAGAGTTTCTTTGCTTTTCTTTGGGAGATAACTCTTGGCAAGCCCTAATTTTTTTCCCCAAATTATCTGCCTCGTCCATGGCCTCTCTAATCCTACAAGTACAAGGCAAAAGAGGGTTCTTTCCAAACTTACTAATGATAAAGAGTGTTCACTCTCCCAGTTGTCTTTGGTACAATCTGTTTCAAATGCTGGCACTGATGATGTCTCAGAACAGTGTAGGAGGGATGCCTGAGCATGACTGAGCCACAGAGTTTTAAAAAAAAAAAAAAAAGAAAAAAAAGAAAAAAGACAGATTTCTTTTGAATAGAAAAGCAAATCCAAGGAAGCCATGCCTTTTGTAAAACAAAACAAACCAAGCCAGCTAAGTTTATTGTCTGGATTATTAATTGCACTGGATTGTTCGGCTGTCCCGAAAATGTCTCTTTAATCATTCAGTGAGGCTGAAGCCTGGCTCTCCCGAGATCACGTTCTGATCTCTCACATATGGCACCTCGCACCCTTCATTAGACCCACTGCTCCAGCCACATGGAAACGATGCTCAGACTATTTCCATCTGAATCTGCTGCTTTTCTTCCTGGATGTGTCAGTCTCATGATGAGGGCAGCGACTCCAGCTGATACAGACACAATTGCTGATTGCAAGGAGAGGCACTGCTGTGAAAATAAAGAGAAGAGGGGGGTTATTTCCGTCTCGGTTCAGGCTTTCTGAGGCGTCCCTGCCCTGCAGAAAGGCAAATTCCCTTGTGGGAGGGAAATGCTGAGATCACAGGTGCTAATCAGTGAAAAGAGGATGAGTGACCCTGCGAACAAACTGTGCGACTGGGATGCCCAAAACTGGGCTCAGCTCCAAGAACAAAAGGAAAAAAAATCCTTCAGACTTAGGAGATTCCCTTCTCAGCTCTCAAAGCCTGGCTGCTTCATTTTGGGGGTGAGATGGGAGCTTTGCACAGCATGAAGTAGGATTGCTTGCTCTTCCCTCTGAATGTTTGGTGCTGGCAGTAGCAAAGTGAGGAGCAAGACAATGTTTTCCAGGATGGCTGTGAGCCAGCCAGGATTCACTTTGGGTCCCTGCTGGAGGGACAGAGCTCACGTGGAGCCCAGCTAAGGATGCAAGAAGCTCATGTTTAGGAACCTGTCTCCTAAACATGCAGAAGGTTTGGTGCTGGCAGTTAGCAGCAGAAATCAGGTCAGGGGATTCCCGAGCAGCACAGAGGGACCCCAGAATGTCACATCCAGCTCCCCAGCGTGCACTGGCGTTGGGAGATGTGTGATGTGTGAAGTGTGGAGTCAGTATAAATGTCACAGCCAAAGGTCCTCAGAGTCAGAGTGACAAGAGGAGGAGACACTAGTGCCAAGAGCTCTGACACAGGAAAAGTGCTGTCACTGCCACCACCTCCGGCTTGGAGATTTATTGGTGGTAACTTGGGATGTGCCATAAACAGTTGTGATATTAAATGAGTCTGACTGTCTCAGGGGCTAAGTTTTACAACCCAAAGTGTGAAGTGTCTCTGCCTTGCTGAGATCCCGAGGCATTTTCCCAGCAGCTCCCACGATCTCATTAAGTGCTCTCCAGAGAAGGGCTCCAACCCCTCCCTGCACAGCACAGCAGCAGGGGCTGAGGACAGACAGACACCTGGAGGGAACCCAGCGAGCCCTCCTGGTGGAGACATCCCAGGACACTGCTGATACCTCACTGGGCTCACAGCACTGTCTCCATGGCTTTCTGAGGAAACCAGAAATTGCCAAAGTTGTGTTCCCAAGTACCAACACCCTCCCGGTGTCACAGGCTTCGACTCAATGCCAGCAGTTCACGCCCCAGGACAGATCCCCCTGGAGCTGTGCTGTGGCTGCGTTGAATCTTGGTGAACCTTTGCTGAGATGCTCTCTCAGAGTGATTTGCTCAGCTCCCAAGGTTTCCCTCTGGAGCTGTTGGCCACAAAGGCTGCTGTGCAAAGGCTTTCCTTCTGCTCCGTGAATGCATCCAGGGCTGCAGTAGCCTCTTTCTGCTGAGGAGTTCCCATGTTCTGATAACTCATTTTACCCCAAAAGCAGCAAAATCTTCAGCAGAGCCCTAGGGACACTGATTTCATTCTTTTGAGTAATTTCTTCCTATCAAAAGTAAAGCAGGTCTGTGGAGGCCAAGGGCAGGGCACTCCATGGCCACAAGCCCTGTTCTTCACAGGTTGCCTTCACCAACCCACCTACCCTGGGGGAAAACCATCTAGTCCAGAGAGACCCCGCAGCTTATCTCAGGGAAAAGGTTCATTTTGGGGTGACATTGCTGAGAAACCTCCCTGATTTCCTGCCCTCACCACCTTTCCCTCTGCTCCTTCAGTCTGCTCCCAGTTCTCCAAGGGCGTCTACGCCATCTTCGGGTTCTACGAGAGGCGGACGGTGAACATGCTCACGTCCTTCTGCGGGGCCCTGCACGTCTGCTTCATAACCCCCAGCTTCCCCGTGGAAACCTCCAACCAGTTCGTGCTCCAGCTCCGCCCGGAGCTCCAGGATGCCCTCATCAGTGTCATCGAGCACTACAGCTGGCAGAAGTTTGTCTACATTTACGATGCTGACCGGGGTAAGCCACGGCACTTAAAGACAGTGGTCTAGAAGGACCAAAAGTTGTTGGTCCTGGGTCAACCCACGCCTTCCCTGTTGTCTGCTTCTCTTCTAAACATCCCTTTCTGCTGAAGGTGGGCGCTGATCTAAATGAAGCATCAGCCTGACCCGGGGTGCGTTGTGTTCATGGGGTCAGATCCGAGCCCCATCAACACAAGAGAAATACTTGGTGTGGAAATGGTTTGGAATTTGATGTGGGGAAATTGTTTCTATGCAATAGGTCCCATGTTGAGCTAGGCTGTCCAACTCAAGGCCACTGAGTCCCGAGTTTATAAACATGAACACCTGCTCAAGTCTCAGCTAAGCCCACAGGCAGGTGTGAAATGTGTGTTTCTGGCAGATAGCTTAGAAAACTCCAAATTCCCCATGTTGCTGCATGTCAGTTTTCTACATAAAAAACCAAAAACCTTTGTGGGGTAATGGAAGATGTTATCTAACTTTCTAAACCACAAACGGGGCTAGAGACCTCATTGCTCCATGATTCAGTTTTCCCAGCTCTCAGATGCCTTTAAAGCTCCAGGCTTGGAGGTTGCAAGCAAAGCAGACTTGTGGAGGATAAGGCAGAGTTAAGGTGATTCACATCTCTGTTCTGGAAGTTATAATTATCCCCTGAAGGGACAGGATGGGCTTTAGAGACAAGGAGAAGGTATGAAATCATCCCACCTGCTTTCTGTTGTCATGAGGATGGACACACTGAATTTTCCAAAAGCACAGGGTTGTTTGGGGTTGTCCTGCACAATTCCAGAGAATTGCTCTGTGCATCTCCTCTAGAAAGCTGTGCATGTAATTTAGGCAACATAATTCTAAAAGTAATGGTCTCCTGATGAGACGCTGCCGAAAGAGAAGGATGCTGAGCATGACTGTGTGCTGTGATTGCTGAGAGTGTCCCTAACCCCAGGAGCACACAGCCCAAGCAGATCAAAGATGAGGAGGAAACTACGGCTGAGAGAAATCAAGTTATTTGGGTAGTGACAGACAGGAAGATGAGGATTAGAGTTCTTATCTGAATTCCACAGCAAGGTCTGATCAATGAGACTGATCTGCAGATTACAAAGGAAAATTAGTCCTGGAATCAGCTGTGCTAGGACAGAAAAAGCAGGAGTCATTAATTCTAGCCCAGCTGAGTCGGGGACAGATCTAGACTATTAGCTGCTCTCTGTAGCCCTGCTGCACTCTCATGACTCTGTCTCCAGCCTGGCTTGAGGCAGCTACTCAGGCTGTCAGGAGGATGGAAAGATGCCATTGCACAATTGAAACCTGGCTCTCCCCCTTCTCTTCCCACCCTAGGGTTGTCAGTCCTGCAGAAAGTGCTGGACACTGCAGCTGAGAAGAACTGGCAGGTGACAGCTGTCAACATCCTGACAACGACAGAGGAGGGCTACAGAATGCTCTTCCAGGAGCTGGAGAAGAAGAAGGAAAGGCTGGTGGTGGTGGACTGCGAATCTGAGAGGCTGAACATCATCCTTAACAAGGTTGTGTTGGTGTGGGACTGCTGGGAGGGATCTGGCAGGCAGGCTGGAAAGGGTTGTTTCTCCCTGGAGAAGTTCTCCCCATTCTTGCCTGATCTTTGTCTCCTTGTGGCTCTCGTTGGAACTGGGGTGTGTTCCTTGCAGCTGCCGGGCTTGCAGGTATTTCTCTGTTGTGTCTTTGTGGAAACAGTAAAGCTGCAGGAACAGTGCAGGCTCTTATGGATTCATGCTGGGTGAGAGCCACTGCTCCATGCTCCCTACAGGTTTGCCTCCTTTGCTGAGCCCTTTACACCCCCTTGCACCCCAATGGGTTTGCTTTGTCCTGATTCCTCCAAGCAGCGTGCACAGGATGTGGCACCTCCGCATTCTGCCGAGTCTTTCTCCAGTTTTCGAGTTTAGGTGGAGATGTGAATTGGCACTGCCAGATTCTTGATCCTCCAGTCTTCGTGTGCTGCATCAAATTCTCACACCTGTGCCAGCAGGGCAGGAGGATTATGGTACATCTGTCCTGAATATGGGTTTCTGTGGACAGGAGACAAACACGAGCCCAGGGGTGGGTTGAGCCCACACTCCAGCCACGAGACCTTTCACTCTCACACCTACAGCCAAGTCCTTCCCCAACACTGGAAGGGTTTGGAAACGGCCCTGCAGGTCATGCCCTGCAATTTCCACTGCTTTACTCCTCATTATCAGCTCATTTTTACCTCGTGCTTCACGCATCTCCTTATCTAAGGTACCTACCAACTCTGTCTCACACTTCAGCTGCTCCCTGTCTGGGACAGGGACTGACATTTCACCAGATGCACAGCCCAGTGAGGAGCACAATCCATCCTTGCTGGATGTCTCTGGGTGCTCCTGTGTCACGTGTAACAACAAAGCAGACAGCAGGTTGGAACCTCAAAGCAAAGGTCACATCCATGGCAGAGAAAACAGGTTATTCCAGAGGGTAAAATCTTCTCTCTGGCTATGGAGCAGCTGCAGTTGAACAACATTTTGGACAAGATCTAGGCAGTGAGTTTGGCTTTTCTTTAGAGTATATCAAATTTCTAGGATTAATGGTGTCAGATTTTTAAGCCTGGTTTGCCTAACAGAATGTTAAGTTGTATAGTCAAGTATTATCTTGTTGCCTTGATATAAGCAGGAAAATAAGTAATTGTTTCAAATTTCTTCATGTAACTGGAGCAAGAGTTAAACCTAGATAGAGGAAAAGCTATTTGTAAGAACGCTAAAAATCCAGATACTGTGATTATTTGGTTTGCAATGCTGTAAAAAAAATCAATTCCCAGGGAGAAGAGGTACAAAGCTGTGTTTTACTACAAAAATTACAGAGCAATTTCAGCAGACATCTGTGCCTGGGAGGTAACACTCCAGTGAGGGATGGGGCTGTGAACAACTTTTTCAAATCTGTGTAGTCCATTTTCATCCCTTTTTGCATTCTTGTTCCAAGTCCACCAGAATTTCTGAGAGCAGAGGTAGTTGTCCCAGTGTGAGAAAGTGATGCCAGGATTTTTCATGGTGTACAGATGATTGGAGGGATTCAAAGATAGTGTTCAGCTCATTATCATGTGAAATTCAGCTGGGACTGTAACTTGGGCTCTAAGCTGGGCTGCTGGCTGGTCTCTCAGCTCACCACACCAGCAGCCTCTGTGGGAATGTCACTGTGCTGTTTGCCCTGTCCCTCTGACTGTCTGAGGTATTCCAACAGCTGCCTCAGCCTCTTGGGGACATTTCCGTGCATTTATCTCCTTCCCTGACAAGCCTGTCTCTGTCTCTCAGTGGCAGTGGATTTGTGATTTGTGCTCCATGGTGAGCAGCAGAGCTGGGGATGGCTGTCCAGCACCTGTGCCTCTCACACCCACACTGCTGCTTTTCATTTTTCCTCTGTGCACAAAACACAAATAACACCGGTGACTCCAGCTGCGGAGGAGCCGGTGCTCTGTGTGTTAAAAATGATCTGATTTCTCCCTGGGAGATTTCTCTGTGTCACATCTCAAGGGTTTGATTTATCTTTCCCAAGGTAGCTGTCATTTGTGAGCCAGGCCTTGGCTCAGGGCAGGTTGCCGTGGGGTTGTGCTGTGTAGCCTTAATGGGATAAGTACTCGGTGGGTTGTGTTCCATCAAAGCCCTCTATTGTTTCTTCCTTGTCTCTCATTAAAATGAGTAACTGGAATCTCTCCTCTGCCAGTGTTTCACTCTGAGAGGATTTCTCTCTAATAGATGTCAAACTTGCCCATTAAGAAGTGGGTAATGAAACCTAGGTGGCCCAAGTGAGCAATCAGCATGCAGCCCAGCACAGCCTCTCACCACAGTCAGGAGGAGTGATAAATGCTGTTATAACCTCAGCTTGCTACTGCTGTCCGGACACATTAGGACTGAGCAAGCGTTTTAAAATAAATTAAGATCACAAATAACTGTGTAAAACACAGGAAACGAGCTTCATAATTCAGGTGGATGGGCTGTAAGATTAACAGCTCAGGGAGAGCTGGATGGCAGCGCTCTCCGGTTCATCGGCTCTGACACCTCATAAAACAACAAAGGAGACTTGGGGCTGAAGGAGCCAAAGCCAGCTATTGTTGACACTGGAGAAAAGGGGAATTGGATCATAATTCTTTGACATCCCAGTGCACCAGAGATTCTCCTTCCTCCTGCAAGGTCTGGGACTTACAGCAAAGGTCAGTCTCAGCTGATGGATGGAAAGGACCAGGTTTGGTCTGGGTTTGCTTCTTAGATCTGGCAGTGGAAGATACTCTGAAAACCACTCATAATGAGGTGTATATCTTCATAGCTTTAGGTAGACACAGAGGTTTTTTGAGAGCTCCAGACACCTCAGCAGAAGCCACACAGAGGGATCCTCTGCAGGGAAGCTGGTGGAGCTGGCATTAGCTGTGTAAGGAACTGCTTCTAAATGAAGCCTTCATTGGAGTTAATTGCCACCCCCACGTTAATTCTGGGAACCAGATGAGTTTTATTACGCATACAAGAGCACTTCATCAGAGAAGGGCTAAGGTAGATGAACCAGTTGCACAGAGCAAGTGTCAGCTCATTTATAATCCATTTGGAAATCCCTAAATGACTGCTCATGATAATCTGGGAGTGCTGTCCCATGGGGAGGATCAGTCTCTGCCCTCATCTGACACTTCTCAAGTATGTGCTGCCAGCCTGGTATCAGAGACAAGTCCTGAGCAGGCTGATTTCTGGTTGAATCTGACACAGCAGTGGTTTTATGATCCTTCTGGCTGTGAGGATCTTTCTGTCCTCACTGCAGTTTGTGCAGATTTTGCCTGTGCGTTGGCAATGTAGGCAGCAATTCGGAATCAATTCACGTAACAATGGAAATAAGAGATAGAGTTGCCAGCCAAGAAACCTAATGGAAACAGCACAGCTCTCTCAGAAACTGGCAAATCTTATGTTTGTACAGGCTTTGAGGACATGTTGGTTTGGGCCTTTTTCTCCCACTTTCTTCTTTCTGCATGTAGAGTGGCTCAAATACTGATGCTGTCTGACTCTAGTAAACTAGTAAGAATTCAACAGTGCTGCTGGAAATCAATAGAGGAGTATTTCAATGAAAAAATGGAGTCAGCAAGAATAATAGACTTTTTAGGTGTGTTCTTTCTGTACGCTTTTTAAATCAAGGGAGAAAAAGACAGGGGCCATCTGATCAGTGTCTCCGTTCCTCCCAGTCACAGGCAAATCTGCAACAAGTGGAAATGGAAAAAGAAAGGGAAACTTTTCCAGCTAGCAGAGAAAAACTCAGATGTTACAGATTGGCAATTGTATTGATAAAAGAAAATAAAAACCTGACTCTGCAGTGTCAGGGGCAAGGGAGTAAGAGGCAGAAAGGAGAAAAATTTACCCATGACCTGAACTTCCAGCCATCTCTCCCAGGCAGGTGCTTGCAGCAGGGGCTGTAGCTTGGAGGATGTGCAAGATTGCTCTCTAGCCTTGCTTAATGTTTCATTTTCACTCTTAGGACACACGGACTCCAACTCCCCATTTGTTCCTTTGGTGTCTGAAATACAAATCTTGTTAAGATTTTTTTTTTTTCCTCCCCACAGCCTGTAGAAAACAGGCTGGTTTGGTTGTTTTCTTTTCCTGCCTGTACAATGTTCTTGGGGATCTTGTCCTGTCTAAGTTCAGATTTGCTGCTCAGATATCATGTGTGAAAGCTCTGACCATCCTTTAGTAAGATTGTGAACTTTTCTTTTGCTATGTCTTCCTGCTCACATCTGAATAGTCTCAGCAAGCAGAAATAAGAGTGAGAAAGGGCACTTAACTGAAGTTCTTTCTTAGTTGATCTCTGCTAATTATCCTTGGTTTTTTATCTTGCAGATCATCAAGCTTGAAAAAAATGGGAATGGGTATCACTACATTCTGGCAAATATGGTGAGTTACCCTAATTGGTGGGTTTTTTTCTATCTCACAGTTTTGTAAAGCACTATATTTATAATTACTGAGCTGTACACCCTTTTTCTCATCCACTTTTTAGGTAAAAAAAATACCAAAGTCTTTTGCTCTGTTCTCTTTGTGGAGTTTTCTCTCTTGAGCCAGCAAGATTATCTGCAGGGTATCTCCAAGTGTGCTGGGGTTTTGTGATGGTTTGACCTTGGCTGGATGACAGATGCAGGCCAAAGTCATTTAATCACTCCCCACTTGGTGCTAAATGAAATCTGACTGTCATGGCTCTGGGGAAAGAATTGAATGTAAAGATTTCTTTAAGGGAAGGATTCTCCCTTTACTGCAGGGAGGTGCTCTGGACCTGTTCTTTCAGCACAGAGCTGCATCTGGGAGGCAGCACGTCAGCCCTGGGGTAATTAAACTTTAAACTACCAATTAGTCAAGCAGTTGCTGCCCTTCTCCTTTTCTCAGTCCCAAGAGAACTCTGTAATTTACCAGGCAAAAATGGCCACATCATTACCCTGCAGTGCCCTGTACTGACCCTGCACCCTGTGCTGGCTGCCTACCGTGTAATTACAGAGATAAAAATGTTACCTTGTGCAAGGGGAGACATGCAAAACCATAGAGCAGCCAATAACTTCAGTTGCTAATTTTAAAAGAAAGTTATTATTTGCTGTAACCCAGGTCCTGGATGTTTATGAAAGTCCCTTCATTGAAGTTAAGCAGGAAAGTGAGCTGGAGTCACTGGAGTGAGCATGTCTGTGCAATTTTAAGTACACCCACATGGAAAGCTGAATGGGAGCATCACCTCTTCCCTCTGCACAATTTCATAAGGATAAATGCATGAAAGGCATAAGGTGAACTGAACTAACACTCAGGTGTAGGAGATTCGAAGGACATTTCCCTCTGTCTTAGGATACCACACTCTCCACCTTCACCCAGAGAAAGTACACTTGTCTCATTTTTAATGTGTTTTCTCAGCCTTTGCACAAATGCTGAGAGGACAGAGCTGGCTGGAAGAGGTTGCATACTCAGCCAACATGGATTATAAATAATTAACTTGGAGCAAAAGGCTTTTCATTTCTCCAGCCCCTCTGCAGGGGCACTCTGCCTCCCACTGCAGCTCAGTGGAGGGAGCTTTGGGTCCGACAGCACCACCAGAATTCACTGGTGTGCCTCCCAAGCAGCTTGGACTCTGGGGAGAAGAAGCAGAGTGAAAGGAATTCAAGCTTTACCTTAGGTCTTTCCTACTTCTTAAAACCCAGCATCACACAAGGGCCAAAAGTCAGAGAGGGGAATACTTTAAAAGAGAAAAAAGAGCAGGTGATAGACAACATGGGAAAACTATCTAAAAAAAAAAAATCCTGACAGCCCTCAAGGTTAAAAAGGTCCTTTCCAGGATAGAACAACGTGGGCAGGTTCCAGAAGCCAAATCAGTTCCTATAATGTGCTGCACCCACGTGAGAGCTACTGGATAATGGGTTTAGCAAGGAGAATGGCAAAAAGGACCTGAAGATCCCGTGTTTCTGAGACCACAGGGCAGCAAGGAAGGACAGCAAGCCTCCCTCAGTGGGGCTGGCCAGGGATTTTACAGGAGATTGGGAGGAGCTGGCATCTGGCAGGGTTAAACCCTGCTGCGAACGCTCTGATCCAAGAGATCACAGTAGCTTTACCCTCTTCTGAGGACATCTCGTCGCTGGATTAGAGCCTTCAGAGGGTGTAGCATGCTGTAATTTATTCCCACTGACTCACACTCATAGTGGTAGACCTTAAACACCCCTCATTTTCCCCTGTAGACATGTCCTAGGATGACAGGGCTGCGTTGCCCACACACACACTCGTACCCGCGTGCCTGGAGAACAGCCCTGCTCCGTGGAAGTGGCTCATTCTGGAGCACAGTCGTCAGGGAATAAATTAAGAGCTAAAACCTGGAAGTGTTGGGTTTCCAAATGAGGTTTTTCTGTGCCCAGGGCTGGGTGAGGTGGTCCTGAGTTTAGGACTCTCACCCTACATGAAGATCAGGTCAAGGGAATCCTCAGCTGGTTCGTAGCCACAGTTTCCTGCACTAGCTGGAGAAAGGGGAGGAATTTTCAACACCTGCCTTTTGCCTGAAGGGCATGGAAAAATGGGGACACAGTTAGGGAAAGGACAAATTGGAAGCAAATGCTGGGAAACATTTCTGGATAACTGTGGAAGATCAGACAGCCCCAGAAGCTGAATTGGACGGTGCCGCTGACCTTCTGGCCCTGGTACAGTGGAAGCTGTGAGAGAAAGAAACCCAAGGCAAGAACAGAAGTGAAGACATCTTGTCTGGTCACTCTGACCTCTGATGCTGACCACTTTGATGACAGAGATAACAAAGGACATTACTAGCATAAGAAGAATTATCAGAAGATTGTGTTTCTAGAGGGGATGGAGACAAAGGGGCTGGTGTGGAAATTTTTGTACAAATGTAGTGACCTATAAATACTACTATAAATACTAGTAACACAGTGTAATAAACTGGCTTTGCTTTGCTGACATAAGCAAAGTCTGTTTCTTCAATCCCTGCAGATAAACCCAGTTAAATTCCCTTTTTTTTAGCTATGTGCTTTTTCAGAGCTGTACACAGCCAAAAAGTCCAAGCAGCAGCACAGCACTGCCCAGTTGCAGCAGCTTCAAACAGGTGTTCCACCAGGAGTGCAAAACGAGTTTGCAAGGCACAGGCTGAATAAGGTCTGAAAAAAATCATCCATAAGCACATTTTGGAATGGAGAAATTCCCTGTCTGGCCAATCCATGAGCAGAGCCACTGCCTTGCATTAACCTTGCTGTGTGTTTGCCCAGCAGTTGCTCTGGGTGAGCTGTAGTAAAGTGCTGAGCAGGATCTGACAGCAGCAAGTGAAATCTAGTATTTCCTAGCAGGAACAGCTTTCTTTTTCAGTGAAATTGCTGTTGCCAAGGTGAGACAATAATATTTCTGTGTTCACAAACAAAATGAAACCATTCTGCACCTTAGGCTATGGGCAAACATCCCTCTCTGAACCTGCTATGCCTGCTAAAGACACAACCTGTCTTGTCTCCCCAGCCCTGCCCATCCCATCAAAGTCTGACTGCAACATCCCTGCCACGGGAAGGGGTTTTTTGTGAGCATCTCTGCCTCTCCTTGAGCCAAATTTGGCATGGTTCATGGCTTTTACAAAAAAATTTGATGAAATCCCAGCCTTTAACCAGTACCCATCAGATTTACCCCAGTTAGCTTTTACCAGAGCTAACCTGGATATTTGTCAGGTGCACTGGCACTGAGGGTTTGCAGTTGTATCTCTCTCTCTTTCTCTCTCTCTCTTCCCCTCTGGAACTCAAAGAGATTTGGCAACTTTGAGAAGTGTTTGTTTTTGTGGGTCTTATTTTTCTAAGCTTTGTTCTCAGCCTTTGGGATCATCAGTTCTAGCAACCACAAAGAGAAAAAAACCCACAGTCAATACTATCAGAGGAACAAGCTTAGAAACTTCTGGGATTCCTTTCTTTTGATGTTCAGGCCTTTTGCCCATAACCTTGGCTTTGTGTATCTGTTTGTCCTACGCCATGGATGTGAGCTGACTGCTGTCAGTAGTGGGAGAGCATCAGCTCTCTTGGGCAGAGAAAAATCCTTGTCATTAAATAAGTGACATTCGTGTGACCTGTCTTTAAAGGAAAAGTATGGAACACAGCTGCCACAATACAGTGTTTTAGCCTCTTTTTTCTTTCCTGGTGCATTAACCCGAGTTGTTCTTTTAGGAAATGCTCTTTTTTTTTGGAAGATGAATAAATAAGTGTACGAGATTGCTGATGGCAGGGGAAGCAGGGAAAAATAAAGATAAAAACAGTGTTGAATAGCAAATGCAAGGACTTTTTCCTGTGTCATTCTACATCAGTCTGTGTCAGCATTGAGCCAGGCCATGGACAGTTTTCCTTTGCCAGCAGTGGTGCTGGTGGAAGTTACCAGTGATGCCTCAAGGAACCTGGAAATAAAACAACACACTTTTGGTAGTAAAAGACACAGCAGTGCCCTGAATTAAATTTTGCTTAAACTCGAGTGTCTCACGTACAAGAAAATTATCTGATTTGATACAAAAATTGCCCACACAGGAGAATATGAACAGCAACCTCGGGAGGATTTTTGCAGTAGTTAATGAGGGAAAAATAAGAGTGATTTACTGTGGCTTAAAAGAATCAGAGTATCAGGTGAGTAACTGACAGCTTATATTACAGCTATTGGAAGGGAAAATGTGTTTCCTTAAATTTCAGCAAAATGGTGTTAAACTAACAGATTTCCTCAGCCATTTGCAGTCTCCTAATCCATTACCCCAGCTCAACTGGCAAGTGGTGATGTGTAAATCCATGGTATCTGCCTCATGGTGACTTCATTTGCACTCTTTTCTAGTCAGAACATGCTTAGCTTCAGCTTTCTCCACCAGATTTATGCTTCTGTTTGCTAGACAAAATATTCCATTACTGATGTTTTGGTCCTTGTAAACTGTGATCAGGTCATCCCTCAATCATATCTTTGATTGAATTCATGGCATCTGTCGCTGCGCGGCACATTTCCCAAACCTTTAAATCAGTTTATGCCCTGAAAGCTCTCTAATGCACAAACATGCACCTAGAACATCCCTTCCCCTGCCTGGACTGAGCCTTCTGACAAGATGTGTATGGTCATTAATATCCACAATGTGCTGCAGCTGCAGGATTGGGCAAATAACATCACAAAACAAACCTGCAGGGCTGCACCAAGGAAAAGCTGCTGTTCATCTCCAACCCCTTGCACTTAAAATCTGGATTTTCCCCTGACTTGGTTTGTTTTGTATCTATAAACAGGACAAAACCCTCTCATCAGGATGCAGGGCTGGGAAGCTGTCTGATAGTGCCTCCTTCTCCTGTCTTTCTTTTCCCTTTCTTCACTTCTAAGTCACAGTGAGGACTCACAGGTTTTGCTGCCCCAATGGGATCTGACACATCAATAACTCTGCAGAGGAGAAGAAGCCCTCTCCCACTGGAAGGCACACTGGAATGAGGCTGGAGCAGATGGGCTCTTTTTTGACACATTCTCCTTTTTAATACAAAGTGATGGGAGTGAGGAATGATGCTTCACTGGAGAAGTTAAGCTCGAAGACAATCTGGTGTATTAGAGATGCTCTGTCTGGAAACACTCAATTTCTTGCTCCCTGCAGTGAGTCACTGGTGTACCTTGGAATGACAGGAGCCACTTTGTATTCACCCAGCTGATCTACAGCTGTTCAGAAACAAAAAATTTTGCTTTGCAAAGTTTGTTATAGTTGTAAAATCTGCTGCGAGGAAGCAGTCTGGCATTGCAAGTCATGCATTTAAACAGAGCTGGGCCAGTTTCCTGATGCTGCCACAGGCTTCTGTGGCACCCACCCAAGCTCAGGGTGAATTGCTTCAATGCTTTTGGCTTGAAAAGGAATATTTCAGTGTGCAACCTATTAAAGAAAAGAGAAAGCAGACTCTAGTCTCTTCATCCCAGACAGAAAGGGATTTAAAAAATCTAATATTCCTCCCTGGGATGAGAGGGCTCTGTTAGCTTCAGCCAACAAGCCTTCTTCAGGCAATTCAAGAGAAAAGGATGTTTTTCTCTCTCCTCATTCAAAGCTGAGTTTGCCAGTCTCAGGGGGAGACCTGGAGAGCTCAGAAGATGCAGCAGGAGCACAGAAAACAGCACTGTTTCTCAGGAACGTGGCTGTCTTCAAGGAGACTCTCTAATATCCTTTATCCCAGGAAAAGAGGAGGCTTGGAGCACAGGCAGGGAGGTTTTCACCTGGGCTGCAGGGTGGTTTTTGAGCTGCAGCCTGCCCAGAGTTCAGCCCGTGCTTCTGCAGCTTCAAAGGCATCACAGAAGGCACCTGTAGGGAAAGGGCCATCAATTAATGTGAGCTCAGAGAAAAACAAAGAGAATCTGGAGGTGTGGGTGCTTTTCCATGGGTTAGGATGGTGTCCCACAATCAGCTGTGCCACCGAATGTCATCAGTGCGCAGAGAGGAGGCAGAGGTTTAGGACAGTGAAATATGAGGGTGAAAGGAGAGATGCAGGAAAGTCAGTGATGCTCCAGATTTGAGGAGGGTCGTGCACAAAGAGATGAGGTTTTCCCTACACTGCCAGCTGCCTGCACTGCCCACTCAGTGTTCTGGCTCCTCGTAGTGTCCAGGGTATAAATTAGGAGCTGGTTCATTTCTGGAGGGACTTTCTTTTCAAGGCAGATCCTTTGTGGACCACTTAATCAAGATGGATTCATGAGGCCCATTTCAAGTCATCAGTCTTCCTGCATTATGCATTTCCTTTGATGATTGAGCCCACAAGCAGGGGAGAGGAATTTAAATGTGTGACTTGCTCATGCCTCTCCCAGCAACCAAGGCAGAGAATGGGACAGTGAAACAACCTTTGGCTGAAAACTGCTTTCTGTTTAAGAACAGCACAAAGAACAGATGCATCAAGGGAAGCACAGCGAGGGTAACCCCCTTCCCAGTACTGGTTTCTATTTGAGGCCACAGAGGTCTGTAATAGCTGCCCATATTATTTCCTCGCAGCAGCACCCCGCACATAATTGCTCTGTGAGGTTCATTAATGCAGAGAGCAGCCCGTGGTATGGGCTAAAGAGCAAGTCCCATCCTTTGAACCCAGCCTGGCTGCTGCTGGAACAGTGTGATGCGGATGCTGTGAGTCAGAGCAGGCTGGAGGAGGGAGCTGCCTCAGCCCATCAGCTCGGAGGGACCGGATTTTTGTGGTTTATTGTCAGCCTGCTCATTCTGTGGCATTCGGAGAGAGCCAGGCGTTTTCCAGGCGTGTGCAAGGCAGGAGGCCACGTTCTCTGGTTTGCTGAGGTGGTTTTGTGAAGTGACTTTAAACCAAAGGGACAGCTGACCCTGTCACAGGGTTGGCTGATGGGATGGTTTGATGCTTCCCAGGGGTAGCTGTGCCTGCAGGAATGTTGTCTCCTCTGGAGCACCTCCATCCTGGGCACTGGCTCTGCTGCTCTGTGCTGCCTCTGGGTCCCCCTGCGTCTGCTTTTCCTGGGGTTTGGAGTGTGAGTTCCTGTATTCCTCCTCTTCCTCCCTAAGGGATTTCAGCGCTGCGTAGGGAGGTGAAGTCTCATACCTGCATGTCCAACAGACACATCCCAAATTCTCCAGGTGTCAAGAGTTTGAAGCAAGTCACACACACCCAGATTCCAGGAGCTCAGCTTGTTTTCCTGTACTGTGCTCCAGACATGGCTGCTAAATGGGTTTTTTCCAGTGTTCCCTGGCAAATTTTAGAAACGGTTTCAAAACCATTTGATCACTCCATGGGACCACACGGAGTGCATCCTTCCAGCACTGTTCACTTCTTGCTGTGCTTGGTTGGATGACAGAGGGAAGCATTTCTGGGCTGGTTCTTTCCCAGACTGCTTGATGCTAAACATGTTACTGCAAAAGCACAGCTGCTGCCCCTCAGTCATGGGTTACAGTCTCTCCTTAGCCAAGTCTTAAGAATTTATTTTCTGTTTCCCATATACAGCCAATTGAAAACTAAATAAAAGTTGGTTGCTTTTTTTTTGCAATACGTGTCTATAGTTAGTACAAAGTGACAGATGATTGATGATTTCTTTAGTTGCAAATATTGTAATTCTCCTGTTCTCCTGTTTCCTACAAGCACTGACTGATATTCCAGGACAGATAAGCATATTGAATTCCTGCTGCCACTTTGTCAATAGAAGCATTTTCAAAACCCAGTCTGCATAACTTTTGATGGCTTTTTGATTATATGTTTGCTAGCAAGAATTCACTTGCTCTGGGAATTATTTTCTAAAATATTTGACCTCTGGATTTCCCTGTTCATTGGCTCTCATGTTCCCCAGACCTGCTCTGAGCAGATTTCAGTGTGGTGATTAAAAATCCTTTGTAATTAGGAGCATTCCTATAATGTCCTTCTGCTGGGGTATGTGAAGGAGGGATAACAGGTGAACACAATTATTTCAGACGTTGATTGCAGCCAAAATGCAAAGATGTCTTCGAGGTTAATGATGTTCTCTATGGCCCCAACTGCCTTAAATGATTGGAAAGTCTTCAGAGGTCTCCACACTTTTTAAAGAACGTGAATGATGTCAAAAATCAGCGGGGAAAAATTAGTACAATCTTCAGGAAGAAATAATTCCTGTCATCTATTCAGATTATTTTAAAATTTTATGCAAGATGAATCCCAATGAATATTGTTGAATATTTGCTTCAGTTTCAGAATGATTTTGTTTGGGGAAAACAGTGAAACACAGCGGTTTCAACCACTGCTGTCTCATCACTGCTGTCATAACTTTTTTTTTTTTTTTACTTTTCCTATTTAAATCTGCATTCTGAGAGGGCTTAATACACCTAAGTCATCTTATTCATACTCTGCAGTGAACTTGGACTTTTCTTCATGCCTCCGTAGGTCTCCCAAAGAGGAGCTGGTTGCACAAACTTCAAGTTGCTCTGTCATAGTTTCTTTTGACAGATCTTTTTCCCCTGAGTACTTCCCAGGAGCAAAATGTCAGTGTAATTTGGTCCTAGCCATGAATAACCAGTTGGCAACCTGTGAGGTCCCTCTTACTGAACTTTAGGAGCTCTGCATGTCAAAACCCACTTGGCCTGAAACGCATTAAGGTGTCAGGAACAATTATCCTGCTGCATTTCCTATTCATTAATCACAGCTCTGGCTTTCTGGAACCCCTACGCCAGCAATTACAAACGAGATTGATGTGGGTTTAACCAGCATTCTGAGGAGTGTGTACACACAAAATCCCACTTTTTTTCTTTTAACCTAAATCACCGTACTTTGAAGCAAAACAAGGCATCTATTTAGAGCATCTGTACACCAGTAGCCGATCCTCAGCCTTGTAAGTGGATGCCAAATTGCCTACAAAATTCTGGAAGAAAAAGTGTGAAAGCCTTTAAAGTCATTTTTGAGTCACTTACGACTCCCTCAGTCTGACACTTATGTGAGAGGGCAATTTAGTCTTTTCCTGGCAGGGTCTATTCCCAAAACAGTTTCCATCTAATGACTGGATCCTGACTTTGGAAGTGGATCAGCTAATTGGCTGTGAGCAGAGATCATAATTTTGGGAATCCAATTGGTGTTTTCCTGAAAATGACACAACTTGGCTTTTTCAGCTCACACCATCGTGGTGTGTCTGAGAAGAAGCGAGGGAGAGAACCCCAGGGGCAGGCTGAGGAGGAGCCTGCAGAGAACACTCAGCAGCGGGGCAGGGGAAAGGCAGAGCTCAAACCAGCCCTTCTGCTGCTCAGATGATGGCATTGTGACAGTCCTCTCTCGTCTCCCCCCATGCATTAAGGATGCTGATGGTGCCAGTGCCAATAATTGAGCACATCTCTGGTGTTTGTGCTCCCGAAGAACAAAGCATCAGAGCTCAACCTGTCCCACAGAGAGTGGGAGGGCACAGCCCCAGTCCAAGCACCTCAGCAAGGAGCCACAGCAAAGAGCTCTGCACAGCAGCAGGGCTGCAGAGCTGGGATCAAAGCTGGGACACCAAGAAATTACCCCTTCCTCCAAACTGCAGTGTGTCAATAATTAATTTTTCACCTCTGACTCAACACAGTGACTAATTGTGCAGTGCCACCCTGATCAATATACATGTGCATTTGCACACGTGTTCATCACATGCAGAGAGACAGAGGCAGACAAGAACTATAGGGAAATGAAAGAAATGTATTTCATTAGTACTCTAAAGTCTAGAAAAGCACCTTCTTTTCTCCCAAATGAGCAAATTCTATAAACTGGCTTTTCTAATAGTATTACTCCTTTAAGAAGCTGACCAACCAGTTCCTTCCTGATCTGCTGAAAGTTTGTTGTTCAGAATTTGGTTTTCCCCTATGAACTGTGGTTTGAAAAGAAATAGCCTATCCAGTGGTGACTGAGTCCATGAAAGTTAGGACTGGGTCAACAATTCTGTATAGAATTTAGAGCTGGTTGACAAATACTTTTTAATATATTTTACAAAGTTTGTTCATTTCATCCAGCATTATTCAGGAGACATTTTTCCATTACTCTGCTAGCTTTCCTGCAAGTGAGCTCTTCTTAATGTGATTATTTTTCTCCCTGGGTGGTAACTGCAGGATACGGCCAGCTCAGAACCTGTGAGAAAAGCAAGTTCACACCATGGTTGGGGAACTGGTGCCTCTCTTGAGTTGGACATTTCCTCCCAGAGGAAAGATATTTCTCCTGAGCTGTCTGCCATATTCATACATAAGCAGAATTCCTCTTTCCCATCTAGATGTGTCTTCCTCTGATGAGCTTCTCCTTTTTCTCTCCCGTACCAGGGGTTCATGGACATTGACCTGACCAAATTCAGGGAGAGTGGAGCCAATGTCACTGGCTTCCAGCTGGTGAATTACACAGATACTGTTCCTGCCAGGATCATGCAACAGTGGAGGAATAATGATGCCAGAGAGCATCCACGTGTGGACTGGAAGAGGCCAAAGGCAAGTGCTATAAAAAAGTGCATTTCATTTGGTTCCATATGGCTCAGTTCAAGTTACGCTCACCTCTTTGTGATCACACATGGCTCTTTGTTCTCATTTGAGAAACTCTCAATATCATTATGAGCATTTTCTGTTCCATTTGCCTTAACATTGTCTGCATTTTACTAGGTTGCAGTTGCCTAAGAAGTACATAATTTAGCGTATTCACTCGGTCTCCCAGTTTTCACCCCTTCAAAGCTCAGAATTAAATATCTCATAATGTTCAGTATATAAAAAACAAAAAGCCTCATTAAGTCCTTAACCTTTGACTTGTTTACAAGATATCCAGTGATAATAAAGTCTTTCCAGATGTTCTTTTGAGCATTTTATATCAGTGTGTACAACAGAGGGAAAAATATTTTAATTTCTAGCACAGAAGGCCCTGAAGCTGTTGAGGGATGAGTGGAGGGAGAGGTTGTTTATTTCTGCTTAATATTTTAAAATGAGTATATTTGTGGCAAGTTGAGAACAACTAAATCAGGTGACCATAGAAAAAAGAGTTAACACTGATGGTTCTTGCCAAGAGTTTTACACTGCTTTCTGTACCAGTTTATGCTTGAATAAACTCATGTTCTGCAGAATTTTTGCTGATTGAGATGGAATTTTCTGGTCTTCATCCGTGACCAGAAAAAGTCCCTTGTTTCTTAATTTCATGTAGCTCACATTTACACAGTATAATGTGTTCCTTAAAAGTTCAGGTCAATGCTTTTAATTAAACACAAATGCTCAGGTTACAAGTGAATGACTTTTAGGGCTGTTTTCTTCAGGGAGTGAAATCAGGAGCTTCTGCTTCACTTGCCAGCTGTGAAAGTCAAAACCAACTGTGAGGAGTCAACAGGGCAGTGGAGATTACAGGGACAAAGATGTTGTTGAACTTCATAGACAGGAGGTGAGGACAGAGTGTTGCCTTTTTTTTTAGCCTGGAAATGAAACTCAAGATACTTTTGGTAAGGAGGTAATGTAAAAGTAGATTTTTGTTTGAAGGCTTTTGGGGGTAATTATGGAAAGGTGTCCACAAAAGCCTATCCCCACAGGGATGAGTACATTTTTATAGGTTTTAGGAAACTAACATAATTGATAAAAAGCACTAATTAGGAGGACAAGTGATGATGTAATTTCTTCTCAAGTCAGGTTTCTTTTTTAGAGTCCTCCCCTTGGCACTAGCTGTGCTCTGTCCATGAAATGTGTCTGGAAGAGGTGTTCTCAGTTTTGGTTCCCAGGAAGAAGCAAGACAGCGTAGGGGCTTTGTGTTTCTCAGGGCTTGGAGCTCTGGAATTTGTTTTGTTGTTTGGTTTTTTTTGTTTTTTTTTTGTCTAGGGAAAGGCTATGGAAAATTACTAGGAAAATTAGCCACTAATATAATGGGCTACAGAGTTACAAATATATGTGTGGAGAATACAGGAGAACATATATAAAAAAAAAAAAGGCAAAAAACCAAATGGCATCAGAGCAAGTCACCTGAAAAGTTACCCTGAGTTACATTTGAAACTCCCAGTGGTTCGAGCCTGGATGATCAGACCCCTTTGAGTTTCTTTGGGACTCTGCTCTGATGGTGACTTAATAGAGAGAGGCAGCCTTGATCCAGTAGTCCAAAAAGGAATTTTAATAATATGAAAACAACAAAGAATAAGGTGTACACTGTATAAGAGCAAACTGGAACAAGGCGGAAACAAGAGGCCAAAAGAGGCCAGGGTCAGACAAGAGTATTTATACCCAGTTTGAGAGGGCAGTTAAGGCAGGGTCTGAGGGAAGGGTCCAACAGGGGAGAACGATTAGGAATATGAAAGTTCCTGCACCAAAAATCACCCTATGGTAACAAAAAGAATGTGGAACCTTTTAGTAGCGATTCGCACGCTTGAACTGAGGGAACGTGTAAGTAAGCCCTTTGCTCGCTGCGCTTAAAGCAGGGTTTTCCAGGGGAATTATTCCAGAGTTTTCTTCTTCTTTGGGGAAACCACTCTCTACACACCTTTCTCCCTGCAGTACACGTCGGCGCTCACGTACGACGGGGTGCGGGTGATGGCCGAGGCCTTCCAGAACCTGCGGCGGCAGCGCATCGACATCTCCCGCCGCGGCAACGCCGGAGACTGCCTGGCCAACCCCGCCGTGCCCTGGGGACAGGGCATCGACATCCAGAGAGCCCTGCAGCAGGTGGGGAACCCAGGATGGGATCTCTGTGTGTGCTGGGAGCACGGCCTGGGGCTGGGGGAGGACGGGTGGGCGGCGGCAGAAGCGCCGACGCAAACCGCAAACCGCCTGGAGTGAGGAGGAACTGATCGTTCCAGAGTGGAGAGGTCTGGAAAGCACCCAGCAAACTGCTTTTCCTGGTCCCATCCGATGTGTCCTTGCCTGTTCTAACTTCTGTTGTTGTTCTAAAGCCAAAATATTGCCCCATAAAATCAAGGGTCCCTATCTCTATGTTCCCCTCCCTAAGACACAGTCCTGCTCAGACCGTATTTTTTGCAGATTATTTGACTCTCTGTGATCTCAGCTTCAGTTCCAGCCTGCTGATGAATGCATGTGAATTTTGCCTTATGTGTTGGCTGTCACCAAAATGTTCTCAAAGTGCAGATTATAGCTTGTTTCATGCTGTGTGAGGACTCATAAAAGTCTTAAGAGCAGCCATTTAGATAGTTTATTCCTCAAATCTGATAGTCTTTCTTTTTTGCCTCCTGCATATAATTTAGATTTTTGAATAAACAAAAATACAATGTGAAACTTACAGCAAGAGAGAAAAATAATTCACTCTTATCAAAGACTTACCAAGGTAGAATATTTCAAAATTTCATTAAATTTCAAGACTGACATTTACTTCTAGCACTTTTCTTTCTTTTTTCTGACAGAAATAGATGAATTCCTTGCAAATACTGCTAGTTCAGTGTTATCCAAATATAGCTTATCCCATCTTCTTTCCATAACTGCTTGGAAGGCAAGAAAAATAACATTTATTTGGTTAATTTGTATCATATGTAAAGTTCCTAAAGTATTTTGTTTTGATTTGGATTTGGCTTACTGGTAAACAACAATTCCTTTAAAACCAAATCTTGCATCTGATTTGATTTTATTGCTTGGATTCAATTTGTTCCCAAGCCTGTCACTGACTTTCTGCATGACCTTGGGCAAATCACTGTCGCAGCTTCTCCAAGCCCTTATAATAAAATCAGCCTCCCTGATGCATTAAGGAGATAGGTTACCTAATAAACATGAAATACTTGGAAGTCTTCTGATGAGCAATAGCTGCTCCAGCATTTTTCTTTATTGAATTTACGAGACTAAGATACCAAAATTAGACAGCTAGAAAATACAATTTTGTGTGTACATTGGAAAATCTCCTCCAAAGTTTCCTTATGTCTTCATTAAATAATTTCAAAAGTCTTAATTTTTCAGCTGGGGTGACCTTGGGTGAAGAACACAAAGACCCATTTGCAAAAGTTGCTTCTTTACAGATGAAAAATGATAGTTTTAAAAAGGCTTGACCAGTTCAGTTGTGATGGTCAAAATAAAAGACTGAAACAGGCAGAAGCCTCCTAGCAAAAAATTTAACTACAAATTTGATAATCTTCCAGTATTTAGCAATGTAGCAAGAAAGATGCAAATGGAAATAGAATAACTTCTGATAAGATTGAAGGGTTGAGTTATCCTTTCTGTAAAAACTCACAATTAAGGCAATTCTTACAGCTGTTCACAGTGTGCTTTCTCTTCATCTCCCATTTGTTAATGCCTAAAATTTTATAAGCTTTTTAAAAGCAAAAGTTTTCTCTCCTTGCTTCTACTCAAATGTCTGGAATAAGCTCTCAAGTTGCCTTATTCCTGTTTAGTGTAGGAAGAAGCCACAGAATCATAAAAAAACATTTAGGTTGGAAGATCTAAGATCGTTGAGTCCAAACATTATCCCAAGTTCACTAAACCACTAAACCATGTCCCCAGCACTGCCACATCCAGACGTCTTTTAAATCCCTGCAGAAATGGTGACTCCACCACTTCCCTCCCTGGACATTCCATTCCAGTGCTTCCATTCCCATTCTTTTGGAGAAGAAATTTTTCCTAATGTCCAATCTAAACCTCCCCTGACACAACTTGAGGCCATTTCCTCTTGTCTTGTTGTGCTGTCTGGGGAAATAGACTGACCCTCACCTCACTGCAACTTCCTAGCAAGGATTCATGGATGGCAAGAGCAAAGCTGAAAAGAAATATGAAGCATTCTTCATTTTTTTAAAAACGAAAAATCTGGCATGTTTCAGGAGAATGTGTGTTTTTATTAAAGATAATTACCTTTTTTCTTTTCTTTTTTGTTGCAGGAAAAGGCCCACAAAATATTGCTCAAAACCACTACACTAGGGTTTCAATTGTACTTTGAAAAGGTTATGATAATTTTAAACAAAATCTTTTTTTTACCATTATGTGGTCAGCACATCTAATAAGCAGAAAGCTAGCCCCTAACTGCTGACTAACCTGTAAAACTGAAGGCCACAACAGCATCCTTCTGCTCCAGATGTCCCAGCAAAGAGCCACATGCCCACACATGTCTTACACACAAATATGATTAAATGTTCCGTGTCTCCAGTTGACATGACTGGTTCTTAGCACTGTTGGAGTCAGTCCTCACTGTATTTTGCACTGCATTTTTGCATTTTGTGTTGCATTTTGTGTTGCATTTTTGTATTTTGTATTTACCATCAGAGGATGGTGAATGACAGAAAAGTTTTGCTGCATCCTGCAGCATGGATAGCAGAGATCCCTTTTGCCGTTTCAGTGCCACATGGATATCACAGGATTAAGATTTCATTCACTCAGATAGAAGAAATTGATGCTGTAAACCTGCCTTTTAGTGCATACAAAGCTACAAAGCACAAGCACCTGTGACCTGAGCTTCAGAATCGGTCAGAACCCGAAAAGAAAACCAAAGGAGACGTGAAAAAAAAGCAGGCTTGGGACTGCTTAAGACAATGGTGCTTTTTCAGCACATCTATTTTTTATGGGCATGTTGTGTCTTGTGAAAAGGGAAAAGCATGTTTATCCAAATGTCACCAGGAATACCTCCTGGTTTGAAAGAGCTTCAGAAAATGCTGGCAGATGTTCATTCTCATGACAAACCTTTGTTGTAACAGCTGGAAAACAAGAACGGTTTAACCAGATTGACAACAGATTTCCTCTGTAATGATACATCCTCATTTCTTCACCATGGGTCTGAGGTGAATACCCTGAGGATCTCAGGGTATTTAGAAAGGATGTTAAGTACCTGTGCCCATTTTGCATGTGAGAAGACTTCAGTTACAGGGACAAGACTTTTGTGCAAAGCAAGTGGAAAGGCAGAGTGTTAGCACTTCTCCGGGTGGTCTCCATAGAAACCCAAATTTGCACTTTTTTTCCCCATGTTCCTGGTCCTCACTGCCTGGTCCCCACAAAATGTGTGATTCCAGTCAGGAGCCCTTCTCCATCCCAGGCTGGGCACTTTTGCAGCAAGGGGAAGTTGAGGATGTGGGATGTGATGTTAGCATCACTTCAGCTCAGCTGTGTTATCAGCAGAGATCTATGGTTCAAAGTTTCTTATGCAAATGTCAATATTAAATTGCTGGATTTTATTAAACTGGTGCGGAGGTAATTAAATTTGCTTGATAATTTATAGACTGCTATCTATCAAAACAACGTGGCTGAGAGCTGTGTCCATGGTTTCATATTTCCTCCTGATTTACAGTTCCTGGTTTGAGCTGTCAAATTCTTTACCAAATCTCAGCTCCAGGTCAGATTTAGAAAATACAAAACCCCTGAAACTCAAGGAGTTCAGAGCTGATTTAGCTCACTGTCACATCCCAAGAGGTAATGGGCTCACCTTGGTCATCTAGCTCTTAGGCTGTGCTATGTTTTAAACCACTGGGTTTTATAAGAGAAAGGGTTTTTAAATGAAAGTTAGTTAAGAAGATGGCTGTGCCCGTGGCCAGGCATGCTGTAGAGAGTGAGCCTTAGTGAAAATCCAATTTCAGGCAGATGTGCTGTCTCCCCTGCATGGAATTGAGAGTAATGACTGCACTCAGCATCCTTCTTCCCCTCCCCTCTCAGTGCTGCTCAATCACCACTGCATGAGAAGCTGACCAATTTGCTGTCTCCACTGATATTTATGTATTTCAGGTCCGTTTTGAAGGATTGTCTGGCAACGTTCAGTTTAACGAGAAAGGACGCAGGACCAACTACACCCTCCATGTGATTGAGATGAAACACGATGGGATCAGAAAGGTAAAGCAGAGAGTGACCCAACATCCTGTGTCAGGTTCCAGCCCATGTTTGAGTGGCAGTGAGGTTGGGTCTCGACAGGCATTCCATTCATTTTCCTGTGAAAGTTTGTTTGTGGAGTCACAACAAGGGCATTCCCAGCTCTAGGCATGAGCAAAGCCAAGCACTAGAGAGGACTCATGGTAGATGGCTAAAAAAATACATTTGGAAGGTGCTACCAAGAGCAACAAGGGCATCTCAGGTGTAGAAAAAATTTTCCAGGAGGCTAAAGCTTGGTCAGCTCAACTTTGTTGTTGGCATGATGTGTTGGTGCAGGCCCAGCTATAGGTCTGGCTTTGCCCTTCCACTTTTCCAAGGATAAACAAAGGCAGAGCCAGGCAGAAGCTGTTTGCCCCAACCATTGTAAGTGAACCCTTTATGTTGACCTAATTCTGCTCTCCTTGAAGTGACAAAAGCTTTACCACTAACCACATCCCAATAGCTACACAGACCTTTGTGCTCTTCTGAAGTCTTGATCCCTTTCTGTATCCCAGGCTCTTTGAAAAATTTGGCCTTTTTCAGAGATGCCAAGCCCTTGAAACACTAATCCTTTTGAAAATCTGACTCTAGGTGCTTATGTCCCACTTTAGATACCACGTATTTGAAGTACAGAGAATAACTCAGTTATTCCTTGATAAAGAGCTACTACATATTTTGGAAAGGGGCATTCTCTGAATCTCTTTAGTCCTCTGAAAGACAAAAAACTTGTTTGAAACTAAGAAAAATGTAAATAATGCAAGTTCCATATTTACAGCCCCTATGTCAAATTTATAGTTACATCTGAGAGCAGCAGGTGTGAGATCAAAACCCCCAACAGTCAAGCAAATTTTCTTTGACAAATAAAAGAAATGTCATTTTAAAAACGTACAAAGTAATCTTCCTCCAATGCAAAGCATTCATAAAAGGACAAAGTCAGCATCATGCCCAGTTTGGGTCTCTGAACTTCAATAAGTCTGGAGAGAGTCTAGAGGAGATGAAATTGAGTGGCTGAATGTCTTGATTTTTCTATGTATTTACTGTCAGAAATAATATTTGTTTGGAAGACATGTACATCACTGCCATGATGCATGTTGTGTTTTAGATCCACCAGGTTAGAGGTGCAAAGCAAACATCCATGGCTCCACTTTTGTTGCCCTAGGGCAGAGCTCTGAAAGCTCTTGCCTCACTTTCCACTCTTTTTGTCTGTGCAATGAAGAGTGATTAGAAGCCTGCATAGATTTTTTTTTTCTCCTCAGCTGTTATGATCTCTAATCTGCCATCAGCAGGTTCCTGGTCATGCCCTGGTTAATACCTTTTCCCATTTACTGCGATAAGAAATTCCTTTCATATGAGCAGAGCTCGGGCAGCTTCATACTTACATGAGGTGATTGAAAACCTCTTATAAAATCAAGCCCTCAAAGGGGATAACCTCAACCACGGCCTTCCTAGAAACACTTTCTGGCACTCTGCTTTATCTGCAAGGAGTGATAGAGCTGCCCAAATCCTTGATTATCATTAAGCAGAATTAAACCTTCCCTTTACAAGTGTTCAGTTTATTTATAACCCCAAAATTTTTGACACTGGTGCAAGATTGGAGGGGTGGGTTCTGACTGGTTTTTGTCCTGTTGTCTCAAGATGTCCCAAGAGTCAGTCCTATATCCATGCAGACTTTCAGCTGCAGGATAATTTTTCATCACCCTCTAGCACCTGCACCTGCAGCAGTCAAGCTCACCATTAGAATAATTTCTGGAAGTCATGCAGGGAAAGTGTGAACTCTGTTGTAGGAATTGCAATAATCACTAGTAAAATGTGATAAGCACTGTGCTACTGTACCACATCATGCACATTATTATTTTCAGGCTGGAGGCACAGTGGGATGGGGAATTTCCCTGTGCCCCTCGCCAAAGACAGGAAAAATCAGGAGAGGAGATCTCTGTCTGGGTATGAACATGCAGAGAAGGCTGATCTGGCTTGGATGACCCTGTTACTGTACCTTGGTTAATATTCCAAAGACATATTAATCCTGGTTTTGTCTTGGGCAGATTGGTTATTGGAATGAAGATGAGAAGCTAGTCCCAATAGCTGTAGATACTCAAAGTGGCAATGAGTCTACGAGCCTGCAGAACAGGACCTACATAGTCACAACTATCCTAGTAAGTGCTATGACTTCCATCCCTGCTCTCCCTCTCCCCCATCTCCCTGATGTGCAGGCTCCCTACTCCCACTCATGTGCCCTTCTTTGTATTATATCATCTTTATAATAGCAATAATAATAATAATAATAACAATAATAATAGCACTTACTGTTTCCTGCTGGCTCCATAAAGGTATCTGCAAATTGCTGTGGCTAATTAAGTAGGTATTAAAGAGCTCTCATGTTTAAGTGTAAAAAACACAAAAGATTATGACAAGATAGTAGAGGCATCAACACAGGTAAATTAGGAACATTGTACCTGTGCTTTGTATTTATCCCACAGAATGGGGGCTGCAGTTTTGGGAAGCATAAGCTGTTTTGTTCAGAGAGGCTGAATCATTGCCTTAAAAGAAAATCTCCACTATAATCACGAAGGAATAATAGGTACCCCACAATGTATGATATCATGTATTATGTCATTGTATACACTCACCCTGCAGAAACGTGAATTACTAATTTGTTTGTTGATTACTTACTGGGAGTCTGCAGAGAGGACACAATGAGTCCCAAACTGAGTCAAACATTTTAAGGCTCTCTCCTGTCCTGCAGATTTGATTTTCCCTGTGCCCACACAGGCAGGCATGCCTTTAAAAATTCACAGCTCAGACACATTAAATACCCCTTGCAGAACAATGCTGAAAGGTTTGTTGCCCAAATCCTTTCAGCTACTCCATTCCCCCTTGGGTCCATCACTGCAGGAGCTGCACACAGATAAAAAGAGTATGCCACAACAAAAAAATTCAGACTTTGCACCTTCTAGAAGAATCCCACGGTGTGTTGGCTGTGTCCCTTGGCACAGGAACACAAAGCTAGAGCTTTGCAGGGCGACCAGGAGCTGGTGTGCACCTCTAGAAGGAGGAGTGGGGCTCACTGTCTCTCTTCTGTGCGCCAGGAGGACCCGTATGTGATGCTCAAGAAGAATGCCAACCAGTTTGAGGGCAACGAGAGGTACGAGGGCTACTGCGTGGAGCTGGCGGCCGAGATCGCCAAGCACGTGGGCTACCACTACCGGCTGGAGATCGTGCGCGACGGCAAGTACGGGGCGCGGGACCCCGACACCAAGACCTGGAACGGCATGGTGGGAGAGCTCGTTTACGGGGTGAGTTCCCAGCCTCTTGGTACCCTGGATCACCTTCAAGCCCCAGAGTTAGAAGCTGTCCTCCTCTCTCTCAGCCTGAGCTCTCCGGAGGGCTGCAGCTCAAACAATCAGCCCCAGTAAAATGTTTTAATTTAGGGAGACGTAGCACGTTCTGTGCCTATGGAAATGTCAAAACGTTTCCTTTCAACAGTTCCAAGATTCCTTTTTCTTTACATTTTCAGAAGAACAAGTATTGAAAGGTCATGCTTTCCCGTGGGTAGAATCTCCAAATTTTACTCCATTTTATATTTGCATGGCAATGGTAGGATGAAAGAAGAAAAAGATTTCAAGCACTCAGCACACGAGGGGTGAATAGAAGGATGAGATTACTTTCTGTTCAGCCATTCATTCCCATCAGCGGGGATATACACCTGCAGCCTACTCTTCTAAACCTGGTTTGGTCTGGTAGTTGATACTCTGTGATGTTTTGGTCATCCCTCAGATAGAGGGGTTTAATTTCCCTTTCCCTACAAGGGAAGTCATGCAGAGACCATCAGTTTCCAAGTCCATGTGAGACTGTGTTGGAATGGGGATGATCTGTCTCCTGATGGTAGCTCCACTGTAAATGCTGTCAGCCATTTCAATGCATTTTCCTCTCCATTTTAAAGATGGATTGCAAAATTAGTGGTGAGTGCATATCAGTGTTGCTGGAACACTTTTCCTCTTCTCCTGCATCAGTTATGCAATCAAAAAGCAGTTCCTGATGGAAGTAAACATCCTGACATCCTTTTTCAGGAGATTGGCCTTTCCTTGCCTCTTTTGATGTCTGGATGATAAAGCTCTTTTAGAGAAAATCATCTTCATCAGACTGTGACATCAGTGGATAAATCAGATGAGAAGAGCTTGGTGGCTGCAAAAAGAAAGTGCTGTGATTTCAAAACAGATCTGGTAATCAGTAGCGATAAAATGGAAATAATCCACCAATATTATGGGCTTCTCCTTTTTAACCATTTTCTTGGAATTGGTTGTGTCTGATTTCTCCTGAGAGAGCGAGGTTAAACAGAGATCAAAGGATCATACACTGCAGTTAGTAGATACATTTAATTCCCAGTCTGCAAATCTCTTTTCTCTCTCCTTTTCCAGAGGGCAGATGTGGCTGTGGCACCATTAACCATCACCCTGGTTCGAGAAGAAGTTATAGACTTTTCCAAACCGTTCATGAGTTTAGGTATATCAATAATGATAAAAAAACCTCAAAAGTCCAAACCAGGAGTTTTTTCCTTTCTGGATCCTTTGGCCTACGAGATCTGGATGTGCATTGTTTTTGCCTACATTGGAGTGAGCGTTGTCCTCTTCCTGGTGAGTCGCTTCAGCCCGTACGAGTGGCACACCGAGGAATTCGAGGAAGGACGGGACCAGCCAGCCAATGACCAGACAAATGAGTTTGGGATATTCAACAGCCTCTGGTTCTCCCTAGGAGCTTTCATGCAGCAAGGATGTGATATCTCTCCAAGGTGGGTTGCCTTCTCTCCAAGGTGGGTTGCCTTCTCTCAGTTCATGTGGTTTAATCTTTCTGCGTGCTTTGAAGCTGAACAGGTTCTACTTTGACCTCCGTTGCTGAACCAAAATGTAGTTTTGTGAATCAGTTATGGACTCAGAAAGGATCCAGAGGTTCACAGGTCTCACAGCTGTGAACTTGGGACCTCAAACTTGACACCATGAAAATACCATTTCAACTTTTTCTTGGGGAGTTTTTTTGAGGGAATTTACAGAAATTATAACAAGTTTTTCTAAAGCCATGCAATTGCAATCAAATTTTGGCAGCCATTTATTTTATAGCTAGTAGAAATGAGACGATTCTAGCATTATAGGGAAGATAAAAACTTCCAGCAATGTAGGGAGAAATAATACAGTAGGTGCCCAGTGAAAGGTTATATGGTCTGTGTCAAACATTATGGAGCACAATGAGTGGCTTAATTGTAACTGGCCTTTAAAAAGGTTAGAAAAAGACCAAGCTTCATCCTGCTTCCCATTTCAGCCAATAATTCTACTATCTGAAAGTTCAGTAGGGCCCACATCCAAAGCGTTCCTAAAGGGCCTTTTTGGTGAATGACTCTTGTGATTTACTTAGATAATTTTTCCTTCCTTTTGGGGGGCTTGTCTCCCTTCTATTCAAAGGAGGTTTCATCCAGAAACACCCACCTTATGGGTGAAGACAGTGGGCAGAGGTTGGTTTCCAGCCTGCTGTGGTGGCATCAAAGCTCAGGGGAGGAGCAGGAGGCACAGCTCCATCAACAAGTGGAGACAGCTCTGTGCAGCTCAACACAGCTCCCCTGGGATGGCAGGGAAGACTGAGCACCAGTTTTTGGCTATCAGATGCAAATTTATCCAAATGTTAATGAGCTTGTGATAGCAGGGAAATAACAGCCTGCAGGGCACTTTGATAGTGACAGCCTTTATGAATATGTTTTATTATCTGATCATTGATTAGTAGGAGGCCAGGCAGAGAATACGGAAAATCTTCCCAGCAGAGGGAATTTCAACTTTATTGCTGTCTTGTAACCAGCCCCGTGTGTTAGGACCAGGTTATTGTGATTTTCATTCTCACTGTTGTTTTTGTCAACATTATTCTTATTTAGGAAAGAGAATGTCTCCCTTTGGGGACATTTCAATAGGTAATTTCTGATCCAAGGAGGTGCAGGGAAAGGTGAAAAGCTGAGGCTTTGAGGAATAGCAAATTTGGTAACATCTTTAATAAAAGGTGTCAGGGAAAGATCAGTGGGTTTGATTCAGCTAACAAGATTTGCTCTAGCTAAATAACATGCTTTGAATCACCATTTGAAAGTGTGGTTTTATTTTGCTTTGAAATGGAAAATGAGAATTATTCCATCATTGTTGTTTTAATGTTGGTTGAGTTAATCATCCTGATAATGAAAATGACAATTTCATTGAAACCAATATTTTCCCATGGAACACAAGAGCAGTTTCTGACTGCTACAACTATTGGCAAGATGATAAAAATTTAAAAATTAAATATGGGAATTATTATAACTCCCAGTACTCTGAGTGCAGGTCCTTGAGATGGTTGTAAGCAGAAAGGGACATTTCTGTGTGATGTGAAAGCCAGGAGGAAGCAGAAGAGTGAGAATTTCTGTAGGATGTTGTTGTGCAGAAAGGCTCTGACTGTGCTCCATATTTCACATGTATTTTTCACATGAACCCAGTGCAGGGTTTCTGTGACACATCACTTAGAAATGAACACTTGGTAGAATGACACTGTGGGCAGGTGGGGATATCTGCTCTATTCTAATATATTTCCTATGTAGTTGCTTCTAAACTTATCACTTCTCTATCTCAGCATCTCCCCAGTAATGCATTAACCAACATAAATAGCTTCTGTTATACATCTGTTCCGTCATTCTCTCCCCAGCAGAAAGGAGCAAGTGCAGGGGTGTATTTTGTTTTTGTAGAGGTTTTTGGGTTGTTTATTTCAGTTTTGTTCTGGAAAGGAGCAAGGGAAATTTTTCTGGAGGTTTGTTTTTTTTCCAGAGCGTGTTTGTTTCAAGTGCATATGCCACTATGTATTTATCATTAAAAAAAAAAAAAAAAGAGTAAGATCAAAACTGCAGACACATCACTCAGTACAGCGGGTGGTGAGGTTTGCAGAAATAACTGTCTCTTGTAAATGTGCATTCCTCAGTCTCAGACCAGTCCCCAGGGAACTTCAATGCCCCAAAGAGACAAAAAATTTGCTTTTGAAGGAAAGTATTGTCCTTTTTAAGGACAGTCTTACTAGGCAGAGCTTTAAACAGGCTTTTAAGTACACTGGGGACAGCCTACCAAGGGCTTTAAAGACACACAGCGAATTTGGTGACCTGTGGATGGCCAAGAGAGAGCTGAGCTGTGGGTTACCTGCTCACAGCCTCTTTGCAGGAGGTCAGTTGGCATCCTTGAAGCTCTGAAGCCTTTGTATCTAGGCAAAGGTAGGTGAATGTGACAAAGGGCAGGCATCGACTGGGTGGACGTGACAAAGGGCAGGCAGTAGCCAGTAACCAGGAGAGTCCCAGCTGGAGCTGCTGGCAGTCTGTGTTGTACCTTTGGATGCTGAAACACGAGCGTGAGCAAGGAATCCATCCCACTGAATGCAAAAAGGAATGACTCCATGGTAAATGCATGGCTCCAAACCCAGGGGCTGGAAGCTCTGGGACATTTCCCACTGGAGTGTGCGTCCACCTTCTGCCACCACTGACCAGTGGCCCCACTGGGTGTACAACAGCCCCTGCCACAGTGAATAACTTGTCCTGGCTGGGGTGAGAGAGGTCCTGTTGTTGGCCTTAAAGGTTTCAAAGCATGGGCTGATACCCAGCAGGGTCAGGGAGAAGTAACAGCTCAGATACTCCATACTGACAATCAGGAATCAGCGAAGTCTGAAACGGGCCATAAACCATTAGGCTTTGCAAAGTGCCACCTTAGCTTCAGAAAACGGTCATGAAATTGCAAAAGCACTCATTAAACATGAAATACAGACCCAGAAAGGAGCTTCTCAGAGCAGGCATCAGAGGTAGTAAATAACCCACAGCCAATAGCGAGAGCCTACGGAAAGAAAAATGTGAAGTAAATATGACTCACATCGTACCTTTTTCAGAACTGTAATTTGATAAATTGTCTTCAGAGCTTAAAATAACTGCAGTGTGTAGCAGCTGTGGGGAGTAGGACCTTGCTAAAGTCCAGCATGTTGCAGGCATTCCTCCATTAGGATGCACCTGAGGCCTTTCAGAAGGAGAGTGAGGGGATGCTCGGGCTTCCCAGCCTCCTCTGCAACAAAACATTTTTTTCACGTTCTTCATCATTTTCTGCAAAACAAATATTTGACTGTTGTGAAAAGGATGGAAAAACAGAGAGCAAAATAGCATCTCTTGTCAGCCTCCGATCTTGATCTTCTATTTTTTGTTATCACAAAATGTGCTGCTTCAAATGAGCCCAAAAGAGACTTCTTGTATATTGGATACCATTAAATTTAATCCAGTTACTCTTTGTGACTCAGAAAATTTATGTTCGACTAAAATGAAATACATTTGGGTAAAACAGATCTTCCAGAAAGGCATTTATTATTCACTTGAAAATACCATGAGATAGAATAGACAGTTACTCTTAGCTGAGTTGACTGTAGGAATCTTGTCCCATCTCAGGTTTGGCAGGTTGATAAATACCACACAATATCACCTGGTGAATGCAGACATCCTTTGTGCCTTGCCAGAAGAAAATTAAGTAAATACCTCCAAAAATTTGCCCAACTTCTTGGAGCGTTGTTTTATTGTCAAAACAAAAAGTATATATATTTTGAATTCAGATCAAAATCTACTGTGAGTAGAAGGGAAATGCATACTCATATCATGGCACACTAGGGTATCATGTCATGATACCTGGACAACACAGCTTGAAATCACTCATAATGATCTGTTTCATTGAGAGCAGAGCTGGAGGTGTTGTTGCCAGCCTGTGCTGGGAGTGAAAATGTGGATGAAGCTGTGATCCCATTTGTGTCTGAGAGAGAGCCAGGCTGGACAGGGGGTGTTCTGGGAGCACCAGCAGGGCTGCATGAGCAGGGAGAGCCTCTGTGCTCCTCTGTGCAGGGCAGGACCACGGCTGGGAAGTGTTGGGGTCACACCAGTGTGCCCTAAAGGCTGTGGGGTTTCATGTGTGCAAGGAGACAGGGCACAAGGTACAATCCACCCTCCAGCTGGCTTGGGGTGAAGAGTTATCAGGGTCTGCACTCACCAGCAGAGTCCAGACCCAGAGGCTTTGCAGGGTGCAGTGGATTGTGCCAGGCTGTGACCCTGGCTGCCAGGGCTGGGTGTGCTGAGCAGGGAGCTTTGCTGGCAGAGATGATGAATGATGCACTCCCAGGCAGGAAGGAGAGAGACAGATGCTGGCTGCTCTCCAGTCAATAGATACAATCTATTATTTATAGGCATCTTGTGGACATGATTATTTGTTTTTTGTGACACGGAAACAGCGCTCTGGCTGATCCATACCGTGTGCTCGTGCTCACTGCACTCCTCCTCAGAGTGGTTTGTCTGGGGAAGAGCAAACAAGGTATTTATTATGGACCTGTAATTAATGCTGAGCATTTTTCTCTGCTCTTTTTACCGTTTATTTACATTGCTTTTTAGCTCAACTGAAACAAGTCACAGGAGACTTCAGATTTTGAAAGACAGCAGCGCTTTGAAATTTCATCAAGATCTTCCCAATATTGAAAGGTTTTATCTGGTTTTTTGGACAAAATCTAAATCAGAAATTGATTAGAACAAAAAAATGTTGTGGGGGTTCTTGGTTTGTTGTTTTTTGGGTTTTTTTTTTTAGTGAGAGGTTGAGTCTGGATTTTTTCCAAGGAAATTATTTCTGTTCCATCCTTTGTAAACTTACATTTGCAGGGTACTTACTTATTTTGCTAAAAATTTAGCCTTAGAGAAATTAGAACCAGCTGCATTTAGCAATCAAAAGGATTTTAATTCCTTCCTGAAAAGAAGGCTGAGCAGGGGTATTTATCTGATGACTCTTCTTGATTTCAGTAAGCGTCTTCTCTGACACTCCAAGCATCTGCCTTGGAAATGGCCTCAAATTGCACCAGGGGAGATTTAAATTAAAGTTTAGGAAAAATTTCTTCTCTGGAATGGTGGTCAGGCATTGGAACAGGCTGCCCAGAGAAGTGGTGGAATTGCCATGCCTGGAAGTGTTCAAAATGTGTGTTCATGTGGTACTTGGGGACGTGGCTTAATGGTGAATTTTAATGGCAGTGCTGTGGTAATGGTTGGACTCAATGATCTCAGACTGGCTTTGCCAACCTTAATGATTCTGCAGGGACAAAGCTCAAAGGTTCATTTATTTGTGGTGGTTTGAACTGGTGAGCTGACTTTCTTTGAGAATAAAAGTAAGAAAGTCAGGACTTCAACTTCTGGAAAAGTCTCCTTGCGTTATAAAAGTGTATCAAATGATGTTGCAATTATCTCTACCTAGCAGTGTTAATTATGTCCAGGGAGAGCAAATTCAGGTCACAGGGTAACAGCAGCACTTGCAAATCACCAGGAACTGATGACCACACTTATTTCTAAAACGCACTTAACCATGGAAAGTGACTCACCAGAGGAACAGCTTGACAAATTGCACAATATCCAACAGAACAGTTCCCTTTGGAGTCTGCGCTCTTCCATGGCAACCAGAGTGTGGCAGCCAGGGGAAAATGGAAATTCTTTTAAAATAGTCATCCTTGCTATCAGTTTTTTTTTTCATTTGGGGAAATGCTGAAGGATACAGAGGGCTCAGACAGAGGAAATAACAAACCGAGAGAACATTGTTGGAAAGATGCAGTTTCTTCCATAAAGGAAAAATTAGTCTTTTGAATTTGCATGTTCTGCCATCTGAAAATGTCTAAATGCTGCAGAGGTAACGAATGCGTCCTCCACTGACCTGTAAGCTACTTCCTCAGGATGCTTTCCCCATCAGGCATGTCTAATCACTCTCCCACAATCTCTGACTTTGGGCCTTCAGCATTGAGGTTGCTGGGGGACAGCAAGAAATTTGCTGAAACTCCTCCCATTGAGTGACAGATTCACTAATCGTTCCACCAGCTGTGTTTAAAATAAGCCATCAAACACTTCATCTAAAAGCAGATATATTAGCCTAAAAATACTTTCGCAATTTCTTTCTTCAGGACTAAATAAATGTTTTTTCTCATGTTTTTTTTGTTGAAAACAAAGTTGAAAATAGCAGGGGGAAAGTGCATTTCCTATTTTTTTTTTTAATATCTTGGGAATTTTTATCTGAAAAAGGATCAATTTGGAATAGATATTAGGAAGAAATTCTTCCCTGGGGGGGTGGTGAGGCCCTGGCACAGATTGCCCAGAGAAGCTGTGGCTGCTCCATCCCTGGAAGTGTTCAAGGTCAGGTTGGATGGGGCTTGGAGCAACCTGTGAAATGTGTTCCATGGCAGAGAGTTGGAATGAAATGAACTTCAAGATCTCCTTCAACCCACACCATTCTGTGTTCTCTGACATGGAACTGGAAGGTGCTGTTTGTGTTTCTAACGCTGGGAACTGACTCAGGATCGTGAGGAGCACTCGGATTTACACTTCTGACACTCACAGCCTTCTCCCTGACTGCAGCAGGAGACTCTCAGATCCTCCAGGGACCCTCTGTTATGCTGTACTCGGACTTGCTGATTTCCAGTCAGTAAGAGGAGAAGATTTTTTCCATTTCCTTTCCTCTCAATAACGAGTTATTCCTGAGCAGTCGGCTCAGCTGGGGTCTGCAGTCAGGACTGAGCATGGTTGTGTCTCTCTAATAGTTAGGTCGACTGCCAAGTGGTTTTGTCAAAGAATAAGGGCTGTGAGGAGCTGAACAGCCTCCACCTCCCTCAGGTGGTATCATCTGCAAGGCTGCCTGTCACACTCTGCTTTAATGTTGGCACTCCAAAAAAATATTGTAGCTAAGATGGGAAGCCCTGAGCATGTTTTCACAGGGAAGCCCTGCTTAAATAACTCTTCCATATGCTGTACATTACTTTTATCAGCACTGAGATACCATGTGCACACTCACTGGGTACACATTCGAATGAGCTTTGAACTCCTTGATTCAAATTGCTCTGGCTCACAAAACACGAAAATCATCCACAGCTGCTCTTTGCTGTGTTCTGCCTTTGTTCCAATGGAATTTAGCATTTATTGGACCTATTCTGCTTTTGTCTCAGATTTCATCCCAGCTACTTGTCCTTGTAACTGGGGAAGCACCATACCCCCTTTTCATGAAAAGGTCAGGAATGTATTCATCCACTGGGCAATGCCCGTTGTAACACCCCAAGATGGTGAGCAGGTAAAGACAAATTTGTTGGAACAGGACAGAGATACTGTGCTATCCATCGTGAAAGGCTTGAGAAAGCCAAGTGACTGGGAAAAGCAAAATGTGGGTCCTGTTAAGAAATCGGGGAAAAATCCTTGTGTGCTTGGGCAGGGTCTGGAGCTGGAGAGGGCAGAGTGTGCTGTCACCTCTGAAGTCCTCCAAGCTTGGTCTTCCTTCCATTTCCACACGGATCAAAGGAGCAGCTGGAGAGCAGCTGATTCATATGCTCAGATGGCAGGAAAGGGCACACAGCCTGTGCATGCAGCCCTTTCCTTAAACAGCAGCAGAACACTTGATGGCATTCAATCTATTTAATAAAATCATGCAGTAATTCTGATTAGTGCCTACCCTATCTGCTTACCCTCAGATCCAAAGGCTAAGCAGCAATAATCCAATCATGGTAATCATAACTTACTACTTTGATCTTCAGATAAAAGAGTCTATAGAAGTGCAAAAGTGTTACATCACCGTTATTTGGACAACTTCAAAGCGTGTTTTATACACTAATGAATTCTCCCAACTGATGAGGAGTAATAGAAGGCGAGTGTGTGAACAGAGGAGTAGAAAGCAAGGAGATGAGTCCTCATGGTGAAAGGAAAAAGCAATAAAATAAGCAGTTGTACCATGTGTAAAGGTGTGAGACATGATGAAGGGTCCACAAGGGTCCAACTGCAGTAGCCAAGTGTACAGGATGCTCTCCCATGGGAGGAATTTCTCTTCTCTCATTTCTTGAAGCTTGCAATAAGAAGCAAAATCTCAGGCTGCAGAGAGGAAAACAGAGGGAGGGGGCAGATTTAATCTCAGCAGTGCTTCTGAAGCCTTAAAAAAAATTAAAAATCCCCAAATGGATCTTAGCAGGTGAAATAGGGGCAGCAGAAGCACTGAACAGGTTTTCCTTTCACAGTTTGGGAGTTTTAATGTTAAAAGACATGCACACCTGTGCACATAAAGCTCTTCTGAAAACACTGTCTGGGGAGAGCAGATTCATTCCTCACCACTTCTACAAGAGATATAGCATGTGCCTGTACAAAAAAGAAAGGCTCAAAACTGAGAACAGAGAAAATCCAGCTCGTATGGTCTTGGTGAGGAATGACATTTTAAATTAGAAATGAGAGAGACAATGAAGGGAATATTTGGAAATATTGCCAGAGTGAATATCTTCCAGTGCAGAAAATACTCTCCTTCCAGAGAAAAGCCTTTTTCTCATTAGATTGGGAAATCTGACAAAGACAGGAAAAAAAAAAAAAAGCAAAATGAACCTTGGAAGAAGTCTGAACTAGGTTATTGTAGCATTATTGCCCAGAAGACTCAGAAATGGAGCTCTCGTGTGAGCAAATGTGGATGGCTAAAGAGGATCTTGGAAAAATGAAGAACTGATGGCATATAATCCAAAACATATTAAATATTTTTTAGGGAAAAAAAAAAAAAAAGCTTTTTGATCAAGTAGACTTTGAAGAAGAGACTGTGGGAGACCATATGGAATCCAGCAACTCAGTAAAGGACATTGGCACAATAGGCTGTTGTTCAAAAAGAGGGTTGAGTGCTGTTAAATTTGGGGCCACCTGAGGTTGAGGAAGTTCCTGAATAATGAATCTCCTGGGGCTCTCCAGCAACTGCTTCTGACAAAATTTTTATGCTTGTCACCTTGTGAGCTTCTCTCAGCAAAGTGAACAAATGTCATCAGAATGAGAAAAATACATGAAGATCCGTTTTTACGGTGAAATTTTTGCTCAAAGGCATGACAAGGGTTGGGGGTTTATTCCTTGTAGTGGTAGCTGGCAAAACAGCAGAGGAGGGATGACTTTGCCTTTCTTTGCCAAGCAGCCCAAAGTGACCACGTGTTTCTCAGCAAATCACTATCAAAAATCCATCCCTTAAACCACCCTGTCTGCAACAGGGAGAGGCACACTGTGCCTGTACTTCAGAGGATGATGGTGCCTTTCTTCAGATCTGCCTCTCTGCCTTTCAGCTTCACTCTTATTTTTTCTTAGGGTTCCACCTCATCCCTCTGTCCTGGCCCTGCATTTGTACAGTTTTTAGCTGCCCTCTGGAAGAGCTGAGTGTATTTTCCTGCATTTTTGGGGTTAAACATCTCGTTTCAGCAGCCAGGGATGCTGTGCAGGGATGGCAGGTCCCTTGAGTGAAGGGTTTACCTCAGTCCTGCAGTTCTGCTCTGCTGGCATATTTTTATGGGTCCTGCTGAAGTTGAAGAGGGCTTGCTGCCCATGTCAGCTCATGTTTGCTTGGCATCTAGTGCTTCCAACACCCCACTAGTTGAGCAGGTGAGTTGTGTTTGTTGAGTATCCACAGGTTTTGGATCAGGTGAGGACACAGAAGGGCAGATCCTGCAGAGTGCTGTGGAGTGCACACATCACCCCCTGCATGGCTGGACCCATTTGATGCTGCCTCTGCCTCTTGGGATTGAGGGTCTCAGGAAGGGGAATTGGGCAAAGCAGCAGCTCAGAGGTAAATTCCACCTGGTGGCCAGGGCTTCAGGCCACCCACCCAGGATAGGTTCATAAATGTGATTCATTCTCTTCTCCCACAGCTGGGAACTGAATTAGAGAGATGAAGTAAGCTATCCAGGATCCCATAAACTAGCAGGGCTTCACAGAAAGCAGAAAAACACAGCTCCTGGATGCCAGTCCTCTGATTAGGCTTAGGTACCTCTTGCCTGTCAAAATGCTAAGTGAATGTCTGGAAAACAGCACGAAGCTGCTCCATGCAGTCATGCTTATACTTAGCACTGCAGTAATCCAGGGCCCAGTGACTGGAGAACCACAAGTGGCATGATGCATTTCTGACTAAGCAGGAAAACTCATTTTAGAATGAGGTTTTGCCCATTAAAGGGAAATCGAAGGGGAAAAAAGCACCAACATATTCTGCTAAAGAAGAGATGAAACAGTAGGAGAGGGAGCATACACTGCTGTCCAAAGCCATTAGCTTAAGCAGAAAGAAACAGTAAATAAACCATGATTTATAATTAACGCCTCACAGATATACATCCCCTGTTGAATCTGGGAGATTCTGTGTATTTGCAGAGATCATGTTCAGTTGATGCAAATATTGCACCGTGAGCATCCACAAGGCCCCTTCCTATGGCAGTTCTGCTGGGATTTCATAATCCATACTGAATCCTTCCAGCATGCTGGCTTTGGGGGTCAGATGGACTGGCAGGGTTTGCCTGAAATCACAAAAGCAGATCTCCAGCCCATATGCACAATTTAAGAAGCCTTAAATATTTTTTTTTTCTTTTTAACAAGATTTAGAGAAAGCAAACCAGGAGAGAGCCAGCATGGGACTCCCAGTACCTGTGCACCCTCAGCTTCCTTACCCTGTCTCCCTGGTTAGTGTTACCCACAGGGAGCCAAAATAAGCGGGTCTTAGCTTTGTAGAAAAGTTGTGAGAGATGAAGAAAGAATTTGTACCTCTGGGAGAAGTAAATGAGTGTATCAGTGGAAAACATTCTTACTTCTGAATTTGTAAGGGCTTTCCTGACACTGCATGTTAAAACCCAGCATTGCAGTCAGGACTCCAGACTCTTGTACTAGGAGCTAGGATTCAATAATAAGTAAAAGCAAACTCACATGGCAAGAAAATCAGTAATGCAGCGTGAAGAGAGAAACTTGCATTATAATCCCTCGAACTTTGTGGCAAACCGTTGTGAGCTCATTCAGAACTCTCCACGGCACAGCAGAGAGTAAGAGCATAAGAGCTCTGCAGTCTGTATTGATGTATGCTCCCAGAGCTGATCCCAGCTCCACAACCCCACACTGAATTTCTTCCTTTGCCTTTCGAGCAAATCTGGGGTTTGTGTCAGGAACAGAGGTAAAATGATGAGACCAACCATGCCAGATGGTTCCTCTGTGACACAGAGGAAAAGCAAATCTCTTTACATTGACAGAGTTTAATATCGAAAATTTGCTTAAAATAAGAGCAAAAGTGGTGCGAAATGTTTGCAATTAATCCACTACTGAGTTAGATTTCAGATAAAACCATGGAATTGTCTAGATCAGTATCAAATTCACAGAGTAGCGTTGGAGATAGAGGCTCTGTGTGGGTAGAAGACCAAAAGTGTTTGACCCACAATCAGTAGCACAAGCACAGAAGAGCTTTTCTTTCAACAGTTTTGCATAAATTCATTCAGTGACAAATATGCCAGCTGAGCAAGTGAGCCTTTATTAGACTTGAATTTAACAGCAAATCTGGGAAATCCTCCCAAAGCAACGATGGCTTCAGGATCCCAGATTTGCACTTCTAATTAAAGCACCGTCACTTTAGGTGTAATTCTCCATAAGGAATGGATTTGGGGAGGGGGAAGGGAGAAGTGGGAGAGAACTGAGATGGTGCTTGAACAGTTTTCCAATGAGGTTTATTCTGTATATTTTCTGATGATCTTGTTAATATTTTTTTTTTGCAAAAAGTGTATTGTTCTCTTCTAATAGATGGCAAAGCAGAGGCAAACTCCTGCTGGCTTTTCCTACCTTCCATGAGGGATAAGATCAAAGAGAAAATTGTTTCATTGAGGATTGCATTTTGTTTTAGGAAATGAGATTAGAGATGCATGATTTTCTATTTCTGTATGAATTCATCAATGCTACTGTTAAAACATTAAAACAAATATCTTCATAGCAACAAAGGGAAATTACAATTATTTTCCACATTCTGCTGGCAAAATGCAGTTACTTTTGCAAGGAAAGGTTTTTTAAAAGTCATGTCAGTAAAAAAAATCAAAATTATTACTTTCATCTTGACCATCTGCAGTTTTTTTATTGGGCGGATTTAAAATAGCAGGTTTCAGAATTATCTTTTAAATTATGTGTGTAGTAGGTAAGGATATGATGTACTATTAAAGCTGAAAGAAAATTATTTGTAATGAGAAAGCAGAAACAAAATTGTTTACCATGTTAAAATTATACCATTTACCCTTTCAGAAATTAAACTACAACTAATAGCAAAAGGCAAAGCTTGAACAGACCCAAAACAACCATTTTCAGAGTGCTACTTTTAGAGGACATTTGCAACCGTTATCTTTGCATTCCAAATGAGAATATTAAGGTTTTATTTACAATTTCAGAGTTTTCCACGGCCCTGAAATCTTGGTTCCCAGCCAGCTCGAATTTTAAGTAGATCGTGCACTGTGGATAATGAGGGCAGAGTATTTACTACTTACTCCTGCAAGGGTAATGTGGAGAGGAGCATCCTGTTCTTGCCAGTTCTGGGAGGCACAGGCAGCATCCCAAGCCAGGGAGAAGAGTGGGGGTATGTGTGTCATTTTACACAGCACAGGCAGGGATAGATAAAGAAATCAAGATGTTAATTTGGATCGTGTAAGGAAAGAAGAATCTAGGCGCAGAAGAAATAACACAGGTTGGGAAAAAAGTACAGTCTGGTCTATTTAGATATTTTACCCCTTTTTGCATCCCATTCACTCTTGCTTATTTCAGTTCATTTTTTTATTAGATCCTGCTATTTGCAAGGATTACCATGATAATGAAAATTAATGAATCCAGGGGTCAAATAGACAGATCCAAATATCTGAAGCTTAGCACATCTTTAAAGTCCTAACCAGGGTGCTCAGCCTCACCTTAGCTCTGCAGGGGGCTGAGTTACTGACTCCTTTCCACTCAGCAGGGAGCTGATTCCTTCATGTTGTGCTTGAACAGGTACAGGGACAGGTCCTCATGCAAGAAGATTTAAACCCCCCAGCACTCATTAGTGAAGAGAAAAGAACCTGAGCCAGGGCTCAAGCCGCATAACATTTCTGTTAGTCAAGTGCAAGGTCATTTTTTGTTACCTAGCTCCGGAGTGAGGCTTTCAAAACCTCACAGTGGCTTCAAAGTACAAGATGTATCTGCTCCTCTGCGACTGCTCTTGCTAGAGCATAAACAGAATGCTGAGCCCCACTGGTTTTTCACCGGGCTTTTAGCTCCCTAGTGTTGAAGCCACTAATGTCAGAAATCAGACATTATCTCCTAAATTACAAAGGCGCTTTGCAAATGTGTCCCACGATGGAGGCACTGCTGCTCATCTGCCGGGTCTACAGAAGAAGCAGAACAAGGTGGTAGCAAATATTGCCTTTGCAAGCACTTGCCATGGTAGGCAGGCATCGGTTCATCTAAACAGACAAGAAAAACCCAATTTGTTCTGTTCAACCTGTGTCCACTGCTCCTGAGCCGTGGGGGTGTCACAAGGGATCACATCGGCTTGTGTGATGTTAATCATGACTAGCGTTACATTCTTTATTGAACTGCTCTGTCCTCCCGGCTTCTCCATCACTGTCCAGCTCTCCCCTGTGCTCAGTGCAGCCCAGCCACAGGGAGAAGGGCTGTGCCCTGCAGATCCCATGTGCCCAGTGTTTTCCCTGCTGTGCATTTCAGCAGTTCTGGTTCACAACTTCCAGCTCTGAGTCAATCCAGCAACGAGGGCAAACATTGCCCACAAGCAGCGTCAGCAACAAAATGTGACACACAGGAGGCCCCTGCCATGCTGGCAGCCCTAGCCAGCTGCTGAGCTCCTCTCCTTTCCTCCACAGTCTGTGAGAGTGAGCACATCTCTCCTCAGGGGAGAATATCCCCAGGATGTGGAGGGTCTGGGGGCAGGAATCCGGCTGACTGTCACTGAAGGGACTGAAATGAGCCACAGAAATATCCCAGCTTCATCAGGAAGGAAAGGCTGGATAATTTGCAGCTGGAGATGAATGCGATTATTTGCCATGCAAATGGATTTTGCCAGCTCAAAGTGGCCTTCATCAGCAGAGATTGTTGTATTTGACATTATCTGGTCACTTTTGTTTAATGCCTCTGCGCCTTTTCTGAGCGCTTCCTTCCCTGAGCACACATCATCCAGACTAATTTTCTTCCTCTTCCTCATCAATCTGAAGATGTGTGAGTTGAATCTATAGCTGTTTCCCTCCCCAGTCCCTCTCCAAATACAAAACAAATGGTCCAGCTGTATGTGCTGACAGTCCTGCAGGCTGAGGGTTCTCTGTAGATGGGATGCAAGATGGTCACATTTATCTCACCCAACTTTAGCCCTCTGCTGGACTGGGATATCTCTGTTATCATCCCATAAACCATATTTCTGCAGAGTGAGTCAGATCGGCAGAAAGACAATGCTGAAACATGGTCCCCTGTGGAGAAATAAATGGTGTTTCTCACAGGCAGGTCCTCCTTACTCAGGCTGTCTGGCTTTATCAAACAGCATTGTATGTTCCCTTCTGTCTGGGACAGTGCTCTGCATCTAGAGAAGGAGCACATAAATAATTTAGACAGAATGCCTGAATGCTGACATCATTCTAAAATCATCTTCCACTCTTAAAGAAAAGATTTTAATATTAATGCCTGCTTGACTTACTTGCCTCTATAGCTATTGAATGGTTACAGTTAATTGGCTATTTGATTGCAGACAGTACAAAACACCTAGATTTTAAAGCACTATTATGAACATCTTGTCTAACCATCTGCTGAATACAAAAGAGAGAATGTCAGTAGGCAAATTATTCATTAAGACCATAACTCCTCTCTGAGCTTCAATATGCCTCACAGAAAAACACAAGGGTTGTTTTTTTAAACTTCAGGTGACGGAGGAGCTCACCAAAAGATCACAGCTGGGCTGTGTGTCTGGTCTGGTTCCATGCTGGTGCTCCATCCTGCCAGGGGTACATGGTACAACGAAGACCTTGACAGAAGCATTATGGATGGGCATTGCCTCCTGCCCAGATAAACTTTCTCATCATTATCTCCATGTCTTATTACTAGTATTATACTCTGAAAGGAATTGAAAATCAAAGCAAATTCAGTTTATTGCTAATTTTTTTTTTCACTGTGAATTTTTTTATCCCCACTCTAATTACCTTGACACCTTTAAAAGTAAACTAGGAGCTGAGACAGACTTCTGGCTTCCTTGGGAGCTGCTGGAGAGGGTGACTTTGGGTAAATGGCCATGGCATGGTAATGGCATGGGCCAGCGAGAGCAAGCTGCACCTTTTAGACCTTCACCCTGCTCCTGTCTGACTCTCCTCTCTGTGCCCAGGTCTCTCTCCGGCCGCATAGTCGGCGGCGTCTGGTGGTTCTTCACCTTGATCATCATCTCCTCCTACACAGCTAACCTGGCTGCCTTCCTCACCGTGGAGAGGATGGTGTCCCCCATCGAGAGCGCAGAGGACTTGGCCAAGCAGACAGAAATCGCCTATGGCACCCTGGAAGCTGGCTCCACTAAAGAATTTTTTAGGGTAAAAAGGAAACTTTAATGCAAATGTTTTTCTTAGCTTCTTGTTTGACCCTCCAGGTCTGTCTTCTCTCGTCCTCAGCTCAGGTCTGGTTGTTTTTCGCTTGTTTCTCCTCACCATGTTACAGCCTGCCAGGAGATTGGCAGTGACTCCAGTGCATGTGATATTCTGTAGTTGTGAACACAAATATGGAATATCCGTGTGCTTCCCCACATTACTGAAGAGCTTCTCTGAGCAACTCCACATGAAATCATCTCCAGATTTCCAGCTTGGTTTGCTCTTGGTTTGATCTGCAAAATCACTCTGTACGCAAATATGGGCCAGAAAATCAGGGACTGATCTGGGCCCTGGTGCACACGTGGTAATATCCTGTTACCCCTTTTGGCTTCCTTGGCCCGTGGTGTGTGGGTATGTGCTCAGTCCAAGCTGGAAATCTCAGGGGGCACCCAAACCTCTGTTAACTCTTCTGCTGTGTTTCTGCCATCCCACGCAGAGATCCAAAATAGCAGTGTTCGAGAAGATGTGGACGTACATGAAGTCAGCCGAGCCCTCCGTTTTTGTGAGGACGACAGAAGAGGGGATGATCCGGGTGAGGAAGTCTAAAGGGAAGTATGCATACCTCCTGGAGTCCACCATGAACGAGTACATCGAGCAGAGGAAGCCCTGTGACACCATGAAGGTGGGAGGTAACTTGGACTCCAAAGGCTATGGTATTGCAACGCCCAAGGGCTCTGCGCTGAGGTAAGTAGCTTGGATTTGCTTCCTTCTGCCAAACCACCCAGCAAATCAATGTGTGCACACAGTCCAATCTCCATTGCCATGTTAATCACGAGAGCTTGGGGCAAGGAGGTGGGGGAGGTGGAGGAAAAGTGTTGTGACCACTCAGTGGGATGTGCAGAGAAGTAAAATGCCCGGCTCCCACTGAACAGCAACGGGAGTGTCTAATTCTTCAAGCCCTGCATTTGGAAACTGGATCCCGGCTGATCCACTTGCTATGGATGTGTCTGCTGTATGAGGTGATGGCAGGGGGCTGCTGTGGTGTAACCATTGGTTTCACAGAGCTTTATCCAGAAAGGGATGCTCATCCTGTGCCATGTGAACTGCACAGCTTTGCAGAGTATGGGATTACCCTGGCTTGGATCCATGTTTGCAGAGGGAGTCCTCATGGGGAAAGCATTTTGGTGTTTCCTAAAATGAAATGCTGTCTGAAAGATGTGGGAAGTCCATTTTGAACAGCCCTGCAAAGGGTGGGCACTTTCATTCCCTGAGTCAATTCAGATCCCAGCAAGCACCAAATTTATAGCAAGTCCAAAACACCACATTTCTGAGCCCAGACCTGCAGCTGCCACATGCCTTTGCCTACTGGTCTGTGAAGTATCTTCAGGGACCTCCCTTTAAAAAGAAGAACTCTTTAAGAGCACAAACCCAGGTCCGAGTTAGTAGCAGAGCCTGAGCACTGCATACATCCACCCTCCTGAACATGAGCATCCATCATGAAAACTGACCTGCTCAGAACAGCATTGCCACAGTCTGGCAACAGCCAAACATTACAAATCATGAAGAACACGAGTTGCAATGGTTTAGTAAACCATTAGATTACCAAACCAAACTATTAGATTACCAAACGATTATATCTCAGGATCTGTAGAGTTAAGTAATCCAAATAATCCTCCAATTGATTAATTAATTAATTACCCTGTTATTTATTGATTAAAGCATATTGACCAGAAGTCTATGTGTGGCCTTGTAGTTGTTTGCTAACATAAACCAATGCAGAGACATTTAATCCATGATCTCTGGATTTCTAGAAAGCAGGTTACTGCCAGATGGCCATTTGCAGAAGGATCTGCTGGTCACACAGTGTCCAAGCCAAAGCCAGCCCAAAGAATCAAAGGTGTATCAACTGGTAGTGGACAAGACCCAAGGATTTTGATTAACCACAGTTCTTAGGTCAGCTCACACTCGATTCAGCACTTCCCATATCAGCAATATCTTTAGAGAAGCTGATGTGATCCCCTGCAGGTGACAACCTGCACCACCAGTGCACATGGAACAGAAGGCAATTCTTGCATCCAGTTCAGTTCAGGCTCTGAAATGACTCAGGTTCCCCCAGCTCGAGGTGGACATGTCCTCACAGCTTTGAGATGCTTCCTCTTGCACACTTTCCAGTGTTTGTTTTCAGTCTTGCAAATATGGAAATTAGGATACAGGGCTGATGCTAACTAATTAATTATTTATTTAAACATCAGTCTTGGATCCTAACTTCGATATTATAAAAGCAAACAAACAGGAACATCCTACCTGTCTTGTAATTTTTGGCATGTGAAAGAGCCATTTTTCATACTTCTAAGAAATATAAACCACAAGAAAGAAAATCACATCAATCGTTTTACTTTTGCACCTCCAAACTTCCCTCTGCTAGGCATGACTCCAAAAATTTCTAACATTTCTTTTTGTTTCCTCTTTTTCATCCTGGCTGCATGTAGAATAAATTTCTTATGGGCCTAATGGCAAAGGAGGAATGCTTGATTTTCCATCTGATGGTGTTTCTTTGGAACAGTTCCTGTCCATTTTTATGTCCCATCGTGTCTGTTTTGTTCCTGTTGTTTTAATTGTTTCAATCTCAGTAGTTCCCTACAGTCCTCATGTAGTGTCTGTTTTCCCCCTGGGGTCCTGCACGTGAGAGGTTGCCCTGAGCAAGGTGACGTTCATGAGGCGTCTGTCCAGCACGGTCATCCTGTCTCTCACTCAGTCTCCACCTTCACTCACTTCCACCCACAGAGTAAAAGCTGTGAGCCAGGATTGCAGGAGGTTTGTGACCCAGGTCTGTCTTGTATCAGGTGTGTTTTAGAAGCTGGGTATTGTAGCTAGACCAGTTTTCCTGCGTTTAGGATAGCTGGTTAGGAAAGAATCCTAGAGAGAAACCACAGGAGTGTTCACCATATATTTTTCTGGCTTCTACATGGGCAAATAATGCCAAGATGTTGCTACAGACGAATGAAAACAAGGTTGATAATCCAGAAATAATTCTACATGTGGTAGTAGGTGCAAACAGCCCTTTCAGAAGATCAGTTTGGTCTCTTGGACTGCTAGAAGAAATTACTTCTTCCTCCTAGGTGAATCTGTCTTTGAATATCTTTTGGTTTCCACATGTTAAAATTTAGGCGTGTCTGAAAAAGGCAGTAATGGGAGGGCAGAAATTTCACCTTTTAACACCAGTGAGTTCAAGCTGTGATCCTGCCTGACATGAGACAGTCACCCTGCTGCAAAAGGGTGGCACCCATTTACCCAGCAGGAGATCTCCTCCACTGCTGGACAAGTGATCATGAAGAGGGGGAAAGCCAAATTATTCAAAACAGGGTAAAGAAAACCCATGAAATTCCCTGTAGGTCTGGACTGAGGGACTAGAGAGGTTTTCGAGATGGCAATCTGTGAGAGCAAGTTCTTCAGAGCAGCCGTATTGACACTGAAGTTCCATAAAACAGATGTCAGCTTTCCTAGGGTCTGTGAGTAAACACAAAATGTTCCCTGTTAAAAACCCACCTTCATTCAGGACCCCAGACTTCTCAACCTACCATCAAAATACAGTCAAGATGTAGCACAGCTTGTTCTGTGTTCTCCCTGGGAGCTGGAGAGACAGCTAACTGAAATGAAGCTTCCTAGGAGAGAAAACACATAATGTTCAGCACATGGCCCTAAAAATCATATTGCTGATAATGGGCTCAGGGAAACAGCAATACATTTACTTCATTAACACCTTGTACCCACATAGAAGCTGCAATATATTTTGGCTCATTAGTTAACTAATTTTTCACAGATGGTTCAGCCATCAGAGTGCTAAGTAACCTGTATTCTGTTTTAGAAGACAGAATAATTATGATTTACTTAGTGTCAGATTCTCTCTGGATCTACGCTTACATGTTCCCATTTGCTTTAAATGCAACCAAAGTCAGGCTCTGACCAAAATACCATTAGAGTTGAAAAGGGAAAATATTCAGCCACCTTCAAATCTACACCTTCGTCTTCTCTTGGACTGGTAGCAAGCTTGACTGCCTCTGGATTTTGCTTTTTGAAGGCTGGATTCTGCCTGAAGGAGGCTCCCAGTCCTTGTGAAGGCTTCAGTGCTCGGAATCCCAACAAGCAGAGCCATGGCAGGCTCATGGAGGTCAGCACATTCCTCTTGCTCACAGCCAGGCTCATTTTAGAACTGCGATAGAGGAGAACAGCCTCCTTGGTGAGGGTTTCTTGGTGTGGCACAGAGCACAAATTCTGAGATGGGAGCTCCAAGGTCCTTGGCCTTTTTAAAGACTTGTTTTATTGACTTTCAAGATGTGTGGTTCATCCCTCCACCTCTTCCATAATTTTG